>CAFUXE010000412.1:0-17214 GCA_903364295.1 Serranus cabrilla
AATTGTTTGTATGGACGGGCTGTAACAAAAGTAATTTCCCTCGGGATTAATAAAGTATTTCTGATTTTACTTTATACAGCCCTACGTTCGTCTTTACTTAATTTACAAGTTATGTCTTTCCACAAAACACAAAAAATAAGATGTATCAGAAGCAGAACATTTTATGTTTTCTCAACAGTTGCTGTTTTCCTTCACCTCACATTTTAGTAACCAAAATGATTTAGTAGAAACCTTGAACTGGAAATTCCTGCTTACAAATTGATGTATGAGTAATAATAATTCATGATATCAAAAAATATTCAGTGTTCCCCCAGAAAATGTGTTAGTTAAGGTGGTGTCATGATTATATCTACATACATAAACATATTTTTTCAGTGTGAAATTAGGACTTTTATTGAAACATTTTAATTACAGGTACTACAGTGATAAGAGTACTTCTACAGTTAGATATTACTATTCTTACTGATATATATATACTTACTGGTGTATATGTGTTGTTACCAGCTGTTGTGGACAGGAGTGTTGTTGTTGTTGTTGACGCTGCGTTAGCAGGCTAGCTAGCAGGCTAGCGAGCAGTCGGCGGTTGAAGCGACGCTGCTAACGGTCACAAACTTCAGCGTGAACGCGCGTAAACCGTCCTCATGTCGTCACTCGGTGCGTTAGCCGCGCAGCTACCGTCCCGTCCTGCCGCCGATGAGACACCCCGCTGCTGAAAACGGACAGAAACCGTGAAGAATAAACGTTAAAGTAGCAGCCTGGCTCAAGGAGTTAGCATGTTTGTTCGGTTCCAGCTGGTGTTGTGCATCCGGGTCACGCCGGAAGCGGGAATCTAATGGGCTCTGAGTGTGTATATTTCCTGTTTTCAAAATAAAAGTGTGGGATATTTAAAGCAGAAATATTGTGTTAAAGCCAATAAAAAAGGCAGGTGTCACTAGGCTTGATTTATTATAATTTATTATCAAATTAATTTCACTTCAAATTGAATATGTTTACAAACACACTTTCGGCATTTAACCAATATCAAACAAGCAGCCAGTCACTTTATTTTATTTTAGCTGGTAGGTATTGAACCTGACTTAATTCTAAAGATGTTCAAATTCTAGGAAAATCATTTTTCCATGCCGAAAAAAAACTTTAGAACTAAGAGAAAAGCAGTTTGCGCAAATGTAGCGCAACATACTCCCCTTAAACATACTGCCAAAGCTACTTCCTGTTAGCAACCAATCCGCGAAGCGTATGTGGTTTCCATGGGGCTGGTGACAACAACCGCTACATACCTTTCTGTCCGCTAACTAACAAGTTAAATAATTATCAAGGCGAACTATCAACTCGTTTGCAAACTAGTCCTTGTCAGTTCTTAACAATTATTTGATACCGTCGTCTGCAAGCTGATTTTTAAAGGTTTCTTTGCAGGTTGGTAGTCGACGTCAGATAGCTGGTTAGCTAAACGTTAGCTCGGTGGCTAATCCAGAAAAGAAAAAGGACTCGGTAACCTCTGTAAGTAAAGTTCAGTGTCCTTCAAGATGAGTGAACAGTTGAAATTCATCGTTGAACAGCTTAACAGGGACCCATTCAAGAAAAACTTCAACCTCATCACGTTTGACTCCCTGGAACCGATGCAGCTGCTGCAGATATTAAATGATGTTCTGGCTGAAATAGACCCAAAGGTGGGACACTATCAGTGCACACAGTCAAATATGTTGATTGATATCAGCCTGTGTAAGGTGTTTTATACATTTCTAGGACTGATACCGATTTTAGGGGGGTAAATTAACCAATTAATCAATTTTAACCTGATATGACTTTGCAAATGTTCTCAGAAGGCTGCTTTCTTCAAACTAAACTGTATAATATAATGTATATTATACGTTCAAAGTCTTACATTGTTAACCATTTCTAGAAAAGGAAACTATGAAAATGAATGACAAATAAAAATTAAATGAATAGCTAAATAAACATATATTCTTTTCGTCCAGTATCATTCAGTTGCTGACCATTTAGATAAAGTGTAATTGGAAAATAAAATAAGTAGAAAACCATTTCTAAATCACCCAGAGCTAAGTTATATTGACAACATATACACAGATACTGATGGATATCGATAAACAGACAAATCAGTTGTGCTCTATTTTTAAATTCTTCGAACTAACATTACTGTATTTGCGATTTACGGCTACTCTTGTCTTTAGCAAGCCATAGATATCCGAGAAGAAATGCCTGAGCAAACCATAAAGAGAATGTGTGTTCTGCTGGGAATGCTGAAATACAAACCCCCTGCCAACCTCTCTGATGTGTAAGTAATAACATTAAATGAGAATTTTAACAACCACACAAAGTACCCTTTTATGTCTAGTTCTAAATATTTGTCTCTTTCTGTCATGCAGGAGCAGCTTCAGACAAGGCTTGGTGACTGGCAGCAAGCCCGTGGTCCACCCCATCCTCCACTGGCTGCTACAGAGGGTCCCTGAACTGAAGAAAAGAGCTTATCTGGCTCGCTTTCTGGTCAAACTGGAGGTGCCTGCAGAGTTTCTGCAGGATGATGTCATCACTGACACCTTTCACCAGGTTGTCAATATATTTCACATTTTGTCTCATAATTTCTGAAATAACTAAAGACTTAAATGACAAAAGAGGCCATGCATTAATGTTGTGTTTTCACAGTATGAGGAGCTAGTGGAAAGTTTCAAGACGTATCATAAGGAGTGTGAGATGCTGAGGACTTCAGGCTTCTCTACAGCAGAAATCAGAAGGGTGAAAACACTTCATGACTCTTTACAATCACTGTTTGCTGAGGCTAAGCTTTACTGCGTTGAAACACATTGGCATTGATTTGTTTTTTAGTTTAACTATGTGAATTATATAGTATTTCACCTACTGAAGCTTATTTGATATAATGCACTAAAATTGTGTTTTTTTTTCTCCAATAACAGGACATTAGTTCAATGGAGGAAGAGAAAGACCAACTAATCAAACGTGTGGAGAGGCTAAAGAAGAGGGTAAGGCCAACTGTTCTGAGAGGCCCCTTCGCTCTTCTCATGCTTGGAAGGCTTTAGGGTTTGCTGAGGAATGAAAACATGACCTCAGACATATATTATCAGCTCTCTGATAGGCATGACAAGGATCTGACAGGCTGCAAGGCTGTCTTAACAAGTCTGTGCAGTAATGAGGTGTTGATTTAATGGGTCTTACTTGACTGCTAGAGGTGCTCAGTTATTTCTGCTGACTATGTGATAGCCTGCCATCAGACGGTGTCATATTAACTTGTGGATCCACTAGGTGGAGTCGGTGTCCAACCATCAGCGGATGCTGGAACAGGCCAGACAGCTGCGAGTGGAGAAGGAGAGAGAGGAGTCACTGACTCACCAGAAGCAGGAACAGAAGAACCAAGTAAATGCTTGTGATTAATTGTGGTTTGTCATTACGTTTGTTCACCTAGGTATAATTTACCAAGACATTATATACCACTTAATATGCTGTCTGTTGTGCTTTGGAAGACTGCCATTTAATTTATTGCACTAACATTATGCCCAAAGCCTTTTTTTTAACCCACCACAGCTGATTTAATTGACTAATTGATCAACAGAAAAATAATGGTAACTTTTTTCGATGATTTATTTCAGTAATTTTTTCAAGCACAAATTGCACAAAAAATGTCCAACATTCTTTTACAGCGTACTCTGACCTTTTATAGACCAAACAATTAATGTATTCATCAAAAAACAATCAAGCTTCATCACTAATGTCTTACTAACAAACAGTTGTTATTAGCTTCCCTGATGATGATCAAACTGATTATCAGTGGGTACTGAATGGTAATGCTCCCACATCACCTGTATTAGTAATCATTTTTGTGTGTTCAGCTGTTCCAGGCGGAGCAGAGACTGCAGAGATCACAGCAGCAGTTGAAGGATTTGCGACAGGCAGCAGCAGATGCCAATCCAGAGAGTGAGTGCCCGCGTCCTGCTGTTGTCTCTGTAGGACACAGCTGGATGGGAAGCTCAAGGACACAGCAGAGCATTAGGAGGTCTCATAGCTAATAGGCTTTTATCTGTTGAGACCCTCTAATTATACTGATCTTTGAAGTGCTATAATAGAGCTTATCTAATGATGAAATTGTCTCCTTTTATTCTCATCTGGTATTGGGCTCTTCAGCCAGAGGAGAGATTTACACATTTACAGTTTCTAAAATGACCCATGCAATGCAGACTAGGGTGGAGCTGCACTATTAAAGCCACTTACCACAATTACTGTACAGTATGTGCATGTGTAAAAAAGCACTGTGAATGCTAATCCAGGTACTGTTATGCAAAGTTTTCTTTCTGCAATTAAATTTGGATGTTTCAATGTCAGTAAATTTACAAAAGATTTTAATGTGTTTCATCTTATGCTTAGCTAGTTTGTGTGAAGAAGAGATACTCAGCTTTTCCTAAGAAGTAATGGCTGCAGAAAGCCTGATAGGGTTTCCAACACACTGAGCTCAAAGTGCTTAATTAAAAGCTCCATCTCTTTCAGGCTTGATGAAGAGGCTCGAAGAGGAGATCAAGATCAACTCCTACATGGTCTCTGAGAAACTCCCCAAAGAGGTGGACAGTATGAGACGCACAGTGCAGTACCTGCAGAAAATAGCAGCAGAGCCTGCCATGGGCCAGGCCGATCTCCAGGAGCTGGAGGACAAGGTGAGCACCAGGATGTGGTGTTCAGTCTGTATAAGTCCATGCATGAAATTCTCAGGTGTTATTCGTCTCTGAGGGTTGTGCTATGATCTCTTTCACAGATTAAAGAAGTGGACTCTCAGATGAATCAGCTGATTGAGAAGAGGATGATGAGAAACGATCCCATGGATGACAAACTGACCCTTTACAGACAACAGGTGGTCAATCTCATTTATGCCTTTCACCTTTTTGTCTATTCTGTGTTAAGGGAACTGAATCTGATCCCTGTGGGTTCTGACTGTTATGCTGTGTGATGTCAATCTTTGATGATAACTAAGACAGGGAGCCACTCACACAGAAACAGCTCCAATGGCGATCAGAGAGGTCAAAAAGCCCATAACCCTTGTCGTAAAATTTTATATTCAGATTATTTAACATTTTCACTGAGTTCAATCTTGTAACCAACTTGAGACCTCATCATGAAATATAAAATGGCAGTTTGTTTATATAATGCATCTGTCAACCCCACAAAAAAGGACTATTTTCAATTCACTAAATGTTGTTTTTTTTCACATTCTAGGATATGTCAGTGACTAGGAACAAAACTGATTTTGGTGCATTTTTTTTTGCTTTTTGTGCCGGATTCAGAGCATTGTTAACTTAAAGGACAAAATGTTCCTTCCTAAAACTGCTATAAATAAACTAAACATTAATACAGTTTTCCACTTTCACTGAGTAAAATTGCTTTAACCAACTTTGATCATAAGAATAATAATGGATTAGATTTATTTAGCGCTTTTCAAGACACCCAAAGCACTTTTACATTGAGTCCATTATTCATTCACTCCAGTCACACTCTGGTGATGTTGAGCTACTATTGTAGCCACAGCTGCCCTGGGGCAGACTGACGGAAACGTGGCTGCCATTTTGCACCTACGGCCTCTCCGACCACACCAATCATTCATTTCACATTTTATACCCAGTCATACCCAGTCATACCCCAGCGGGTAACACTGGAGGCTATGTGGGTAAAGTGTCTTGCCCAAGGACACAATGACTGGATCGCAGGAAGCGGGGCTCGAACTGCCAACCCTCCGGTTATAGGACGACCGCACTGCTGCTGATTTGTAGCCTTTAAAATGCCAGTTGGTTTACATAATGACATCATTGTTTTTATTAAAAAGAAAGACGCGGTACACTAAATGCTTGAGGGATGTTTTTTCCAAGCAGGGATATGATTAGCAACATCATTCATTTTTATTAAAATAGCATGTATGTGCCCCACAGGGCAAACATGAGCAAATGGCTCAATCTGGTGTAAAAACTACATTATACACATTATTTTTCCTACTTCAATGAATACTCTCATTGTTTTGCAACAAATCCTCATCATATGTACACATGTTAAAGTGAGGTTTGAGGTGAGCACAGAGAAACTCTCCTCCTCCAACGGATTACAATGAAAACAGCCCTCGAGTATCAAACACTGTAGAGTGAAGCTCACACATGCAGGTGATGTAACAATTAGCAAAACACATGTTTGAGTGGAAGGTTTGCAGTTGACAGTGAGAAACTCTTTTGTCATGTTTGTATATCTAATAAAACGTGACTCTTGCAGGCATCCATCATCATTCGAAGGAAGGAGTCGAAGGCGGAGGAGCTTCAGGAAGCCAGAGAGGAGCTGGCTGCTGCAGAGAGGGAGCTGAGGCAGAGGAGCAGCCAGGCACAAGCCTCAGATGGGGGAGAAGTGATCCGGGGTGATGAGGTACATTATGCTTCTTACACTCACAAAGTAATGCAATTACTAAATATCTGTAGGGATTTCCCAATCAAGTTTATTCCCCTCGATCCCAATCTGAGTAATTTTATATTGAGTCCTGATCCAATACTTCTATTTTCCTCGATAATACAGCTTCACAGCACTCTGATCAACCCCCATACCTGAATCTTGGAGATTAGATCTGGAATATCATCTCTGAATAAACTGGACAGACAATAGCAAAAAAAGAAGGATTTTCTGTATGTTCCTCCTGTTTGGGTTGGAAATAACTGCGCACATCACATACAAAAACTCCAGCTTTATCTAAGTGAGCGCCGGTACATTTGCAAACTGCAGAAAACTCAAGAGGCTATTTCTGTTCTTATCCAAACACAGACACGGGCTCACTGTCTGATGTTACTTATCCCTTTTCCTTACTCTCCCCCACATTCCCATGCAGAGCCATAAATAGAATACAACAGAGAATATCCAGAACAAGGAACTGTACTGTACAAACTGCATGAAAGATGGCCTTCTCCCTAATCTTGAGTGCCATCAATCTCCTAATTCAAGTCAAATGGACACATTAAACAGACTTGAGCCATAAAACCTTTTGTCTTTATTTATATCCCATGATGAGGATGTCCTCTCCCCTGGTCACGTTGACAAATGGTACTGAACTATTGACAGGGAGGGAAAAAAAGTTAATACTTTCACACTTAAGTGAGAAATCCATGAGTCACTTCTTTTTTTGCCCCTGTATACATTAAGCTCAGAGTTAAAGAGCCGACTATAAACAAGTCTGTATTAGCAGAGGGACACTGATAGCACTGTGTGGATGAGAATTTTTTTTAGCCTGGTGTTTGACGCACATTGATATCCATGAGGTGGGATCTCTGCTGAGGAAAAGAGTTACAGCATGTCTGAAATTGCAGCAGCTTTCTCTCTCCTCTCCCCCGCGTCCTGTGGGGCTGCTGCCAATCCCCCCCGCATGGTACGTTTTGTTCCAGGGGTGTTGCTGACCCTGACCTCTGACCTTCCTGTGCCGGGTAAAAATGAAAAAAAGGAAATTTCTCTCAAGGAAATCTCTATCACTACATTTACAGTGCTACATGTATATTTTTTAGCATCAATACATTACTATCATAAGACTTTGAGGCATAAGGATCATTACTTAGAACAAGCAATAAGGGTTGAAATGAATGGTTCCACTCATAACCTCTAAATCAACATTTGAATGCTGCACTTTCTTGCGCTATCTATCTATTAATTCTCTTTAAAGCTGGTATTTCTGCACACTTGCACTAATATTTTTTTTAATATACTATTTGTCAAATCCGATTCCAGCGGTGGCTACATAGGATTGATTCCAACTGGTGCGATCCAAACATTTCCAATCACATCAAGCGTTAAAAAGTCCAAAAGCCATCATTTATTATAACTGATGGTGACACATGGGGATAATGGTGGCCCTCAGAAAGTTTTGTACAACCCCCAAGCGTGGCATAAAATGCATGAATTATATTTTCTGCACTCCATTTTAGTGCTTTTACTTTCAGTAGCTTACATTTAATTCACGCCTCAGCTACTGTGTCAGACTGTGTCCCCAGGTTAGGGACACACAGAATGACTGCTTACAGAAAGCTGCTGTTTGCATGGCAGCTGTAGTTGCACACATTCTAAATATGTATAAGGCAGGTGCTGGACTAATAAAGACAGCAATGAAAAAAAAAGTCTACATACTTTAGCCCCCTTTCTGACGAAGAGCATGTTGATCCAAATGTCACACATTCACTTAATAAACTGCACCTGAGGGAGTCACAATGATACTTCCATTGCATGGCAGCTTTGTCATCAATGCTGTTGGATAAATGATGATGATGGCATTTTTTATGTGCAGCCCTCTTTCGTAAATGCTGGCTCCCTTAATTGGCACTTTTTCATCTTTTCATCAACTTTTGAGCACTCCTGGACAAAAAAATCATTAAAATATTAATTTAATTAGTAGTTACAAAAACAGCATCATTCACTTAGTGTTAGCGCTTCATCAAGGTGTCATTGCTTTATTGGATTAGCCTGCTGCCTGCATACATTTGAGTAATGTATATAAAAAAATGCAGTTATTAAAAAAAAAAGAAAAAAGACTCACTTAATCCAGTTAATCACTATGTTAAAATTGGGAGTTCTGATGATCCATGCTTCATTTGAAAATCTCCAATACTAATGTAAAGAAATGGCCCATCACAGTCATATCGGTATCTATTGGTATCAGCATGTATGTTGTCTGATATGTGCCAATATAAACATTTATGCATAATATATATGTAATACAGAAAACAATAGCTTTTTAGAATGTATTCTTTATTTAAATTACTTATTATAACTATTATTATTATTATTATTATTATTATTAATTTTATTCATTCTTTATTGTCAAAGTTATTATTTTAGAATTGGTTTATAATGTACATACAATGTATATTACGTACAGTCATACTGGTGCAATATCCTTAGGTTGGCCATGTTGGTGACAAAAAAAATCTGTGGAAAAACTACTTCCAAATATGTTTATAATTTTCAGGAAGTAAAGAGATTACAATCATCTGAGCAATACAGTGGAGGAGAAGTAACAAAATCCTCTTTGTGGAGAAATGTGGTCCTAATCTTTTTAGGTACTGGCAATAGCACTGGTAAAAGTCAGAAGCTCATGTGTATTTCAGCCACTGTTGGTGTTCTGAATCAATAAAAGGCTGACATACCTTTAAATGTGACTGGAAGGATGAGAGGAAGCTGTTTGTAGAGACAAAGAGGGCCCTTGAGACTATACATGAATGAAGTTAATGGAAAATGTTTTGTCAAACACAGCTTATCAGACTCCTCCGTAGTTTTGGGCCATCAGCCATGGTGGAGAGGATCACTTTATCAGAGGTATTTTCCATTCTGCTGGTTATGTGTCATCACATGCCACCCACCAACTGCAGGGTCTCTCTGAGAGGGATGACTACATGTGCTCGTCATTGGTTGGCCAGTAACATGAAACCCCTTTATCAACCAGCTTCATCGCATCGGTTAAATTTAGTCTTACTGCAGTGAAGACACTGATCACTGATCTGTGTTACATGCACGCTGTTTCTAGAAACATTGTGGTGATGTGGCTCCATTTTATTTTTAAAGGGATACTCTGCTACTGTACAGGATGTTCGACACATAGTTATTTGGAGTATCTGCTGCACCATTCATGTTTCTGTTGAATTGTCTGTATGTGTTGGTGCAAATGTACAAAAGTCTGAGACAAGTGGTGGTGTTATGACTGCGCTGTCGGCCAGTTTAACAGCAGTTGTTTTGAGGACACACTGTCGGGAACACTATGCAGTATAATTCTGCTGTGCTAATTCCTCTCTCAGCCATGTCTGCCCTTGATGTCCCAAAATACACAAAGAATAAATGTACATACACACTCACTAACACGCACACACCAAGCTTCATGGATCCCCAAAGGACATGAAGCACATTCTGTAATTTCTGGGGCTGTTCTCCCGTGTCCATGTTCATTTATAGCTGCTCTTCATTGTGGAGGAGTTTCATTGTGTCCCGACAGACGGTCGGAGTGGGTAGTGACTGAACATCCACTAAAAGCAGTTATTCTGCCAGATGAAGCTGTTTGCCGTACATATCTAGCTGTGTATCTGAAAGGATCGAGTGGCTGTTTCAGGTCACGGTATGCCCCCCAGTCAATGCTGTTCTCTAATCCCTTCCCTCCCCTGGCTCAACCCATTGTCTTCTCCTGTGGCCATTCATAGTATCTCAGCTGTGCTGGACACCACGTGTCAAGTATGAACTGCATTTATGCCTCTTTCATTACATTTTCAAAAGAAGCAATTACAATGTCGTGCTGGCAACAGCAGATGAACAGTTTCCCTGAACATTTGACATTAAAATATATGCCTATTTTTGCTTTAAAGGTGTTATAACGTATCTTGTATTTTAAAGACATACTATGCTGGAATTGCCGCTTACTGTTTGTAGACAAATCATTCAAACTTCGACCCCTCTGGAAAGAGTTTTGTGTGTTTTGTCTTGCTGTGTCAGAATTGAAGGAGTAATGGATCTGACTTGATTATTGACTTGGATTGATCCAAGGCAAAAAAGCTCACGTTATTGGGTTAAATGGATGTTAAATTAAGTGTTGTCTGTTGAAGGAATGGATATGTTATATTTGTCTTTCTAATGCCAAATGTCAGAAATTGTGGAAATAGAAGGAATACCAATAGGTGACTTCTCTTATAATTTGCTTAGTTATGAATGAACAAAACATATTGGAGCATTTAGCAGCTTAAGAATCAGATCTTTCCTCAGGAGTTGGTGGAAACCAAAGCAGAGCCATAAGTAGAGTGAATATTGAACAGACATACCGTATGTCAGGTGGCCAGTCACATGATGCCATATGAGAGTGCAGATCACACTTATCTTCTTAATTAACTTTAATTATCAGTATAGCAAAGAAACCGCAACATTTCATTTGAAACTTATTTGAAAACTAATGTTCTTTTAGTTTCATGTTAATGTTGAATTCTGTTTTCTTGCTCTTTCAAGCTGAAGCGTCTGGTGGCGAAATTGCGCAACAAGTCATCAGTACACAAGAAGAAACGGCAGGAAATTGCTGAGTTGGCGGCAGAATATGGAGTCCTGCAACGAACAGAGGAGATTCTCAGGCAGAGACAAGAGACTCTCCAACAGAGACTGGTAAATTTGATGTAAACTAACTTCTATTTCAAACTGTCATGCAAGACAAGCTGCCAATAATTACAGCAAGACAATGGAAAGAATGGAAACTTATTGTGCCTTTATATTTAGTCATTTAGGGTGTTAATCAAAAGTCTATTAAATTCACATATAACAAAAGGTGAATACATTTTCCTCTTTCATTTTTCTTTTTATTAATCATGGGCGATTGACATTTGAATGCCATATTGACCTACCATCATTTCTAATCCATTGAGCAGCTCCATGTAACTTCAGTAAGTTGCATAACAGCATTTGCGTAACTGTAGCCTGAGTAATCATCACCTTAAATGTTCCATATTCTACATGGACCACGTAAATCCTCCTAACTGCTCTCACTGCCCTCTGTGCCCCGTTGCATTCACACTGTATCCCACCCACCCCTCTTCCTGCACTCATGCTGCTATTCCAAATGTGCTGTTTTCACTTGATCTCCTTATTCACACAGTTTGTGTTAACAGCGAAGAGGTGGAAGCTTCCTGGAAATGGCTTCACGCCTCTGTGCGGTCCCAGCACCTGACTTGTTGACAGGCTGTCTGACGCAGGCAGAGCTGCTATTTCTGATGGCTGCATCTGCTGCTTCTCCTCTGTCTGCATCCCACACAGGATTTGTTAAAGCAATGAAAGTTTTCCTTCTGATCACGTGTCTAGCTGGCAGTATGACAAAAAAATAATGCACTGAAATTGTGGTTGATAGCACACTTACTGTTCATATTGATGTAGACATTTGGGATGACTCCCTAAGGCCAATAGATTTTTTTGAGTGCATGTAACCTTTTAATTTCACTGCTGAATTAATTTATACACTTGTGCATTTGTTTCTGTTGTGTTTTCCAAGCAAATTATAGAAGCTGAGAAGGGCATCTCTGGCTACAGTGACACTCAGGAGGAACTGGAGAGGGTGTCGGCCATCAAGAGCGAGCTGGACGAGAAGAAGGGCCGCACACTGGATGACATGTCTGGAATGGTAACTAAACCTACACCTTTCTCTTTAAAGTCAACCTCCATGCTCTCAGTGTTTCTGCACTATCATTGCAGCCAGGGAATGACTGGAACTGCACTGTAGCAGCAATTTCTTTTGAGGGATGACTTGAGTTGGCAATATGTCAAAATCACATTTTTTAAATATGGGACCTACTGTCACAATAAAGAGGCGTAGTGATCTATGTGGTCATAACATTTATGTAAATTAGGCGGAAAGCACAAATATAGTGCTCCCTATATAGTCCCATTTATAAAGGTGAAAAATGATTAATAATATTAAGGGTCACAGCAACACCACTACATTTGTTTTGATGACGTTGCAGATCTTGGTTTTATGGGCAGTAAAGAGCCATTGTTAATGCTGTAGGTAACACCTGTGCTTTTCCTGCTATGACAAGTCAAAATGTCTGCTGTGAAAAGGCCTCAAACTCCCAACTTCAGTCTTAGCTGAAATCTTATTAGCAAATGTGAAAGGCCTGTGTGGGTGTGTGAGGCATTTAATTAAACTTAAAGGGAAAATTTGCCACTGAATGTGCAGAGGTCAAATCAATCAGTGTTGATGGTAAATGTAATCAGTTGAAGAAAGCTCAGAGACATGCCAGCGATGCCTACATGCACTTAACACTGCTACGCTAAGCCCAGCTCGAGGTAAAGCCTGAAGCCTCGGGGCCTCTACCTGCGTGTTGCATTAGATGTTAAGATGAGTATAACTTTACTGTTTGAGTGACTCCACCGAACTCCTGACTGGTGCAGTCAGCCAGCCCGCTCTTCTTTGTGGGTTTTCAGTTTAAAACAAGTATGTACAATTCATGGTTGTGTGTGAGACAACCCTGGTTTGTCTTTTGTTGCCAAACCGTCTGCTTTTAGCATCTTCATTGTGTTATGTTCTATACCACAATATACCTCCTCACATGTGTCACTGATAGTGGTCACATGAGGGGGGCACCAACCCCCCTCGTGTGACATCAACATGACCTTGCCTCCTACTGCTTGCTTACCACACCTACTGTACATCTAAAAATAAACCAAATAGTTCTATTGTTCTCAAGTCTAATGGCCCATAAATTTTTCAAAATAAAATTAGAAAGATCACCCTTACTTGGTCTTGGTTGTCTTTTTCAGTTTCCCCATCCAGGACTCCTGTTGTGAGGAGTGAGGAGTGAAACTTTAATTTATAGTAACACACACAGGTTTCTCTTGAGTGTCGGAGACGGCATCCAACAAAAACTGCCCACACTGACTTTCATTGCAGCAGAATGATTCTGGTGCTGTTGGCATCAGAGGGCTGTTTGAAGCAAAGGCACCAGCAGTTGGTGTTTGCTCTCAGCAGCTCAGGTTCTGTACGGTCCCCGCCGGCCATATCGTCCTCACCTCTGTGCTGCATTTCTTTTTAGCCCTGTACTCTGGTTTGTATAAATACGCCACTGTGAAGCGTAGTCTCGTCCGTAACATCTTCTGCACTCATATTTTGGGATCGAATTTCCTTTTTTTGAAAATGTAACTAGTCTGTAATACAAGCAAGGAGAACACAGAAGTTCCAATTTTATACAGCATTTACAGCACACCCAGAGAAATCCAAGTTGAAATGGTATGTAGTTTTCCTTTGCCATCAACTACATCACTGTCTTGCCAAATGATGTAGCTGGATGCATAAAGTACACACAAAACACATTTTGCAGCTGAAAACTCAGCTTTCGTGATCAATATAGCAAACATTGATGCATTTTCAATCAACTACATGTGGCAGCAACTGATTAGACATTTACATTAAAGGTTCCTTTTTTTTGACATTGTAACTCATTTGCCTATTAACATTGATCTTGAGCTATCGGCAAAAGGCAACCACAAGGTAATATCCCAGCATGGCTCACAGCTTCAACCTTATTTATCACCCGTCATCCTTTTGTGTCGAGGCCCAGAGGGAACCAGTTGCAACTGATTAGGCCACGCTCCAAGCTGTAGTGAGTTTGTTGATCATTTGGGCAGCTTGTACATTTGGCAAACTGCAGACCACTCCTAACGATGGAGTCAAACATCCCTGGCTCCAGCCTGAAAGTAGATCTTTACACCAGCAGTGTGGATCAGATTTGTCAGGTTGCACCTGTCTGGTTGATTATGCTGCCTCCTGCATCATCTCAGTAAATCATTAGTCACAGTCACATTACCTGCTGTTTTCTCTGCAGACTTTAAAAATAAGTTCAGTGCTTATGTTTGTAATATTTATGTTGCTTTGTTCAGCTTTAATGAAGTGTGTAATTAACTTGTTTTTACAGGTGAAGAAATTAAACTCAATGATAGTGGAGAAGAAGTCTGCGCTAGCACCCATTATAAAAGAACTGAGGTCACTGAGACAGCGGTGTCAGGTGAGCATCGTCTGCATGTTTACCTCAACTTTATAGAATCCTCTCACTACATCAATTAGTGATTGTAAAGAACATTTTCCACCTTAATACAAGGGCCGTAACTATCCATCAATCTGGATTTATCAATTCAATCACGATTGACACAATATCATCAATGCAAAGTGAAAACATTGATAAATCAGCATCTTAAAGAATCATCTTTATTTGAAATGACCATTTTCATCCTTCTGAAATATTCAGACAGTGCAGGCAGATATTTACTCCCCTCTTAATTCCCCTTGCACCACAGCTGGATTCTCATGTTATCACAAAATCACACAGGACTCACAACGTCCACACCACTAATTTGACATCAATTGCATTTGCATTCAAATCAAATAAAATTACCATTGGCTATACAAAGGGTTAAATCCTTCATCTTCCCACTGATGAGACGTAGGTTCTCCTGGTGCTTGTTCACTCTGCTTCTGCCTCCTTTAAACGCAGTAATATGACTGCTGGAGTGCATCCTGGATGAATCAGACACAGTGCAGTGTGCTTCGTCGAGGAGAGAGCTCGAGGGTAAAGCACAAGACAACCCAGTCTGTCATGTTGCAGGTGTTTTGCCTTCTGTGAAGTTTTGTGTAGACATTAAGCCACTCAGTGTTTTCAGTTAGTTACTGTTTTCTACCTCCACATCCACAATGCATAGCTGCTTCTTTTTGTCTCATCTAGTGATAGTGTGTCTCATCAGATAATCTGAATAACATAGTACACAACTCACTATAGGATTGTTAGATTATTGTTTCATTATCCTCATGAAATTGCTACTTTTTCTCGTACTATAACATATTTTATAAACCAGAATGCAAGAAGTGAAGTGTTTATTTGGGGGAGGCCCCCAGGCCCCCTGCTTAATATGTGTATGTTGGTGTGTGTGCCACTTTTCACATCAAACCTACACCCCGACATAGACAGTGATTGACAGATGATTCATCCAATGACCTGCCAAGTGTTATTTGAAATTGTCTGCCCTTTTCCAAACAGTTCTTAATGACGGCTTCTCAGAGGCTTCTGTGAAACAAATCATTTGGCAGCACTAGGATAGGAATAAATCAGCAGTGTGAAATATCTTGGAATTTGGAGAAAAGACAAAGAAAGTGTTTTAAAAAAGAATTAATACAGAATAGAAAGTTCCTTATTTCAATAAGAGCTCAGTTATAAAATTGTTAAATCATAGTTTAGCTGCTTTCCTTGAATTGGTATAGATAAACTGATGGTGTATGATAGCTCCTCAATTGAATTGAATTGAAATTGTATTGTGGGAGACTCTTAATATCAGTAAATGTTGTATCATTGTCCAATTAATTGATATAATGTCATGAGAAAACGTATGATCTACAACCCTACTGAATGCATTGAGCTTAAAGCTGGAGTGTGGGACTTTTATATCTGTATGAACATTTGTTACATTCAAGCCCTTGCCAAATGAGTTCCCACAGTTCTGATTAGTCCTATTACCACTAGAGAAAGTTCTGTATTTTGCAGTATACCTGAGTTCAGGTGACTGTGGTAACTTTACCCAAACTGTCGCAACGCAACTTAACGTACTGCTTTCTGAAAGGGTGATATTTGTAAAATACTAGTACGGTACCTGTTCAGAATGTGACTATTTGGAATTAGATGGATGAGGAGAGTTGAATAGAGCACTGCTGGGGGCACATCTGCAGGCTTGCATTAAAGGCAAGTCAACAGTGTTTGTGTTATAATTCTCATTGCCAGAGGGGGGAGACAAAAGCACTGTGCAATAGGTTTTAATACTATTAAAGAATTATTATTGTCCTCTTTGACACACAAGCCAGAAATACAAGTTGGTACTGATTTTTGAGTCAGTCTTATAGGGGTAAACATAGTATCTCTCTCAAATGCAACAATACATACAGCACAGGATGATGAAGGACTGCATGCCTGTGAAAAATACAGCTCTCATGTCTCACAAACAAATCACAATTTCTTCTTGCAAAGCCAAAGCCAAAACAAATACATTTTCTGTGAGAAAGACATGAACTATTAATCTGTCCTAAATGTAAAAACAAATGGTGGGATCTTCACTGTTTGCCTTCAGGTCAGTTGGAGTTAACTTAGGCTGTGTTTGTGTGTTATCATGGACAGGGTCCATTAAGAATAATTTACATAGCCCATAAATAAAATGCACAATGGGAAAGCCCCCCACATCGCTGAGCTAAAGCGGAGGATTAAATTTTCCTACACGTGTTCCCAGAATCGCTCTTCCATCTTACTGGTTAATGTCTGCACATAGAGAGCTGCAACAGGAAGACATAAATAGACTTTGTAAGAGCCTGTTGTAAGTTAAACTGCTCGAATGCCAGCTGTGATGTTTTGTTGATGTGAAACGGTGCTGAGCGTGATAAGAGAGTTGAAAATTCTGCTTTCCATGCATTTGTCTCAGTTGTCATACAGCACATGGTATGTAAAATCATTTGTCTAGTAGTTCCTGTGTATGACTGTGTGCTGTGTACCTTAACAGGAACTGAGTCAGGAATATGAGGAAAAGAAGACGCAGTATGAAAGTTGTACTGCTGGTTTGGAGAGCAACAGATCTAAACTGGAGCAGGTATAGTTATAATCCTACACTAGATAGAATATTACAACAGTTCTGAGATGCAAGAGAAAA
>CAFUXE010000412.1:17578-109256 GCA_903364295.1 Serranus cabrilla
TTTCTTCACCTTTTCTTAAGTCATAAACACAGGAAAGAAAACAGTTTATATCACACTTAGAAAATGGATCACAATCTTTTTTTTTCACACTTGCCTCTCAGAACCTATGTGGAAAATATCCAACAATTTAAATGTATTATTTCTATGTGCAACACAGTGTTTGTCTTTTTTCTTGGTTTTCATTCACAGGAGGTGAAAGCATTGAGAGAGGAAACGGCACAGGATGAAAACAGATATCATTACATCAACTCCATGTCAGAGGCAAGTATTTTAACATTTTAAGATAGTTGCTTAAAGCAGGAGATGAAACAGTTTAGCCATTGGCCACAGTGAGTGTATCACCAATCACTAGCACTGCATAGCATAACATGGTGGAATTCTAACTGCTGCTCCAGACTCTGAACAGTGACTTGCCTCACACAGGGGTGCTGCATTAGTGGACAAAATGTCTCAGCATTTTACAAGTGACCTGCCTCCAAACACCCACTGTGGCAATAAACACCACCTCTGCATCTTTGTCCTGCACAGATCATTGAAATGCAACTACAGCGGGCGGCTGATGAGATGAAGGCCTACGTGTCCTCTGACCCACAGGAGAGGAAGAAGGCCATCAGGTGAGCATGCTGAGCCAGGCCAGCCAGCTGCTCACTACATGAATACTCCCTTTACTTCAGGAAGCTCTTATTACAGCGCAGCCACTTTATTTTCTCATTCAGCACAAAGAGTTTTAGGATTACCATCATTACCACACCTCACGATATCAAGATATGCTGATACACCACACCTTTATTTAAAAACTGTGGGTGAGATCAACATGTGAAACTGAAATGGCCTGCACTTGAGTCATGTGCTTGTGCTTCTTTTGTAGGGAGGTGTACCTGAAGAACATTTCAGAACAGGAGTTACTTGGCAAGGTGAGAAACTGTATCCAGGAACTGACCTAACAGGTGCTTTTTATTCTGGCAAGAACATCTCACCAATGTGATGGGAAGAAAAAAAAGATCTTTAAAGTCATTATAATTAAAAATGTTCCCAAAATAATGCCTTCGTATCTCAAAATAATGAGACATTTTCTCAAAATAATGGCCTAGTATTGCAAAGTAATGGCTCAATATCTTAAAAATGATGGCGTTGTCTAACAAATAAAGCACACTTACTATACTTATCTTGAAAAAAATGACTTCTTATCTGTAAATAATGAGAAACCTTCTCTAAATAATGACTTGGTGTCACACAATAATGGCTTAGTATCTCAAATCTTAGTATCTTAATTACTCTTAATGATGTAATGAGAAGGTTTCACATTATTTTGAGGAAGTATCTCATTATAATGGCTCAAAGGATCTTCCGTGTTACTTTTACTGGCTGAAATGACCCTCCTTAAGAACATAAACGGGGGGACAGACACGGACACTTAATGGAAGCTTGCAGAGCTGCAATTATTTTTACTATGTATTCCTCTCCCTTGTGGATTCCAGAAATTACGTGAAAAGCAGAAGATGGTGAGGGAGAGCCACGCCGCCAACATGGAGCAGATGAAGATGTGGCGTGACCTGGAGCTGCTGATGGAGTGTAAGAGGCAGTGCTTCATAAGAGCTCAGAGCCAGGCGTCTATTGGTCAGGTCATACAGGAGGGGGGAGAGGATAGGCTGGTGCTATGAGGACAGATCTAGACATGTTCAACTGCACATCACTTCAACTTAATATTCTGTATCTACCTGTCACATTTCTACACCTTTTAACAATGTAGCTGTTGAATGTTAATTGCCACTATAGCACAAGGCTTGTTTCTTTGTTCATGGAGTTCATCTTTCTCTCCATACTGTCGGTTACAAACTGCCAGTAGAGTTTCACTTGATACTTTATCTTGTCTAAGCACCCCACCACTTGCATCTTTTTGATAACATGGTTTGAGATCCTTTGAGAATCCCCACCTTAAAGAAAACATGCATCAGGAGGTGTTGCCGGACTGAGTAGTTTACTTTCTCTGGTCCCTGGAGTCTCCATTTTGCCACATCTTAAAGAATACACCCTCAATCAAAGTGTCCAATGATAACAGTGTACAAAGTGGTGCACTTGGGATGTGGCCACGGTCAACTATTTTTGGCATTGACTACCATGACCTTGGACTGGGTGTCTTGCCAATTTTGGAATTCAATGGGACCTCCATTGCTTTTGACACTGCAGATAAATTATTATATTCATATTACTCTGTTTTGTTCCATACCATTACTGTTTTTCTATAATAGATCTTTATTCAGAATAACCATTGATGTTTAAGGCATATATTATTAGATGTTTTGGTTTTCTATGTATTTCTAATAAATGTATTTTATATTAATTTTGACTCGTGTTTCATGATTGTCATCAAAAATCCAACTCTCTGATAAATAATAACAGACAGGTGCACATCCATGAAATTCCCAGTTATGATAAAGATTTGTTCACATATTTTAGTCTAAACAGAATGAGACCTGGTGATAATACAGTTGGGCCTAATTCATAAGAGATTAATAATGAAAGTACCTTTAATAAAAGAAATCAATGAAAGCTTTGATGATCAGGAGCATTATGTTTGCTGTCTTAAGCTGAAGTAGTATGAAATATGTTGCCTCTATATAATATCATACAGTATAACGACAGATTACAAGAAGAAGGTAATCCCGTTTCCCATTCAGGTGATACACCTTTATTAATTATTTACTTGTAAATTGATTTTAAACTGTGGCTGAACAAATTCAAGTCTCAGTACTCAAGTTTGATTCCTTTTTTTAGTTAGTGATGTGGCACAAACCTCTGTCCACTTTGACGATGGTTTGAGTGCCTCATGTTGTTCCCAACAAATGTCTTCATGGATGCTTCAGGATTCCGACCGCCCTCCCAGAGAAACTTAATCTGCTGTTGACAGCCAGCGTTAGTGGCTCTTGTGCCAAACGGATCAAGTTTGCATTGTTAAAAGGCAGTTTGATGTCCAACTGGACAATACCATGTTGTTATTGTTACAGCACCTTATGCTTCTTTGGGCCTTATTAAGAAGTGTTAACAGATGATGTACGCCAGTCCTGTAAAACCTCTGACAATGATACCCCCTAAAGGACACAGTGGGGGGCTGGGGTTGACCTAGTGCCCTTACACCTCTGTAGCAAATTGGCTGCCTTAACAGTTGTTATGCAGATTTAGCTGATAAATCAGGTATAGTCTGGCTTTATTGCAGATGTCTGCAAAAGAACTCTTCCTTATGTTACCTTGAGGCACTGGTTTGTTTCAAAGTGTTTCTTGGTTTCCGTCCTTAGTCACTGTAAATCCTTTGTCAAGCTGTCTGTGACGTGGCTAAGACAGTGATCTGTGGCCTTTTTGTTCTATATTCTGAGCATGAAGTCATTCCAGCTAAAGGCAAACACGGGCCCCTAGTCAAGTGTAAATGAGCTAGAATTACAAAAAGACACGGGGCCTCTGTAATGGGATGCCTGTAGTCAAGGCATGGACAATATATATCCAGCTGATAAATAATCTGCTGATAATTCAAACACTGTTACAGCTGGTAGAGCTATGCACCTCAGAGTTAGTTGTAATCTGCCAATTAACATGTATCGAGTAGACATCATAGATTGTATAAAAAAAGAATGGATGTAGTCTCTGTAGCATCACCCATCGGTTTGTGAACTAACTTGAGTTTGGCATTTTGGCCCTCTCCATCTTTGTTTCATGGAACCATTGCATGTGCTGGCCATTAGAAAGAATGCATGTTTAAGCCACTTTGGTTTCACTTCATCAGACCTGGACTTCTTGGATTATGTCAAAGCATTTCATTTAAATTCCTAATTTAACAATAGGGCTGCCAGCCAGATTTGGTTAGGTGCAGAGAAATCTAGTTGGGTCAACTAAAGCTACTTAGAAAAAGTAGTTCAAACTATTTCGACAAAAAGATCAAATTGATAGTGTACACACACCTCAAAGCTCATACTGCCTAACAAACCATGTTTTTAAACTTATTTTCAGTAGAACAACAGAAAAAGGAATGTGACACATTGTAGTTGAATGCAGATGCTGATGTTGGATTATATATTGATATATCTTTTTTTTTAAATCTACAAAAAATTACTATACTATAAAAAAATTTAAAAAAATAAAAATTAAGTTGTCACTGGTAGAAATTGGGGAGTGAGTGGCTCTTGTGTGTGTGTGTTTATAGTTTCAGTAGTTTTACTACACAAGAAATGGCAACAAAAAATGCCATTGTAGTAGTTAAATTACTAGTTCAATTGCATGCAGTTCACTACATCCCAACACTGCTTACTGGTATGGCACCCATGGGAAGCTGAAAAAAATCTTTGTCGAGCATCCCTGCTGTAGTCTGAGGGAATCTGTAAAGTAGTCTGTGCAAACAGGTTAAACTTTACTGTTTTTAAGCTTTACTACACAAACATGGCAAAGTGCACTATGTGGGAAGAGTAACATTAGTTGCTCCTTATGCAAATTGATGCTGGCCTACATGTTGCATTAAAAAAAAATTTTTTTTTATTACACAGGTCAAAGTAGCGTAGATTATAAATAACAAATTGGGAAACTGACAGCAGTAGATGTCCAAACTACATTATATGTATTTTATTTTATTTTATTTTTATTTTAGAATATGTATTGCATGTGATGCATGCACAAATTGCTTAACAGAGTAATACCGCTTGGTATTTTCATCACCAACATTAAGCTGCTTTGTCCCATTACGCCAGTATCACATCTACGATGACGCCAATGGCGGCCAACTCTGAAAACACTTAAATGACTGAAAATTGACCCTCGCTTCCTGGATTGCACACAGCGGAAACCACAGGGATTGAATGGGATTTACGGATAGGTATTCCAGTTTGCTATTTACTGTTCGCCTTCCTTCCTGTGTTTTTTCATGTCTCCCTCGTTTGAACGTTGCTGACATCGTTCGTCCAATGATATTAGTCCACATGCAGCGCAGGGAAGAGGGGCAGCAGTGAGGCACTTTGATAAAACCGGACTGTCAGCGCCGTGTGGAGCCACAGAGAGCTGCGCCACGGTGAGACACGGCACGGCACGGTAGCACAGAGGACTGGACCGGGTGAATGCAGTTCCTAACACAGGACACTGCCGCAGACACTTCTCCACCATTTTCGGAGATAAGGGGGCGCTCCGAATAATCTTCACCCACAGGAAAGGGAAGAGGAATTTGGCTCAGCACAACATTTTTTCCCCGTAATTCCGCGTGAAGACAATCTTAACGGGGCAGGGGACACGTTAGACCGCGTTCAATAGCTAACGATAGCTATCTGAGTGTGAATGCAAAGCTCTCAGTTGGCAAACTCCTTATTCATTTTTAAGTGTTGACAGTTTTAAAGAGCCAGAAGGTACCATACGGCAGTGTTTTTGTAAAGCTGTGTGGGAAGTATCCGCCTGTCCGCCATGGAGAACGCTCACACGAAGAGTGTGGAAGAAGTTTACAGTTATTTCTGCGTCAATGAAAGCACAGGACTTTCCCTGGACGAGGTGAAACGACAGAAGGAGAAATGGGGCCTAAACGGTACGACAATTTACTCTGTAGACCACCACAAATGCTGTTGCTGTGAATGAGACCTGGTTAAAAAATGTCCTGTCATTGTAACATGGCCAGTGTGTGAGCACAGTATTCAGGATATGGGGTAAAAGTCATCCACACCATTGGCCGGTAGGTTGGTGTTACCCGGGTCCATAAGTGATTTGGCTGACGTCATCACTGGTGACCTCGAGGGTTTCCCATCTCTTGCAAAGTAAAAAAATGAATCATTACTTAGAATTTGTGACATTGTTGAACATTGGGACATGGTCAGGTATGGTAACGCTGTTGGACTGTGATAACATTGTGAAACATAACCTCACTGTGGCATTGTTGAGAGTAGTTGTAAAATATGGTGACATTGTTTCACACAATTATTGGACGTTCTTCAAAGCAGAAGTGAAACCCATGGGCCCATGTGCCCCAAGATCCGGTGCACCGGCTGGCATTTGAACAGTGGCCACAGGATCATTGTAGTAACATTATCTGTCAAGTTAATCTCCCTTGTTCTAGGCTTAAACAGCTGTTTTATATTAATATCACCTGAGAGGTCATGGAGGGTTTACTACCCTCTCCTTAAATTACTTTGACCTTTACGTTGATTGGAGTTTTCCAGTTTTTCCTTTTGTGTGGTAAAGATTAAGGGAGTGGACTTGGATGTTATAATTGTAAACTTGAGATGTGAATATAGAAATCTATAGCAAACACTAAATATTGCTTTATGATTGTTTCTAGTTTGACTGTCAAACAGATACCATACCTTACCATCACTTCATCATATTATTTAAATCTGAGATACTCTCTCTCCTACACATGTTAAAATGTGAAAATAATGGAAACATGCAAAACATGTTTGTCTGAAGCTCAGTCGGTGTAGCACTCCATGGTCTCACAGAACACACTGTGACTGAAGGAGTCTTGTTGTAGGAGTCAGTTCCCCAACATGAAACAGGAACTGCATCTGACAATTTCTTTGAAAAAGTATTTATACACAACTTACCTTGTTTTTCTTTTCTTATCTGTCTGATTCCTGTGTGGTCGTACATGCAGAGCTACCAGCGGAGGAAGGTAAGAACTACTGTTGTCAATATTGTGACTTTCCATTTCTAATAAGTGTCTGCAATATATTTTAACCTTCTCTCTTTTCTGCAGGGAAATCTTTGTGGGAGCTTGTCCTTGAACAATTTGAAGATTTACTTGTTCGAATTCTGCTGCTGGCCGCGTGTATATCTTTTGTAAGTATTTCACTCCTTTTCTTGCACTGTTTGATGAAATGCGAACTTTTTTAGGTTGCTTCATTGATTAGTTATTTTTTATTCCCACTATCATTCCTGTCTCTTACTCTATAACCTGTACAGTAAATAAGAGAGCTCACCTAAAAGGTTGGGGATTGTCAAGACAAGTCACTGCATCCTACAAATAGCTTTCCCTTTCCACCTCAAGCTAAGAAAGTGTTTATGTGAAGTCAAAATCGCACATGGTATTAATATTGAGCCCTGTATGTTGGATGGCCAGGGGTAATTTATGCAGTGCATAGTGCTGAAGTGTGAATGTCTTCAGTTTGTTTAACCCGGCTGGGGTTACACTCACTTATTAGAGAGCTAAACAGCTGAGAAGGCTTGCGACCCATCTGAGGAATGGTGACAACAGCAGTAGCAGCATTGAGTTGCTATCACCACGCGCCAAGTAAGACATTTGAGTCGTCAAGCATGACTGCTGTGTAATGACTTACCCTGTTCTCCCTCTGGCCTCTGACTTTGAGCGCTAGACAGATAAATGTTTAATAGTGGCGATTATGTAATAGCATGGTCAGCATGAGTTCAAGCCCTTTTCAAAGCTAAAACAAGTGAACATCTCCACATTGTAGTTGCAATTTCTATTATTGTGATGTCACTTGGAAAGACGACTTCATTTACAACTGTTTTTGAAGATAACAACAAGTCAAAATGAACGACCAGATAGGCATGTGGGAATCAAAAACTGGAATTCATCTTTGGCATTTGTACAGTTTTACATTTTGAACATTCTTGACAGCACAGTAGATAAACAGACTACTGAAGAACATTTTAATAAATGAGGCCCTGTCTGTGTGTCTGTGTGTGAGCTGGTATGTAGTGTGCAGTGTCCAGTCAGGTGATACCGAGGTGTCAGTGGCTGCTGTCTGACAGGGGAACAGAGCACCACTCAAGACCAAATTTGGGCCCTTGCCCCTCAGTGGGAAGGCCCCTATCGGACAAACGCACACACCCACCTCAACGTAGAAGGAAACGCTCCTATACTTTGATGTGTATTCAGTCTAAAATCATTTCAACCCTTATGTTTTTAAGGTTAGGAATATGCTTGAATTTGAATATACACCTTGAAAAATGCTTGATTTTCAACATTCCTGGTCATTCATCTACACAATCACTCATGTAAACCATGAATCTTTTATTATTTAATAAGAAACAAACACATTGTCATATTTGTATGTTGTCTCCTAGCATCTAGCACAAGACGCAAAAACGACCCTAACTTAAATGAGGAGAAGGGGTGGGGGAGCTGGAGCTGCATCACACACAGAATGAATGTGCTTAGTTAAAACAGCACTCTAACAAAGCGTGGAGGTATAACTAGTACAGTGGATCACATGATAAATCCAGCAAGCCAGTCTACACAGAGTATCCCAGACACAAGTCTTAGGGGGTAACCCTGACCTCATAGTGGAGCTCCACCAAGTCGGTTGACTAATGTAATCAGATGCCATTCATTTCCTATGCAGAGCAGGAGATCCGGCTATTAATTGCATGATGGATATGACACAGCGATTTGACTGACCACTTACTAAACCTGAATTTGCGTAAACACGACTCCAACTTCATGTAAATATGGTCTGTCCAGCGCAACACACAAGGCTTGTGACAGTCAGATCACACTGACAAACTCTGAAGTGCTGACCAAATATGAATGAGACTCTGTCACTGCATTGCATATTTCTCTCCAAGTATTTTCAGAAACATAATTAAGTGTACTGTTACAGCTGGTAACCTGTTTGCCTCTGTGATTGCTGATCAGTGAGCTGATTCACTTCAGCTTTAGGCAGTTGTTCTGCTGCCACAGCAGTTTTAATGCACCAGTGCTCCTGCAAAAGCTTCTTTGCCTCCACAAATGTTCTCAATTACTCGTCTAAAACCTAACCGAACCATGTCACGTTATACGTTACTTCAGTACACTTAAGTAACAAATCTTACCCAGACCCCTACACCGAACATTTTAATATGCTGGAATTCACATTATAGACACCACCGATGGCTATCCCTGTAACAATTTGGCCAAAAACAATTTAATCTTAGCTGTATAAACCCAGCAAGAGTTTGCTTTTTTTCAATCAATGTTTCAGGAGGTGATATAAATGTTTTTTATCCATTGTATGATAGCGTATATATTAGGGTTGAAATAAATATTTGGTTAACAAATTATTAATTCCCAAACTATTTTGATGCTTAATTTCTTAAGTTAGGATGCTGGGTCTCTCCTTCCATCTTTTCCAGTTTTAGATGTGCTGCATGTACGTTTGTGCTATTGTAAACTGAATATCTTTGGGTTTTGGACTGTTGATAAGCCAAAATAAGTCTCTAACCTTAATATTATATTATTTTCTTACATATATTAATGAATTTTTGATTATGTCTAAAATGTATATCAATATATTTGTATATTTAGAATGTGTTATTTGCATTAGGCAGGTCTGAGGGATGTAAATCTCTTGGTCATGTCATGATGTACAGTAGAGCACTATTGCTCTCCGTGCTTCTGTATTTAACCGCTATTAAGAGTTATGCTTGCCATTTGAGTTATGCAGTTTAAAATGTCTTTGGCATCTGCCACAGCCAGATACTTAGTTCTTACGGAGGTTGATTGCTTTATTACATTATGGGACTTTAACTACTTCCTATGACACACAGGGTAATTTTAGGGCCATTTTCTCAGAAACAACAAGCTAAATTAGACTCCAGGTCAGAGCCGCATAATTTCTTTTTTGGGGGAGGGTAGACAGAGGTTCAATGGTAAATGGACTATATTTATACATTGCTTTTCTAGTCTTGGCGATCACTCAATGCACTTCAGAACACAGGCCAACATTTACACATCACATTCCTACAGTAACGGTGGCGATACAATGCTCTGATATGGTACATGTCCAGCTGTGCATTGGATGCAATGCATTGTTGAATCACATGCCTATGTAGATGTTTGTCTTCCTACACAGTTCAAATGGCCTAAGCAGTGTTGGCAGTTAAAAACTAAAAAGCAATAGTCCACATTGAATAGAATCAATGCACTGCCTGTAGTAGACTAAAGTTCGTCAGATTGAGGCTGTTGCAGCTCCATATTTTAACTTGAGCACAGGAAATTATGATATGTGTAGGTGCAGTGCTATGATATGATCTTTTTTCTGTGTAGTACTTTAAGCTTTATATAAGGAATGTGTAGGATGATCCTCAGCTATTAACAACCTCTAGCTTTGATGTCAAGCTTCTGGCTATTGACAAATAGCTAAACCCTCATATTACTGGAATGTAACACTGCTGTCTCTCTTTACGAGATAGAAACCTGTTCAGTCAATTAAAAAGCTGAACTTTTCATGTTTCCATCCCCCCCCTTCTCTTTCGTGTTGAAAGCTAATACCTACTTGTTCTGTAAAATGTTTTTAATGAATAATAACCACTCTCTTACTGTTTTCAGATCCTGGCCTGGTTTGAGGAGGGGGAGGAAACTATCACAGCCTTCGTGGAGCCTTTTGTCATTTTACTCATTCTTATAGCCAATGCCATTGTTGGAGTGTGGCAGGTGAGACGCTTTCAGACCCTGGGAAGTCACAAATCCCTCTTATTTGTATCTGGGAAATTGGTCAAGAAATGTTTTTCTATTATTATTGTAGTTTTGATGGTTCAGATCTTATTCGTTATGCAGCAGGATGATGAACTTTCACTCGTAGAAACTGACATGGATAACCTTAAGATAACAAGCCAGCAGTTACACATGTAAAAAGCATTTAAATGCATTTAAAAATAAGCCGTTATCTAAGGTTAGTGATGTATTTAATGCTATTGCTTGACAGTATGAACCACAGTATTCTGTTGAGAAAAAAAATCATATTTGAGGCTGTATCATCATGGAAAAAGAGAGATTAGGCACAACAAGCTAAATCCAGTGCAAGCTGGTGTCATGTCCTTCTTATGAATAGCCGAACTTCATCACACTCATCATGCATCCAATAAAAATTAATCCGTGAATCCAACATTATTGTGAGTGCACTGTCTTAAGCTTTGAATCAGCACCTCTCTGACATCGTCAAAACAAAAAGACGTTTGTATTTGAAATGCAAATGATGTTACAGGTTTAACTTGAAACTAAATAACGGTAAGTCAACACCGTACACTGAAAGTTATTTTTGTCTCATGGAGGCTTTCTATTGAAAAGGAACGGTCTGTCGGTTGAAATTGCCAGTCTTCCTATATGTCACCCACATATGAGGCTGGCTTATTTATTTATTTACACAATGTGTAGGCAGTCCATCCTGAGTGATGTGTTCTTGCTGCTGATGAAAGATGAAGATGCTGCCGAAGTATAAAATTGGAAAATGGAGGCAGAAATTTATGTGATTTGTTTTCCCATTTTCATCCACTTCACCTAAATGTCCCATACCAAAACCTGATAAAAAAAACTTCCAACTTAGAACAGTCAGTGCCTCTTTGAAGAGAAAAGCTCTCGTAATGTTTAGTCCAGCAGAGCCAAATCATGCATGTCTCAGTTTATGTGATATTATCACTTCATCTCAGAGAAATCCAAGCCTATGGCACTGAATCTCCTTTTCTCCTCACCAGGAACGCAACGCTGAGGATGCCATTGAGGCCCTGAAGGAATATGAGCCTGAGATGGGGAAAGTGTACCGGCAGGACAGGAAAACTGTGCAGAGGATCAAGGCCAGAGACATTGTGCCTGGTGACATCGTGGAGGTTGCGGGTAAGTTGGGATGCTCCAGACTTTGTGCATATAGAATTTAAATTGTTTTTTTGTTGTTATTGGTTTATCTTTACGCCGCCGTTTGTGTTGCTTAGACTAGAGCATTAGCTGAGTGAAATGTGAAACTTTTAGATGGTGGTTTGATTTGTAGGCTTGTTTCAAGGGAATCATCTGGATATCACATGAATACGGATGGAAAATTGGCAATTAAATGCCACTGCAAACATAATCAAGATTTTTTTGTTTCCCTGCGAAAGACCCAAATAGAGATTAGAGAGAAGACCTGTTTTTTTTTATATGATAGTTCTTCGCTGTCGTTTGGCTCTGCCTCGAGTAAAGCCTACTGTGGACGGATCAGATGAGTCCACGTATGGTCATGGATCACATTTAGCACAAGCCTGAGTTGAAACCTCCCCCATCCCCATGTGCCCCTGCAGAGGTGACTCACCCTGCAAGAGTGATGTATTTTGAGATGCTCTTATTAACCCATTGTCTCAAAGGGCTGGGCACATGTGCTATCAAGGCCCACTTTACTCAGTGCGTGTATGTGTGTGTGTGTGGTCAGTGGTAAATCTGCTCTGTGCTGGCTTTGCAATTGTTTTGTTCTGGGGAGAGTGGTGGCGCCCAAGCAGGCTTGAAAGTTCAAACTATTTTAACTAGAGCCTGAGTTTAGACCGATATTGATTAGGAAAAATACACACATTACCAATATGGCGACCAGTATATTGACTTTGTGCTGTAATCTAAGTGGACCTTTTCTATGAGGACTTTGCACGAACATGAGTATGCAGAGGTATTAAGAAGGCTGGTTTCTCAAACAAATACATTCTTGTTAAACAATCTTTAACATTATTACACATACTTTTTTATTCTACATTCAATGACTTACAATGTCAACCAGTAGTAGAAATGAACACCGAGAAAATAAAGAATACATTTTAAAAACTGGCTAAATACAAGCAGGCACTGTATATTCAGTCATTTTTTTTGACAGTTTAAATAAAAACCTTTTGATGACTTAAAGGTTCACAGAGACAGTGCTTATTAATAAACATTACTGTAAATATGCCTTAATCAGCCAGGGGGCTAGTGTTCATCCATAGTGTCTGCACTTCGCCCTACCCCACAGTGAGAGAAGAGCAAATTTCTTATCTTAACACAGCTCAACACAGTCCTATACATCCTCACAGCTCGTCCCATCTCAACAGTTTTCCCCCCTTGCAGCATTGTGAACTGAGTGCAGGAGTGATTCATGCTGCTGAGCTCCAGTCAGCGTATCTCAGCAGCTGAAATCCTTAGGATGTAAAGCTGTGATTTTTAAGGGGGCTGTTCCCCTTTGAGCTCAAACACGTACTGTATATACAGTTCTGCAGAGGGATGAACGGGGGGATGTGTTGGGGGAATGCCGAAGTCCTTAAAACACTAGCGTTATCTTGATACTCTGTTTAACCCTTAGCCACTAAAGTGATGCATATTTTTTCTGTGCATAGTGGTAGGTTTTATTTTTAGCTGTCATAGGCGGTTTAGATTATGGAATGCTGTATTTTTAGAGGCAGTGACAGTCGTGAAGATGACAGGTGTCTGGTCCCACCCCGTGCACGCCCCTCCCATCCTGCTCTGTGGAGCATTGCTACAGTGGGTGACGTGGGACACTGTTCAGGAGGACTCCTCAGTAACCTTGACAAGGGCAAATGGAGAGGGAGGGTACTGGGAATTAAAATGCACGATTATTATAGTGTTATCCATCATAATCTATATAATTTGTTTTAGGTTGACAGTGCTAATATGCCATTTTGATTATGTGTCACGGATGAAGCGGAGTGTAAAAAGCTTAGTTATTTGGCTCAGGTTTAAAGGGAAATGTGTGCGTCAGAGGCACTCTCCTTTTGCATATTAGAGACCTACTTATTTAAACACTCTCGATGAAGGTAGCTGGGGGCTTTGTTGTCAGCAGCTTGAGGCTTAGTTATAAATGCAGCCCAGCGGGCAGCAAAACCAGATGTTTTATCCTGCAGTCAGAAGAAGCTCATCAGCTTAATGCGATTCCCAAAACCTCGAATATCTTTTATAATGGTTACTGTCAGGCACCCTTTTCTTGTAAATGATATTTTGCTGAAGCTCCAAAGTGACCCCTGCCATGCAGAGGAGGAGTGTGATGACGCAGATGCTGGCCGGCTGGCTGCTGAACCGAGGTAGAGGACACTGAGACGAGCCCTCTGTGGCTGCCTCAGCCGTGAGAAGAATAGCCCGCAGCCAATCTGTGCTGCTCTCTGTCAGGGTGCTACTGTGGGTTTGAACGCTGCCTCCTACTCTCATCTCATCCCTCATCAATCGCATGCTCACTGAAATTAGTTTAATCTCACATAAATAACATTTGGTTTAATGCATTTCTTTAGACTTTTATCTAAACTAGATTATTTTAGGATTAGCTTCATCTTTGTAGTGTTTTCAAATCTTATCCTGTAGCAGCTGAAGCTCTGACGGCTGCTGTTGGCTGTCCTGCGTAGTTCTCAGACGGCTCTTGTTTGGTTGATGAAAGATTTGTTTAGATGAATGTGGCTCATCCAAATAATGCAGTGGTATGTCAAAACTAATTGCTGACTTGGTCCAGATATTATCTCATCCAAATCATAATGTTGCCTAAATAGCTTAGTTGCCAAAATTGTCCAATGAACATGATCAGTAATGATTAACCAGGTTTTTACTAGATCTGCACTAATTCTAGGCTCGGCAAGAGCCAACAGCTAAAATCTGATAAAGGACTATCATGCCCTACTTAACTAACCCTTTGAAAATATGGTTAGCTGATAGCATGTGGCGTTCACTAGCTCCTTCCAGTGGATTTACGTCCTTGTTATAACACAGCACGCACTGTTTGCTGCCAGGGTACAGTTTGGTGTTGAGAGCTGCCTTGCAGATTTGGATGTTGGCCTTTTCTCAGAGCAGCAGAACTCAGTGGGTTTGTTCTCTGCTCCCTGTGAAGTTGTGGAGTCTGGTAGTGACGGGGGCTCATGTGTGGGGGGGCAGTATAGGGGGGAGGATCTCTCATCTGCTCCTATTGTGCTTGAGAGAGATGACCTTATAGGGAAGCGCTTTGTGGATAATCGTCCCACCCCATCGTGCTCAACGCACAGTGACCCTGCCCATCAGCACCCGCACCCTCCACTAAGATTCCAGACACCAAGGATAGTATGTGACATTTAATGTGGTCTGGCAAGCATCCATTGTCACAGAGGGCCTGTTTTTTGGCAAACGTTCCTGACTTGTCAGCAAGACTGAGAAATATGGTCTCATCTTGCGACCAGGAAAGCAGGCTTTAGAAACGCAAAAACCTCATTTGTAGTGAAGTCCTGCAGGAGGGCACAAAGGTTTTCATTCAAGCCAACTGCAGGTTGGAGGCACCAACCAGTGAAACGAGCACGCACAGCACTTGGCTAGAGAAAAGTTTGCATTTAAGTTTCTGCATATACTATTGTTGTAAATCTATTATCTATATAAATAAATGTTTGGTTGTCACCAGTGGGGTTGGAAATTCTGAGAAAAGTCAAGATGGGAATTAAAATGGAAATTAATGTGTTTCCTGGTTATGTCATTCCCTCAGGCTGTATGTTCCATGTCATGCAGATAGAAACACACCTTTTACCATATCATAGGCAGACAAAATTCATTCATTCATTCATTATTATGCCAAATAAATCCATACCTTTTTCAAATACAGTGTGACATGTGCCATCTGGTGAGTTAGCTAGCATTAAGGTAACGAATGGGGAAAGGTTGTTTTTAAAATTGGAGCTGACAATGTGGGCTGTGGATCAAGTGTATGTATGTATGTGTGTCCAACTGTGAAAAAAGCATATCTTCCCAGTCCTAATGCTCAACCCAGCTACATCCCACATGGCAACAGGTAGCAAAGAATAGAGGATAATGTCAACAAGTATAACTGTACTCTTCTATAGACTGCTTTCTGCAGCTTAACTGAACAAACCCATACATTCTCTCCAGTAATTTAATTAAAACTTACATGAAAACATGTAGTCCCTTGACTCAGACAGTCCAGTTTGGCAGTAATGTGGCTACACATGTGATGGGAGAATGCACTGTGCATGCAAAGGGTTGGAATTTTACTGAATTCCTATTTAATGGGATACTGGCCAATGATCTGTGCATGGGCATTTTACAGAAAACTTGCTTTGCTACCCTAGTTATGCTATATGAATCTCCAGTATCACCCATTGCAGCAGTGATTCTCTATTATTTAAGCTGTCTTTAAAAGATTGTCAACCTCTTAGCCCTCTGCACTAGCCTTGTTAACCCCAAGTTATACTGCACTGACTGCTGGGAATCCTTGCTATGCTGGCTGGTTATAGATGGCACAGTGAAAGGTCAGACTTAAACACCAGTAAGGCTCTAATGAGGGGCCACGACTGAAAGTGTTGACCTTAACACATGAAGAGAATGTACACTTCTGACCTGTTGTTAACATATAAAATCTATTCTTAAGCTGATCGCTGCTTTCACATCAAACTCCCTGACCAGACATGTTATATAATATGTAAAAAATTTATTATATCTCTTAACCAAAAAAAGTGCTGGAAGTACATCTACCCTTTCTCCTTCACTGGGAAATTGTAGTTTTGGCCTCAGCCTTTTCTACCACAGTTGCTCGTGTTAGGTTGACCGGTACAAGAGCAGTGTGAGCAGCTCTGTAGAAGAAGGGTGTTGATGTCGGTCCATTTGTTCTGTTAGAAAAAAAACATTGGAGAGAATCAGCCTTCTGAGTTAGCACCTCAAGGCTAAGAGACAGATTAGGAGACACCAAAATTGCGATTAGCAGACAGAATGGTAGGTGTAGTTAGCATCTTTTATGTTGTTTGTTAGCTTGTAACTGTCAGTGGCTGAGACATACACTGGTGGCAGATATGGCTGTTACAGTGTGTTTCTGCTATGCAAGCTAGCTAATGTATGTTTGAATCTCAAACTGTAGGGAAGTGCACAGACATCTTCCCCTTTAGTGGAGGAGTGTGAAAACACCTCTCGAGTGACAAACTTTGCAAAGACACAAGTCAGCATAGTCAAGGTCACACATAAGAAAATATTTTAATATCTTACATGCATGCAGGACAAGTATGTATGTATGTTTTGTTTAATGTTTACATTACATTCAGTCTGCTATTTCTTTCTTCTAGTATGCCTTCCGTCTTTCACAATGCTTTTTTTCTGTAACTACATCGGAAAGTCAAAAGTCCAAAGTTCAGATCTTTGTAGCCTTCATTTGTTTGCAGCATGTATGTGTGGGCAGTGTTGAATAGCTTTTTTAATGTTTTGTGCAGTGTTTGATCTTAATATAGATTTAAATTCAGAATTAATTGTGTCATGGTAAATGTTCATATCATTTATGCAAGGCTCTACTAAAACCATAATTATTTTTGACACGAAGGGAACACTAAAATGCTTCCAGTCCTGGGACAGATTTTGTTCCTATGGCAACAGAAACAGTTGCATGCTATGTGGAGGCTCAGCCTGCTGCTGCTTAAGATTCATAAGAAACTACAAAGGCAAAGCAAAGATCTCAGGGACTCAGTGTAGAGACAGTGCTTATGCAACGGAGGTCGTAGGTGACGATCAGCTCCAAAGTCAGCAGACACGTGTCTGCATCTGTGACAGTGTAAAAGCAGGGACTAGTCAGCTGTTGGTAAATATTGGTTTGTCTCATCCAGCAGGCTACTGCTAACTAAACATTACATACTCTTCTCTTGTTTGCTGATAAAATAGTGAAACTCCCTCGTGACGATTCCTGCCCCTGTCCACCTTTGTATGCACACCAAAATGCTTCTGTAATACTGGACAGAATGCGTAACGACACATTTGCTGAACCGAGATTATCAGTTTTGTTTCCTCGCATTGATTGTGCTGAGTCATTGTTGTGCACCTGACTGCCAAAGGTTAGAAAGAAAAATCTCCATTGAAGAGAGAAGAAGTGAAGTGTTTTTGGGAACATATCCATTTGGATAAAACATTTGCATTATTTGTACACATGTAAATGTGGCTTGTGAGTCACTCAGTAAGAGCTGTGTTGGAAAACTGCAGGATGCTTCACCTGTTGACTGTTCTGAAATCGCCCACTCAACATGAGAAGAGGTCAGCCCTTTGTTCAGCTGCCATCAGCACATGTGGCCTCCTGGCTGGCCCTGAGGTAGGTTGGCCTGCCGAACCACCCGCTGTCCCCGAACACACGGCAGAGGCAGGTGCCAGTCAAAGCTTCAGTTACTGCCTCAGTGCAATGGATCACCAGGTCTGAGCTTTTGTCACTCTGAAATTTGTGGACTGTATGACCTGTTGGCAGGCACAGGGGTGAAAATGTGGTCATGCCTGAGGAGATGCTTGGACTGTTACCAAGTAGGATGTTGACACAAAGGGACAGATGATATACACACACTTCATCAGAGCCGGTCTGCAGTATAACACAGCCTGGGGGACAATTCCAGTGTTTCAGTGTCACTGTCTCTGGTTCCTTTGTATGATGTATAACATCACCAAGCACCCTTGTTAAGAGCCTATCCCCTTAGCCATGTTTCTTGGCTCAGTACTCTCTTAGAAGTTGTCAGTATTTCTTCAAAAGCCGTGACTTCGCACAGGAAGTGTTACACAACCATCGAGGATGGAATTGTTAAGCTTTCTGGCTTCTAAGGAAAACATTTCATGTTTTGTTCCTGTGAAGCAGTGAAGGGTAATCCTATTAATCTCTTCCAGGGATGGGATCATTTCTTTTCAGAAAGTTAAATGTGTAGAAATGTTCCTCTATTCAGTGCATTCACATTATTGATCCATCCCATCAGGAAGTGAACTTACACTGTGTCCAAAATTCCATACTACGTGCTATTTAGTACATTAACAGTATGTGAGACTTTTTGATTATGTATGAAACCAGTGGTACATGAATTTATACTATTTCTATTTAAATATTACAGTATGCATTCACTGGACACTACCTGCATGAATAACTCACAATGTAATGTGGTGGACAATGACTAGAGCATAATGTTTTTATTTTACATTGAATTTATTTAATCGGTTGTCTGCTTTTCATTAGATTTTTTTCAGTGCTTTATCTGTATGTGCATGATTCAGATGTTTTCTTGTGATACTGCTACAGCACTATGAGAGTTTGAAATGGTGACTGTGGGCTCAGGTGGTAGCCTCGTAATGTAAAAGTGCTTTGAGTGGTCGCTAAGACTAGGAAAGTACACACTGATTATGTGGTGCATAGTAATGTGATGTTTGACACAGTGTTAGTTAGTACCTTGAACCCAGGCCTGCATGGCTCCGTCTCTAAGCCAGGTTGTGTGACCTTCTCAGAAGTGATGCTTCCATTGCATCCATCGTTCCAGGTTCAGATGGTTTAAAAGGCAACGTTGTCTTTCTCAGAAAAGCTGTCAGTGTCTGTCTTGAATGGCTGCCTGCTGACAGATCAGAGTTCTGGCACTGCTGTCAGGACATTTAATGAGCTGATGATCATCCAATGGTAAGACGAGATAGCACCACGATCACTTGTATAAGTGTCTCTCCATGGTGATGCAGAGATGTTGGATCCCAGTCTTTGTCTCCTTGTGTCTGTGTTCTGTGGCAGCTATGAGGAAACTGCTGCCATTGTTTAGCCACATTTAAACCCGATCAGTGTGTTACAGCATATTGAAATGCTTTTTCCATTTTTGGCCACATGCATTGTTGGTCCTATTGCTATTTTCCCCTCCCTTCTCTCAAGGGCATGGGGGGTTTGGATTACTGTACACTCCCTCAAGTGGGAACTTGGACACTGAAACATGTTAATAAATCTTTGTTTTCATTTCTGGCTTCAATTTCTATCTTTTCATTAAACGGTTTTATTTTATGCATACAAACTGAATTGGTATTTGTCATTATGACCACTTCTGGTAAAGAAAAAGCCTACGTCGGCAGTCTGTGCCAATGGCATCACTGCAGTAAATCCAACTATTGCATTAGTAATAAGCAATATGACTTCATGATTAAAATAACATTACGTTTGTTTATAAACTGACCAGTGGAGCCGCTGGTGTCTGACAAGCTATGTACAATTTATTGCTGAGCTGATGCCGGCAACGGGAAGATCAAATTCAGTAGAGGTGAGAGTGGGGAAAGATTGGAAGTTGTGTTTGTTAACTAGAAAATGTAGGTGTTTTTTGGGAATGACAAGAAAGGCAATATGGCACATTTTTAATTTGAAGCCAATAATGGAGGTTAGCCTAAATACATAGCTTGTATTCCAACCACCAATAAACAGTAAAAAAGAAGTCGGAGAAGAACATTACTGCCACCTGTGGATTGGAGTCACTGCACTCAGTCATGGGCTCATTCATTTTTCATTCATTCATTATCCTTAACCACTTATCCGAACTAGTGTCACGGGCTTATTCCGGCTGACATTGGGTGAGAGGCGGGGTACACCGTGGACAGGTCTCCAGACTGTCACAGGGCTGACGCATAGAGACAGACAACCATTCACACTCTAATTCACACCTACGGGCCATTTAGAGGCAATGAAACCTAAGCTGCATGTTTTTGGACTGTGGCAGGAAGCCGGAGTACCCGGAGAGAACCCAACACTGAACATGCAAACTCATGGGCTCTCTAAGTTTTATGTTCCACTCTGGAGCAGCTGCTGAGTTAAGTGTGACACCTGGTGGTGAAATATGGTATACTGGTGTTGGGCTTAATATCAAATGTTAGTCCGACCCACACATATTTGCTAGACTTGTGGGGTTTCTTGGATTCTAAGGATACCATGTTCTTGGTTGGAGTCTTTTGTTACCATCGAACACATTGTGCATTTTAAACTAGCTTGGCCTATATGTAGACTACACCCACGGAACTGTGCCATAGCCTGAACCATTTCCCCAGTTTCCATAGCCTTTATGTACCATTAGGAAGCTGAACTGGGTCACTGCAATTCCGATGTACCCAAATTGGCCTTTTCCTTTGAGACGGGCCTTTTATGGCTCACAGGTCCTTCATTTCCTCCTCTTTCTTTGGCTCTCCTTCTCTTTCCCTGCAGCGATGGCAACACTGCTCTGCTGCTGTGTGGCACAGCAACCTCCCTGTAATGAGCTGTGCTTCATCAGTTTAGTTTACACTGATGCTGAGCTCCTGCCTGTAGAAAATAGACAACATCTCATCTGTTAAATCTTCATTTATCCGCTACACACAAATACAGCTTTGTACAGTACCAGGAGAGTATGGGTGGACTCAGTATTAGTGGAGTGCCATTCATATGGTAATAAAGACCAGTGAGCCGTCCTTTATTATGTCATGACAACTTAACACTCAATGCAAGTCTTCAGTTGGAGACTTAATTTAAAATCTGCGTGTTCATGCTTCTCATGCTTTTTCTGTTTGTGTATTTTCTCTAATTGCGGATCTGTTTGTTTACAGTTGGAGACAAGGTGCCTGCTGACATCCGTATCTGTTCAATCAAATCAACAACTCTGAGGGTAGACCAGTCCATTCTGACCGGTAAGAAATGTCCGCTGATGATGTCACAGCCATCAAATTATTTTCCTGTGCCATTTTTATAAATTAGATTCACCGTCTCTCCTGAGAACATGGGTTTTATTAAAACAATTTATCTGCAAAATGATACTGATTTGTTCCTTTTATAGCTGTGGCAGACAGTAAGTTAATTTTACAGTTATGAACCAAAAGACTACACACTGTACTGTACATCATTTTGTTATCTATTGATGTTTGTCCTGTAAAGTTTGTCATTCTTTCTTTTACTGTTTTTTTCCAATTGTTGTTCTTTGAATGAATGCTCGTTACTAGTAATAAATAGAAAGTCATAGAATTATTAGCTTAGGTTGCTTATTTTCATACTGTATACTTTACTGTTTACCATATCAGTAAATACTTTTGCACATTTGTTCTGTCCTTTCTGGAAGAGAAAATCTAGCTTTGGGTGCTTTGAGAAAAGTAGTTCATAAATGAAACAGGAACCAGCACAGCACACACAGCACAGTTCAATCGGCTGTTCTATTCAAGGCTACAGTAGGGTTTTATTTTTACTGTTTTGTTTTGGATAAAATCCATTCCCCGGCTTTAAATCAACTTCAGACTCCACACTGATGTTCCCTTTTATTTCAAAATAAAAGCACAAAGCTATGCGAGATAAGCTCATCCGAGATAAATGGATCAGTCCTCCACCTGCTTTTGAAGAACATGAATCGGTGGATGACAGTGAACAAGATCATTTGAGCTGACTGCAGAATGAGCCCAGAGGTGTATCATGACACTGTTTCCAATCAGCATGTTTGCCTCTGAATTAAAACATTAATGAGCATGTGAAAGATCAGTGAGGCAGCATGAATAATCTGCACTATAGATCTCTCTCTGTGGGGATAATTGGCTGTGCTTTGTTCCTAAGATCATCTGCAGAGACAAATGCAGGCTGATTTAACCCGCTGCTTTCTGTTGTCTTTGTAGGTGAATCTGTCTCTGTCATCAAACACACCGACCCTGTGCCCGACCCCCGTGCTGTCAATCAAGACAAGAAGAACATGCTCTTCTCTGTAAGCTCAGCGCTGCACAAGTTATCACACATCCTGTTGATGTCTCTCGTCTTCTTGTTTGTTTAGTTTCTGTTCACTTCCTGGAATAACTCGCTTCTGTTGTTATGTTGAAATGTGTGAGATTTTATCAGCCAGCATGTATATTCCTTGTCATGTCAGGGCACTAACATTGCAGCTGGGAAGGCCGTGGGTGTGGTCGTGGCCACTGGTGTTAACACGGAGATCGGTAAGATCCGTGACGAGATGGCGGCCACCGAGCAGGAGAAGACGCCCCTGCAGCAGAAGCTGGATGAGTTTGGTGAGCAGCTGTCCAAGGTCATCTCCCTCATCTGCATCGCCGTGTGGATCATCAACATTGGCCACTTTAACGACCCCGTCCATGGAGGCTCCTGGATCCGTGGGGCCATCTACTACTTCAAGATCGCCGTGGCACTGGCTGTGGCCGCCATCCCTGAGGGTCTTCCTGCTGTCATCACCACCTGCCTGGCCCTTGGCACTCGCCGCATGGCCAAGAAGAACGCCATCGTCCGCAGCCTGCCGTCCGTGGAGACCCTTGGCTGCACCTCTGTCATCTGCTCTGACAAGACGGGGACCCTGACCACCAACCAGATGTCTGTCTGCAGAGTGAGTCACACACACACACACACACACCATACACTCTCTGTTGGTGCATTGCTGAGCAGTTTGGTCGTCAGTGCTTTGTCATCTTTGTTGTCCCTGCCTCATGTTTGATTAAGGTGACGGTAGTTAGAGAAACTGTGACTGCATGAGTCACTTTCAATACATTTTTCAGTTAAAATGCCGTCTGTGCAAACAGAGAGAGTGGAGTGTTTCTTATGATCAGGTATTCAAGTTATTGAGGAAGAAGGCAACATACTGCCGCTGCTCTAATCTACATTGAGCTGTTGGATGACTTGCAGTGCTGCTGTTGCATAACTGACCTTGCGTCACCAAGCTGCAAAGCAGCCAGCCTGTAGTTGCTTTCTCTCTCTGTCTGTGAGTGGCACCCCAGCACTACTTGGCCCCATATTAAGACATTTCAGCATTTATTAAAGTTTAATCCTCTTTTGAGTTCTGTTCAGTGCTTTTTTTAGAACCTAACCACATCCTGTATCAGACTTTGGCATTAATTAACTTCTTTTATTTTTTTTTATCAAACAGTTGTTTTTGCTTCTGTATTGTTTGGGCCACATGTTGTACTGGCATGGGGCTGATTACAGGTTTTCTAGATTACTAACAGGCATCAATCAAAACTGAAGAAGACATAAAACTGTGAATCATTTTTCTTTGTTTTCATACAAAATGCATTTAGTGACCACAATTAACAAAATCCATGAACTATTTTTTAATTCATACTTCACCACCTGCAAAATATTTTTTATTTTAACTTTTAAACAAAACTAAACAAAAATAAAAAATGAATAAAACTTAAACATTTTTAAATAAATTACAATTTGCAAAGACATACAAAAAGAAAATTGAGGCATATTGGAGCATTTCTGAATCTTTTTACATGAACTTTAATGTGAACAAATGTGTTGCTTGAATACTGATTTATGTGAAAAGTCAATCAAACTTTATAGATGAGTTAATATAGTTAATTTAAGTAATCCTTGTTGTTGTTAGAAGTTTTTGGGTCAGTGTGTTATGAGTGGCAATTTATACTCCACTCCAGAATAGTTTCCGGTGTTCTAATCAACCGAGCTTATTTTGAGACACGTGTAAAATGTTTTGGTGGTTTGAGTAAATTTTTAAAGAATAATCTTGATGCAAAGGTGCATGTTTGCATTGTAGACTGTTTTGAAAAACTTGCATCAGGTTTGATCGATGCTTGTTAGCAATTGAAAAAAAACAATAAATAGCCTTGTGTTTGTCCAGTACTGCTTTTTTCCAGTGATTTATAGTGATTCACAAAAAGTTATAAATTAAACTACTGGACAGAGAAAACATTTGCTCTGAGGACATACAGACAAAGCCTTTAAATAGGTGTGGTAATTGAATTTGCACTTCTGTCACATGATAAATTGTTTTATGATTACAACATAAGCTAATGGATAAAGTGATGAAAACCTGCATACAGTTGAACCACGCTTGTGTGTGAAATTGCATACCAATGTACTGCAAACTACATCCTCAGTCAGTATGTGACGCATACTGCCGACTGAATTAATGATTAAGTGCCATTACCAGCAGACTGTTGACACTGAAGTAAACTCGGGAAATACATCTTCTTTGCACCACATGACCGTATCAATCACAGTGTATCTAGCATAACTTGCTGGTCAATGTTCACCTACCTAAATATAATTAACACTTCCTCTTCCTCTCAATTTAATATCTTAAAGCATTATTTTAAGGCATATTGAAATGATAAAATATTTGAGTGCTGTGGCAGTTAAGTATTTCCAGTAAGTTCATGTCTGTAATCTAAAACTGCAACATCCAGGCATTTCTCTTGCACACAAAGCCCCTGTGCTCTGTAGTTGAGCCTCACTACATGCTCACCTTTATGCCATACTTGGTATGAATGGTGTTTCACTGTGTGATTTCTTCTATAGAGTTTTGTTTACTGATGGGGATTGTATCATGTATGGAAGACATACTAAGTTAGTAATATGTAATGTACATGATCAACCTTTTTTACATTTTTTTTATACAACAACTTATGTTGATTAATGTGTCCTCATCAGAGAAAAACTGTGTCAGGGTTTGATGTTTGGGTGCTGCTTTGAGGAGGGCTTGACTGATTGTCATCCTCAGTGTGTGTGTGTGAGGATTAAAGCATCCTGCGGGAGCAGGCCTGGCACTGCGGCTTCTTCCTTTTGGGCACAGCGTCTGTCTTTACTTGCTCCCTGGCAGTCTCTTCTGTTTACTTAGTGAGAGAAACTAAACACCCTTTTCTCACATTAGGCAGCGGGCCACCCAGCCTGGCTCTCACAGAGACACACTGTAACACTGCAGGCTAATCTACTGTCCAAAAAGAGCTCTCACTCTTCAGGGATCTCTGTGGTTTCTGCTGCCACCTGCTGTGTCAGTAAAGAAACTGGCAGTTGACTCAAACGCTGACATAATCAAATGGTGTCTGCTTTGAAAAACTCATGTTTGTTTTTGTCCCACTTGTTCTCTTGTTCTCCAGATGTTCATTGTCAACAAAGCTGACGGTGACAGCTGTGCTCTGTCAGAGTTCACCATCACAGGTTCTACCTACGCACCTGAGGGAGAAGTGTGAGTACTTAGCAGCCGACGTCATAACAGACGGATCTGGGTGAAGACTTTAATTGTTGGGGTATTATAGGGTTAAAGAAGCATATGGTATTAAAGATGGCTATTTAAATGCAGCTATAGAGAAGGTTCTTCTTGTTATAGAAACTGTACACACACTCCGATTTATACTTTATCCTTTATCCTACTCTATCCTCTCAGGTTCCAGGATGGTAAACAAGTGAAATCCTCCCAATATGATGCTCTGGTTGAACTGGCAACCATCTGTGCCCTGTGCAATGACTCCTCTCTGGACTTCAACGAGGTCTGAACCCTGCATGCCTCTTACTTACTCCGACTGTCTTAGATTTAAAAAATAATCATCTAATATAATAAAGATAATTACCATGAATGTTTGTGATGTTTCAGGTGAAAGGAGTGTATGAGAAGGTCGGCGAGGCCACAGAGACCGCACTGACCTGTTTGGTGGAGAAGATGAATGTTTTCGACACTGAAGTCCACAACCTGTCCAAGATTGACAGAGCTAACGCCTGCAACTCAGTGAGTGACAGCGGCTCCCTCACATGCACACGCTGCAGATTTCCGCTGCTCCCACTCAGCAGGTTTTTCTCACTCTGTCTGTCCTTTTTGCCTGAGCAGGTGATCAAGCAGCTGATGAGGAAGGAGTTCACCCTGGAGTTCTCCAGAGACAGGAAGTCCATGTCTGTCTACTGCACCCCCAATAAGTCTCGTTCTTCCATGGGCAAGATGTTTGTCAAGGTACAGTGAAATAAAGATGTGCGGAGGACTGGTGGAAGGCTTCAATTTTGATTCCTGACAGTCATCTACTATTTCCTTCCTCTGCTCTCCCCCACAGGGAGCCCCGGAGGGAGTTATCGAGAGGTGCACTCATGTTAGGGTTGGCAACAGCAAAGTTCCCTTCAGCAAAAGTATCAAGGAAAAAATCACGTCTGTGATCCGTGAGTACGGGACGGGTCGTGACACCCTTAGGTGCCTGGCTCTGGCCACACGAGACAGTCCACCCAAAATGGAGGACATGATACTGTCCGACACTGCCAAATTCGCAGAGTACGAGGTGAGTTTTCTCGTCTAATTTCTGTTGCAATTGTTTGGATGTTGTAATAAACGTAGCTGTAAATGGTGTAGAGTTTATTTTTCAGTATCAAACATGCAGCCTTCATTCATTTTTGTCTCTGTGTCCAGTCCGACCTGACCTTCGTCGGCTGTGTCGGCATGCTGGACCCTCCCAGACAGGAAGTGGCTGCCTCTATCACGCTGTGCCGTCAGGCCGGCATCCGCGTCATCATGATCACCGGAGACAACAAGGGCACAGCTGTGGCTATCTGCCGCCGCATCGGCATCCTGACCGAGGAGGATGATGTCGAGCGCATGGCCTTCACAGGAAGAGAGTTCGATGAACTGTCACCCTACGCTCAGCGTGAGGCTGTGACTCACGCCCGCTGTTTCGCCCGTGTCGAGCCTTCCCACAAGTCCAAGATTGTTGAGTTCCTGCAAGGATTTGACGAGATCACTGCTATGGTATGTAGTCTGATATGCGTCTTACTGATCATTAGTGTTTCACATGTTATTGGAAGTTTGATTCTTTATTCTGTTTCTGTAAATTGTGTTTATTTTCTTGTGTGAACACTCGTAAGTAACAGAATATTTATCTACAGACGGGTGATGGCGTGAATGATGCCCCTGCCTTGAAGAAGGCAGAGATTGGCATCGCCATGGGCTCTGGCACTGCCGTGGCCAAGTCAGCCTCTGAGATGGTCCTCGCCGACGACAACTTTTCTTCAATCGTGGCCGCCGTTGAAGAAGGCAGAGCTATTTACAATAACATGAAGCAGTTCATCAGATACCTCATCTCCTCCAATGTGGGGGAGGTTGTCTGGTGAGTCTCCTCAGGAGCAGATGGATTTATTTTAGCTTTTTAGGACAACAGAATTACAATAGATGGAGCGAATAATTAGTGGTGATGTTCAGACTGACCCCAGCATGAAAGGACAGTTCCTAACTGGAGTTGTTTCTCCTGATAGCATCTTCCTGACTGCGGCGCTGGGCTTCCCCGAGGCTCTGATCCCAGTCCAGCTGCTGTGGGTCAACCTGGTGACTGATGGCCTGCCCGCCACCGCCCTGGGCTTCAACCCACCAGACCTGGACATCATGGAGAAGCCTCCTCGTAATGCCAAGGAGCCCCTCATCTCTGGCTGGCTCTTCTTCAGATACCTGGCCATTGGATGTGAGTATGGATACTGGATAGGAATACAAGGATCCCGAGAATCTTTCATTTTCCTTCATGCAGGTTGACAAATAATAATTTGTGCATGATGATTGTGGTGTCTTTGCTCTTAGGCTATGTGGGTGCAGCCACAGTGGGAGCTGCAGCCTGGTGGTTTACTATCTCTGAAGATGGACCTCAGCTCACTCTGTACCAGCTGGTAAGTCTTCCTGTCTGAGTACTCCTCCCTCAGCTCCCCTCTGCTCCTTTCCTCCCCCTCACTCCCCTGCCTTCCCTCCGCAGAGCCACTTCCTCCAGTGCGCTCCAGACAACCCAGACTTTGACGGCCTGGACTGCCACGTGTTTGAGTCACCATACCCAATGACCATGGCCCTGTCTGTGCTCGTCACCATCGAGATGTGCAACGCTCTCAACAGGTGAACCAGTGGCTCGCAGAAAGATCGAAGCTCATCTAAAGATCATTTGCTCTCAGAGAACGAGGGGCAGACTGTATAAATGAATCACCATCTGTGTTGTCTCTTCTGTCCAGCCTGTCAGAGAACCAGTCTCTCCTGCGGATGCCTCCCTGGGAGAACATTTGGCTCTTGGGGGCCATCTGCCTCTCCATGTCCCTCCACTTCCTCATCCTCTATGTGGAACCTCTGCCTGTGAGTTTACCAAAAACCAGTAAATTCAATGATGACTTGATGTCTTTGTCATCTAAAAATAAAACTCAGACAGGAGTTTCAGGAGTAATGCTCTATTATTTGGCCCTACAGTATTAATAAGTTAATTACTGACATGCGACTGACAGGGATGGAACAAAGTCTTAAAAATTTGGAAAATGCTTAATTTTAAACGTTATGGTTTCAAGGGTAGGAATATGCCTAAAGTCAGATATAATCCTTGTAAAATGCTAGATTTCCAACTTAATCTGATGTTTTATTTACACAATCACTCTTGGAAACCAAAAATATTTTATTTTATATATGTATTTGAAATCAAAACGATCCCATAATTATATTTGCTCGTTCACCTGACATTTCACATCAGACAAAACATACAGAGTTAATATGACTATATATTGCTCGCTGTTGGTATTAAGGAATTCAGTAAATGTTTTTCACAATCATATTGTTCTGTATGAAGCTGTGGGAATCATCAGTCTTGGTTTTGTCCAAAGGTAAATTAGATAAACTTTCCACTAAATCTAAAGACCATTAATTATAGTAATAATAATTAACTGTAATAATTATATGCTAGAAACCTTCGTGACTAAAGCTGTGGCTTCCTGGAGTCGTGATCACAGCATAACTCCCTGTAACCCACATATGGTCGTTTTTCCTCCCAGGTCATCTTCCAGATCACCCCTCTGGATACGACCCAGTGGATGATGGTGCTGAAGATCTCCATGCCCGTCATCCTGCTGGACGAGCTGCTAAAGTTTTTAGCCAGGAACTACTTGGACTTTGGTAAACAGCTGGAGAAGCCGGCCAGCAAAGGCTGCTCTCTGTCTGCATGTGCCGAGGGCATCTCCTGGCCCTTCGTGGCCATCTCCCTGCCCTTGGTGCTGTGGATCTACAGCACCGACACTAACGTGTCCGCCATGCTGTGGCCCTGACTTACTCCAGTATACTCCCCTCCCTGTGCACCAGTGTGAAGTGGACATTAACGCACACATCTAACACAGTTACATTAACTCAGAACAACCTACAGTCAACTCTTGCACCTGCTCTGACGGTCTGTCGGCCGTCAGATCTTTTGTATTTAGGACACTGATACATATTTTGGGTGGGGGGGCTGGGGTTTAGTCATATCTGAAAGACTTTGACCAACATCATGTCCATGTCTTTAATTTAACCATCATGCTTTTGTCTCTTTAGACCCCCTGTTTTGAACAGTTAGAGATGCCCACCGTGTTGGAGCTGTGTGTTGAGCTGTACAGAGAATTTACACTATTTTATGATAATTAATATTTTGTAATTTTTTGGAGGGGCTGTGGGGAAAGAAGAATGCTGGGTGTGAAGAGAATGTAATTCTAAGGACCATAACGTTAATTCTAGTTTGGGGGCAAAAAAGTTTATTTGCCCTGGCATGAGTCTCTATAGTCATTTTTGAGCTCCATGCATCATCATTCATTATTTTCTGCATTAGGCAGAGCACAGCTACCTCAATGCTGTTAATATGATCATTACTACCCATTTGTCTTAACAATCATTTCATAGATAATCATTTAAAGTGTTGAGGTAAGCACCAATTTGTTTTGCAGTAGAGACAAAGCCCTCACACACATTTAAATGTTTTTTTTAATATATATATGATTATCTTTTCTCTGTTATTGTAGGGAAGTGAGGACAAAGATATGTTACCAGTTTGATTCAGAGCAATTTTTGATAAACGCCTGTCAAATTTGTTTACTTGAAGAACACATTTGTCTTTTTTTTTTTATGTGGGTTTTTTGAGATTCACTCTCAACTTTCAGTTTTAATTTTGCATCTTAATTACAGTAATCTTTATATTGTATGTATAATGTGCACATACTGTACTTGAATATGTAAAAAGGCACCAAGAAGCTGTTAGTCTTATCAACTGAGCACAACGTGGACCACCGGTCATTGGAAGAGTCTGTATATCTGTACATAGCACACAAAGTAGAATCTCTGTATAGATTTGGTTTGTTGTCCATACATTGACACTAGTGCGTGTGGTCTTAGCCTTTCTGCATGCCTGCTCCAATAATACCAGGCCAGTGAGTGCTTTGAGTTTTAGTTTTAAAGCTAATTGTTGTTTCTTCCAATGCCTTCCACCTGTTTACCTGCAGAGTGAGTACACTTTGACCTGCATGCCAACTAGCTCATCTTTATGTGGTTGCACACGCAGCTTTGCTGTCTGTTGATGCTCATGTGAACGTGACAGCAATGACAGCTCCTCATATTTGATAGGACTAGCAGTTTTTTTAATATACTTCTAATGGTACAAGAAGAGATAAATGAAGGTGTCTGAGAGTTTGTTTGAATTGCCTTCAATGTCACCAAGTGCCAGGTACACACTGAGTAGAAATAGGATCCTTTTGCATTTTAAACTGGCACAGTGTCACTTGTGCCGGTTATTTTTGACTGTAGACTGGCAGCATGTTTTGGCAACTGGCAGAGACACTGACATTTAAGTGCCCCACACCATTACAGGACATGGTGTTGTTATTTTTTATTTATACTTGTCTTTTTTTTAAATGCATTTGTCTTTTGACCTAATCTTCTGCTTGCCCGTAGCATGGCCTTAATATATTTGCTCTTTTTATTAAAATAAGTACTGATTAATTTGAATGATTTGCTGCACAGATGATTTTACTTTGGCCTGTGATTCTTGTGTCCACTGATTTGATTCTTCCTCTCTCTTCTTTTTCTTTGCAGCAAAGGCCAAGTAAGCCCACCTCTAATTCCTTGCAGAAACTTTGGTTTTGTTTTGTGTTGTGCATGTGTGTTTTGGGCAGCACATCTTACAAGAGCTGCACGTCAGTTAAATAATCTGAAGACAGAGGCTCATAAAGTTCATACATCATTTTTATAGAATGGCCATAAATAAATGTCTGATGAAAACTAGCCAGTCCCACCTTACCAGTCCTTCCATTCTCCTGCATGAAGAGCCTTAGAGTACGATACAATCCTCATGCCATGTTTTTAGACAAAGATCTTAGTACCGTGTACAGTAAATTGTACAATATTCCATGGTGCATGTCCGCTGAATCAGCCATCTGTTTTACCAGACTTGTGTAATAGACAATGTATAGTGTTGGTACATAGAATAGACATTCGTCAGATAGTACAAATGTTAAATAAGCTCAAAAAACAGTTCATCTTTCCTAAGGAAATACTTTTATGGAATATTTAAAAACTAAACAGCCTTTTTTGCTTTGCACTGAGATGTGCAACATGTTTGGAGCAGATTTTGCCATATCTGGGAAGGCGGACGTGCAGCGGTGCAGTGATGCATTTGTTTACCATGAGAACGGCAGGCAGTCCCTCCACTGGCATTTTTTGCCAAACTGCTGTACTGTATTTTCAGAGATGATTGTACAATGTATCACATGAACTTTGGTTTCAGGTAAATAAAACTGTCATACATGAAGAGTTTACCCAGTTTGTCCTGGTGTCATTAAAAATATTTTCAGTAATATTTAGCACAATGTCAAAAACTTTTTAAAGGCGACATCCTCATTTTCGGGTTCATACTTTTATTTTTGGTTTCTTCTAGAACACTTTTCTATGCTCGGTTTAAAAACAACTTTCTCATATTGTCTTTCTGAATATACCTGTGGTTTGTTTCCAGGTCTTAGAGGTTAGGATAGAGGTGAAGACACTGCCAATCTATATGTAGCATAGCAATTTTAATCATCCTTTACTGAAAAGTAATTATTAGTTTTAAGGTCAGCACTTTGGGTTGCCATTCGTATTTATACCATTCTGAGCCCTGACAGCCTCTCATACCACCAGGGATCAGCTTGTAAGAATTTAGTTTGGAGATCAGGCCATTGATTGTTCCAGCAAGTGTGGACCAAGTTTCACTGTATGTGTTGTACCCCAATGATACAACACAACATGGTGCCATGTCCTCTGTTTCAGCCTCCTTGTATAGAGGATAGCTGTGACATCACAACCTTACAGAGGTCTAACCTGCTTGTTCAAAGGCTCATGGGTTTTGTGCATTTCTCTCGATTGAGCATTTTGATACTTTCACAGTATTTATGTAGCATCGAGTCCTGCTTTATAATCAAAAAGTTGGAAATTTTACTTTCCACACTATCGCACCTTTAACAAAAACTGGACAATTACATCACTGTCAAGGGAGAGTGTTTAATTATTTTATTATACACTTTAAAAATATGTACAAAATACTATAAACATTAATCTTGAAATGGTTAAGTTACACTTGTCAATCATCCGGTTATTTTTTTTTTTTTTTTGACAAAAGGCAAACTCAACAGAAATTACACACCAAAAATAAAGAGTATGTACATTAAAGGACACATTCCTATGTAACAAAATTCAAATTAAGAGGACATATTTTAAAGAGCAGCGCTAATACGGTACATTGTCACTTTTTTACTGACCCAGTTTGCCTGTCAGAGATGCACAGTTATGGCAAATTCACAGCCGTCATGTGATCTAAATGATGCTTTCTCTGAAGAAAACAAGTGTCAGTCAGGCTCAAACAAAACACTCATTTAGCGCATTGGCCAGTTCCTCCTGCAATACATAGAAGGATAACTCCACACATTTGGCCTGAAAATCATCTCCCATTTCACCAATTCATTCTGACAACTGCTTCCGTTTACATTTCCCAGTACACTTCATCTTACCTGGGAACAGCTCTCCAGTACACTGAACAGCTCAACCCCGATAAGGATCCAAAGAAGGTCTTTTTATATATATTAAAAACACTGAAACTCACTGTAATGATTATATTTAAGTGGTACTTTGCACTAGCTGGGACAGTGATGCATTCATTCAGGTAGCCACAGACTGCCAGAGAAGAAGAAACAAAGAGGTGCTGAAGAGTCAAATATGGGCATCAAGGTGCTGAATAACATGTTGGTTTGTCTGGGGCTGAGTGTCCACTGGTCCTGCCACACTGCATGAGACAGCTGTATTGAAGAGCAATCGAGGCTCGATGAGCTCAGTGGAGTAGTTGAGAAGGTTGACAGAATGTTGGGAAGCGGCATCAGAGGCCACTCGGTCCTGTTTGATGACCCCGACGGCCCAAAGCTTCCCACAGGCTGCAGTGTGTTCGGAGGTGGAGGTGACGGTGCATCCTTCAGTGGCCGGGGTCACTGCATACCAAACCACTGTTCCTGATCAGCCCACTGTGCTGCTTCACTGTCGCTGCCCTCCAGGTCTCCATCCTCACCACTGCCCTCCATGTCGTCACCATCCAGCTCCACCGTGGCATCTGTGGGACTCTCCTCCTTCTCCATCTTCTGCATGCCTTCTAAAGACTTCTGGTCATTAGGATCCAGGCTGAGGACAGAAAAAAATAAAGCACACAATGACTGAATGCTTATATTTTGATTGATACCCATCATAAAGTGGCTAAAATATACTTATTCTCCAAAATTAGAAGTAGAAGTCTCTACCTTAGTGCTATGCTGTACTGATCCATGGCTTCTTGGTAATCATTGACAGCGACCAGGAAATCTCCCAGCATCCTGTGCAGCACACAATCACTCTGATTGGCCAGTGCGTTCCGGAGGAGAGCGATCCCTTCTTCATATTTCTGTTCACGACCTTCACAAGGCAAAGGGGCACTGTTATTTCCAACTGTATATCAGCATTAATCATCAAAAATGTCTGCCATAAAACTAGATATTAAAATGACATTCCACTTTCACCAAGTCACATCTTTAACCAATTTCAGTCTTATCATTCCAACCAAATATTTCTAATTTGTGTCCAAGGGTTATACTTTTTGGGACAATTACTACTTTAGCTGCCAAATTCATTTGTGAAAAGAAAAGAGAAAGTTTCTACAGTGACAACTTGTACGTACTGAGCAGTTCAGCCTTCTTCACCACAGCCTTGGTGTAGTCAGGTCTCTGGGCCAGAGCTTTGTCCAGCAGGGTTTTGGCTTTCTCCTGAGTCACTGGGTCTTCCAGGCACACTGTGGCAAGGATGGTGAGAGTTTGTGCATTGGCCCCCAGAGTCTTATAGATGTTATTGGCCATTCCCATAGCCTCTCGAATCCCATTGGATGCCAGGTAACAGTCGATCAGACCTGCGAAGGGGCAGTTATTCATCCGTAACAGTCAGTGAAGGCAGAATAGAAATGTAGTGCATCTTGAAAGAATAGAGACCATACAAACATGCCTTCATAGCAGTCCAGTCTGCAGGGAGCCAGACGCATGGCCTCCCTGAAATGGATGATGGCTTCTTGAACACGACCCATGTTTCTCAGTGCTGCCCCCTTCAGGAGGAGAGCCTGCACACTGTTACTGTTCAGCTGGATGGCCTTTGCTCCCAGGTAGAGGGCTCTGGAGTAACGTTTGCTATAAAAGCTGTGACAACTGCACAACAGAAACAAAATCAAAAGGATTAAAATAAACCATGACAATTATATTTCACGTAGCAGAGGAATGTAAGCACTCAGAGACTCACCCAGAGATGACCCAGGGTTCTGCATGCTGGTCTGAGATATTGAATAATCGTCCTCCAAGGACTTCCACATCCTCCAAGTGTCCTTCACGGGCCATCAGGTAGCCATAAACATCCATTCCTACAAGTGAAAATAAAACGGCTCAGAAACAGAGAAAATACAGTTGCACAGTATGGAACAGATGCCAGTTTAATCAATCAATCAATAAAATCTGCAGCAAACCTTTGATGAGGTATGGGTCCAGCATCTGAGCTTGTTCAAATTTGAGGATGGCATTCTTGGTGTCACCTGCCCTGAAGTAGACGTCTGCCAGGCTCACCAGGAGGTCCACGTTGTCCCGCAACAGGGACTTCTTCTCAAGAGAGCTGCGACAAGATGAGGGAGCAACAGAAACACATCAAATAAAACAAAGACTGTCACATTAAAAAAAAAACAGTAATATCCGGTCACTTTGTCTATAACATTACTGCTCTGCTCACCATATAGTGTTGATGGCTCTTTGATTGTCCCCTGCATGTATGAAGGCATAAGCTTTGATCCACACAGAGAGCCAGTCCAGGTTGGGGATACTCTGTATCACATCCATAGTCATGGATGCTACTTCAGCTCCTTTCACTGACAAAGAGAGAAGACCTAGAGGGGGAAAGAAAAATTTATTCACACAGCACTTTAAAATATATCTGTCACAAAGCCCTAAAAAGTACATAAAAGCAGGTGATTCACTGAGTCAAAGCAGAGATAACGTGGGCATGTGTGTGTTCACGCATACAAGAGCCTATATGTGTAAAGAAGTGCCTCAGCAGGTTCGATGTGGGATGAAGGTGTCTCTGTGACCATGCATACCAATGATAGCATCCAGGGCGAGGGGACACTGTCTGAGGACCTCTTTGTAGCTTGTCACTGCAGAGCGCTCCTGTCCAGCTTTCCTGTACAGGTTAGCTAGCATCATGTTGATCTGAAGGAAGAAACAACATTCAATTTATCACCATTCTCTATAAAAGACAATACAACTGTTTGCCCTAAAAGTAGCATTCCTCAAAGAAGAACCAATGACTACCAACTACCGGGCAGCTTTGGGCCATGACAAAGGCCACAATGTGGCCTGCAAAAGACTAGGTAGGGTTTGAAGCCTAGCTAATATCCTGATTTTTTTTTTTTTTGCAATGTGATTCTGTGCTAAACTGGCCACTCTACTGACACTTTAAGAGGAGTCAGCAGTCAGTGACGGTATAAAACAGTCAATATACGTTTTTAAAAAATCATGAATCACTGCAACCACAAGATGTCCTTGAGCATGCAGTCTTGGATGTGCACAAAAAACAAACATTAGGCCAGTAGTATGCGAGATGAGCTGCAGACAGAGAGACAGATAAATACAGACGGTCAGATAGAAACACACGCGTGACCAAATGCTTGATCCCCTTCAGGCTTATGTCTAGCTGATGGGTCATGTGTCCACCAAAGGTCAGAATATTTTTTTGTTTATTCTTTGGAATTGAAGCACCACATTTTAAAAAACAAAAAGCAGCTTTATGCTATTCTACTCTGCACTGAGCATTTGCTGTTTTACATACACATTGTGACATAACCCAATTACACACACTGGAAGGTCTTTGTCATTTGTCCACAACCAGATATAGGTTTTTTTTGTTTTTTTAAATGACATAATGCACATAGAAAATAACTATGAGAGTAGAAGCTTACTTTTGGAGTCCTCTGTCTGGATGGGATCCCATCAAGCACTGCAATGGCATCTTTATCCAGTTTCAAAATGGTGTAGCATTCAGCGATCTTGTACTTTACTTCAATTTCTGAGGGCAAACTCTGAAAGACAACATTATTTGCAAATGTTTCTGTTACCATTCATGCCAACTAACCTCATCAGTTGTATAGATACAGTATATGTGCACAATATTTGATCTCATCTTATTTAACATACCTGTGCCTGTAGGTTAGCTGCAGCTCCACCAGTAGAAGTACGAACTTTAGACGTTTTGCTGAGCACCTTCTTCTGTTGCAGTGCCATACTGTATTTGCAGGCAGCATTACGATATTCCTTATCATGGAAGATGGCATCAGCGTGGTAAACCAACAACTGATACTTCTGGGCTGGTGAGAAGAGCTCCCTTGAACCAAAAAGATACAAGTATGAAAGTCATTAGGTTAGAAAACACACATACACAACACACATGACGATGCAGTATGTTAAAAATGCTAACAGCACAAAGACTTTAATTATCGCAATGAGTGACAGAATACAGAAGAGAAATGTGTTAATAAAAACATAGTCATATTCTCAACATTGAAAATTATAACAATAACAAATAAAGGAAGTTACATTGTTTATTGTATAGTTCCAAAGCACAGGAGTGGAAGAAGTAACCCAAGAAGTTAAAGACTAGAAGCATTCTGCTTCAGCTGTGTCCTACGAATTAATTCTAGGCTACAACAAATCAGAAACATTGTAATGTACTTAGAAAGCACATATCCACTGTTTATTACACAATATTGTCAATATTGTAAAGGGGGGAAACGTTACCGGCAATTTATGTGACAGGCTCTCCTATACATTATACCCAGTGATCGGTTGAAATCACAATGCTTTAAATAACAGCACCTAGGAGACTCTACATGTGACTATTTCCTGGAAAACAATGTTCACTATGTTCCGCCCAATATAAATTCAACTCTTCCTGACATAGCTACTTGGGATGCATAATTGCGGGCGTCTGTTTACATTGACATAGAAGCCCCAGCTGCTTTACAGGTCCACTCATTAATGCTGAATATTGTTGACCAGTTGAGTTAGCTTTTGGCTATTACTGTCTCGGGCTGACAACATGTAGGTACTCTTCAGAAAATAGACGGATCCAGGTCTGACATTACTTACGGGTTGTTATTACTCATCGTCAGCAACAAACTGCTCAATATCCGAACATTAGAGTGAAGGCCAGCGGCCGCCATGTCCCGTACATGATCGATCACATTCATTTTTGATTGAGTTGAAGGCTTGCTTTAGGTTTCCGTCTTTTGTTAAAAGTTTGGTGTTGTAAACAGCTAATGCTAGCTAGCTTCTGATGTATTAAATATGGCGCCTAACATCCTTCCTTCCGCATAATGCTGCCTTTAGGTGCTCTTCACAAGCTCATCCATTTAACAACTATGCTAGTATATACGAATATTTTCATGATCTATGCGTATTTGACAACCAGTTCTAGCTTTTGTTTGATTTTATAACCAATAAGCGAACATTTTTCAGTCGACACTAACGTTTTACAGATAAGTAAACGTTTTCATTCGCCACTTGGAAGAGATAGGTAACGTATCTCCGATAACTGTAAACGCATCGTTTGTATTTGCTGCAGTAATATTGTTTTTTTGCTTGTTTTTTTAACTTCACATTCACTTCGCATTGATTTTGAGCAACAACTGTTGACTTTTAAAACAGCATTTGGACAGTCGTTTCTTGTACATAAATATCCCTTAAAAGAAAATGAAATAATAAAAAGTCAAGTCTTTTTTATTTATTTTATTTTATTTTTTATCTAAAAGTGGATATTCTAAAATAAATACTATTAATAAAATTGGGAATAGGTATAATAACATGTGGAGCTATGAGTTCAGTGAAATTATTATTATTTGTGTTATTCAATTACATTATGCTACCTTATAATACAACATTGTTTAAACCGTTATTAGCACAAATTGTTTGTCTATTAATAGCATCAAATAACTTTCCAAAACACCAATTAAAGAGATAATATCAATAAAATTTGACAAGAAAATAACAAGAACATTTGGAAAGATTTGTTCTTCTCACCTCTTCATGCATGAGAAGGGTAGAACCTTAAACTTTAAAGCATTGATTAATGTTTTTTGCAAACCAATTCACAATAACCTTTATAAAAGACCATGGAATAAACAGGGGCCACTCAGTATCATCACTTGCCCACCCATTATCATTATCATGTGGCCTGGGATTCTTAAAAGACAACAAAGAATTAATGTCAGGTGATCCTTTTGCTGGGACTTAACACTTTTGATGTCCCAGATGTCACTGGGAACTGATATCTAATAGGTGTAGAATGTGGCGTATGGGCGTATCACATATCGATCAGAAGTGTTCACAGAGAGGTTGGTTAATAAGGTTGGAAAGACCATTTCCAAGTTAGTGCCTGTTGATTTGTCGAGAAACGTTATCTTGAACACACATACACACAAAGTCACACACACGCACACGCAGACATACACACAAACACACACGTTTGTCAACTGCAGACGCGCATGCGCACATCTAAAGCCAGCAGCTGAACCTTGTGTCAAAACACAGAGGGAAATCAGCAGCAGGCAGCGCAAGATCTCACCTCGATTTCAGACTTAGTCCTATTTTTTGGAAAGTATTTGTCGACACAAAGTCATTTTAATTTACGTCCGCGTACCATGACCGAACAATCAGCATTACTTCTTCGAAAACAACTGGCAGGTAATATAGATAAAATACTCTAAGCAAATATAGTCGATATAAAGGCTACCTATCTAGCAGCTAACGTTAGCTTTTTTTTAGCTACGCAAAGCTATGTTTACGCCATAGGAGTACGCTCAGAAAGCTAACCAAGCACATAATGGGTCCTTTATCACTGCAGTTCAGTATGTAGCTAAGCTGCTTTGATTAGCTCAAGTCTACTGGGAATGAAGATATATTTTTATAAGTATACGTGGTTCAAATAACACATCTGAACCGACACTTAATCGCAACGCCAGCCTCGCTAGCGGGCTAGCAAGTTCGACATTAGTTAGCTGACGGAACAAAGGAATAATCAATCCAGGGACTCATCTGCTCTGATGACTTTAGCTTTGCTAATGATAGCTGTATATATTGTAAACCTTTTATAGACAAACATGCTAATATGTCAATAGCAACTTGATTAAAATTACAAGCTGGCCACCTCGCTCTATCAAATAATATCTATCGTTTCTAATGTGAAATCTGGCTCAGACTGTACCGCTGGTTAGCGGCTTTCACTGAGGATACGCATCTCAGTGTTCAATCCCTCAATGATGACTTTTCCTGTTGGCCCATTTAGAGAATCGCCAGAAATACTATTAGTGTTAGTAGCAATGATGTGTCTCTTTTTAATAATGCCACACACACGGACTTCAACACGGAGATCCCAATATCCCTATGTATAGCTGCAGCTGACTGACAGTCCAGTTCAGGGTCCGGATGCTTGTCTAACGAATCCCCGCTAGATAAACCATTTTAAACTGATATATTTTTAAACTATCATACAATTTTTACTACTGATCTGATGTAAAAAAAGTAAAATATATTTCGTAATTTCAGATTAACGATCACAAGGAATAGGTGGTCAGTATTAATTTTACTCGGGTGCAAAAGTCAAATAAGGACATTTGATTGTAGTGCAGCATTCAAGGAAGATATGAGTTATATCACAATAGTATGGGGGTCAACATCCCAGACAACGTACTTCTTATCATGAAATAGATATAATTTCAGTATTTTCCCAGTTGTACACTGATGTCAAAGTGACCTACTTTGTTAAAGTTAGACCTACAGCGATAATGTGTTGTACTGTCAGGATGTTCTGGCTCTGTAAGGGATTCAGTTTTTACTGTAGATCTAAATAACAGCATCCACCACTGCATCCACTGATTTAAAAAACGAGACAGGCCAACATCCCTATCTATGACTGATTTCTTTTGCTTTCTCTGTGTGTGGGGTTGTGAATCACTGGCTTTACAGTGGTTGACTCAATTCAGTTCTTCAAGTTGATGATTCACTTCAACAGTGATAATTATTTTTGGAAACCACGATTTGATTCAGTGAACAATTGCCAAACTCTATATTTAATAAAATTATTTGCAGTAATGTGACACCGTGACTTGTTCTCCTACAGGACCAAAATATTATTCAAATGTTCCATGGAACTTTAAACTTTTTTAAAGTGGAGGGACACACAAAGTAATATATTACTTCAATTATTCTGATATGATACCAAACACTAAGAATGACGTATCCTCTGCTGATTAAACAAGAGGTATATGAAAGGATTGCTTAAAGCAAACGAGTCAGTAGCTGTATTTCTATTCCAAGTAGCGCATCTTCTGTGAAGGACATTTAATCCACATGACTTGTTTTTTATTGCCATATGAGTGAAATCACAGGTATTTGTCTTGCCATGTAAAGGTTTGGTTCCAAAGCATTGTTCTTAAATTCCAAATCCTGGATTACTGTTAAATAGTTATTGAAACTGTCAATAAACAGGCTGTAATGGAATATGATTTAATTTTTTGCCTTTATTCCAGAACCCCCATAATAATTATTCCACTTATATTCCTGTTTACATGCAAAATAGCAATGCTTACACTTTCTCCATGCAAACAAAGCCTCCCTCTTTCAGTCCTTCAACCACCTTTGTGAAAAGGTGTGCATTGTGATACTTGCACATATCCAAAAATAACCTGTTGATATCCAAGTCTTTCATAATGTTTAAAAGTAGATATGTTTCTCCTTTTGACCAGAATTGTGTGCTTTTATTTTGGACCATGCATCTCTACCCCAGACATGCAAACAAAAATTAAGTTTTCCAAATGTGCTGACGTATATATGCCCAAAGAATGCTCCTTAAACCTGAGTAATATCAGCATATCCCTTATGTCTAAAGTGGCAAAAGGCTATTTATCAAAACAAGGCCAAATTTAGAATATCCAAATGGAATATGCTGTTTACAGCTTTTAAAAGTTAAGTTTTGAAAATCTACCCAGTAATCCTTATCTGTTAACTTCCTGCTCACACATGCCCATTTTTGTGAAATTGATGTTGTGTTTTATTTCCACTACATTGTATTCAAAACAAAATGTATGCCTCTTTTTTTCAGAGCTCAACAAGAACCCCGTGGAGGGCTTTTCAGCTGGTCTGATAGATGATGATGACATTTATAAATGGGAAGTTGTGATCATTGGTCCACAAGATACCCTCTTGTAAGTGAGAAACTATTTGGACAATCATGTCTTTGGTTGAGTGTAAATATACATTACTTTTTAATTTCAGAATTTCTCACAAATGTGTCCTGGCTCTTTGTATTGCAGTGAAGGAGGGTTTTTCAAAGCATACCTTACCTTTCCCTATGATTATCCACTACGGCCTCCAAAGATGAAGTTCATCACTGAAATCTGGCACCCAAATGGTAAACGCATACAGCAGACACCTCAAATCTTCATTTTTGTCACTTTGGTCTGGACATTAAAATGGAATTTGGCTACTTTATTGGATGCTTTTAAAGAGTTTGCATTAAAGCAGAAAAATAATCCAGGCTTTGAGTTCATTGTAATAATATTTTGTCACATTGTGTTGACTGCTATTAAATTCTTGTTCCAATTTTCCACAGTTGCAAAAAATGGGGACGTTTGCATCTCAATTCTGCATGAGCCAGGAGAAGATAAGTTTGGTTATGAAAAGCCTGAGGAGCGCTGGCTTCCCATCCACACAGTAGAGACAATCATGATTAGTGTTATCTCCATGCTGGCAGACCCCAACAGCGACTCACCAGCTAATGTGGATGCAGCGGTGAGTTTCACTACTTATCCCAAACCCTGACATTAGAAAACCTCCTTTGATTCCTGTTATCATGGTATTTCAAGCAAACTGAGCATGTGTCATTGAAAAAAAAATATTGTTGCTCCCACAGAAAGAATGGAGGGAGGACCCTAACGGTGAATTCAAGAGGAAGGTGGCTCGCTGTGTAAGAAAAAGTCAAGAGATGGCTTTTGATTAGGAATCACTTGTAAATTCCAGGGTAAGTAAATTAAATTGTTCAAGCTATTATAGTCACATGATGAATCTTGTTCTTGAAGTAATAGTAGTTATAATGTTTGTTATTTTTTTTTCAGTTAAAGGAAATGCCTTCAGAGGGAAAATTTCAGCAAAAGGCTTTTGCACCCCTTGTTTTGCCAGTCAAAGGAATTGGTTGGCTTCAACCACGTTTCTGTGAACGGTTGTTATTTTCCGCAAGATGAGCCAATTTGAGAACCCTACCAGCGAAATTAACCTATTTCCTACCTGGAATTGTATATTTAATTTTATTTATTTTGAAAAATTAATGATGTAAGATATGTCACTACTGTAAATTAACTTGCTTTTTTATCTGCTGCTGAACAGTTTCTACTTTATACCAGGTTTCTTATGCAATTTAGTGGTCAAGATTGTGTAAAACAAAACGAAAAAACCCGTTACCATTAGGTCATCACTTTGTCCTCCCTACTGAATACTTACCACCAGATTAATGTCGGCCCAACTAATCTTTGTCAATAGATGTGATTATTTTCATCACTGTCATTGAATCACTGTTGCCTTTTGTTGGCTTCACTTCCTCACAGTCTGTTTGTCGTTCAGAAGGACAGGTTGAGAACCTTTAGAGGGTTTGTTCATTCAGTCTTTACTTTCTGAGAAACAGCCTCCTGTTAGCACTTGTTTCTTGTGCGAGTGTATGTCCAAGACATAAACCCTCAAACCTGCATGATCTCCTCAAACAGCTCTGTTATGTATTGTTGCTAGCTGTAGATGTAAATGGAATGGCTTACTCAGTGATTTGAGAGTTATTGTTTTATAATATATTGACTCGCACAAGCATAGCTAATGGTAACAGAAGGTTTGTGCCAACTTCTCAGGATCAAATTTATTAGCATCTTGATTAGCAATCAGTACCGTAAACCTCTAATATTCCTGGGCTGTCCTTTAGCACGCAGCACTCATGGTCAATGAAGATGTCTATTAATTATCACTTCATCTAATGTCTATTCACAACAGCATTGTAAATCATGGACAACCAAATACAGTTGGTGAATTAGCCTAAACCGTGATTAGTTCACAGGTTAACTGGCATCTGAGCTTACCTCAATTTAAAAGGTTAACACATATGACGAGGATTATGGGTGTTTGAGTTCTTAATCTATTAACATGGGGAATTTTAGGAGCTCCATAGTAGATTTAGGCTAGTTGTTTTACTTTCTTGTGGCACATTTGGCTTTCAATCAGTGTGTGGGTAAAGGATGTATAAGTCACATTCACTCGAGGGTTTAACTCTGAGGGTCGATTGTGGATTAATGCTCTTTAATTCTATCAAAATCTATAGTTCTGATTGGTGCAAACTTAGATAATATTTATCACCTTTACTTAATCACTGAATTTGGGTTGTAATTCTTGATAGAGACTTGAAGTTAACTCACCACTTAGTAAAGTATAATTATGTGTTCTGATGGGAAATGAACACAATCCTGCATCTAGGTTTTATTTTGGAAGGATACACGGTCGTGTTTGGGTGGAGTCTGGAAACCATTGGCTTTTTGTTCATTTTCATTGATGGTGTTGCTGACCATTAAGCCATGATGACATATTTTCTGAATTATGTTATACATCAATGTAAGTGACATTGAAAAAAGCGAACCATCTTTTGGCGCATGCAATCAGGTTTGAAGGAGTTGGGTATGTTTAAATATGATACCATTGTTAGTACGTTCTGGGTGAATGTGATGTGTACAGTTAGTAGATTTCTGTAGACTTTATGATCACATAACTGCTGTTGACATTACCTTTTTAAGTCAGAATTTTCTAACCTACCATGACCTCCTCTGACCGGTGTTCACTGTATTTGCACAGATTCGGTGCGTTTGAAATGTCATTAAGCAATACGCTCTGAAAATGGTGTGTCCAGGTAATCCACCCTAACGCCATTATTTGTTTTTTGTTTTGTTTTTTCATTTTGTGTCAATGCAATGTATATTGGACATGATGCTCAATAAAGTGTGTAAACAGAGCGGCCTGTAATTTTGTTTGCACTTTACATTTTAGATGAGAACACGCTCTGGGTTCAAGTAGCTTAGACCTCTGCTCTGTAATTTGAACCCTGGTGATAGTGTCAGATTTCGGGGCTGGCTTCATTTCACACTCGGACTGCCGGCTGCAACACATACTGAGCTGATAAAGACGCCAGCAACAGGACACATCGACAGGAAATACTGGGATTGTAAATAACGATGAGAAAGCGAGTTACATTTGTTGAGCAGCTGAAAAAAGAAAACAGAAGTGGGCACATGTTAATTAGGTAAGATTACAATGTGAGTTTTATATTTCAAATAGATGAATGGATTATGCACATACTTCCCTATTTATTCTAAAATGTTAATATTCTTGATTTTTTTTCCTTTTAGGTCTGCAGAATCTAACCAGAGATGCAAAGATGGTGAGTGAAATATTTAAATGCTAACTTGACATGATAAACCTGCTGTTTTCATGACTGAATTATAAAAAAATATGAGTTGAATGCAAATTACATCTAAAATACAACTGAACATGTTTGCTTTGTAGTTGATGACTAAGCTAAACGTATTCAGTCGTCACAGTATACGGAAGCATGCAGATCTTTTTTATTTGTGTAAAAGAAACTAATACTGCAAGTACAGCTTTAGTATTCTTACGTACAAGTGTAAAAGTACTGTAAGAAAATGATACATATATAAAGTAAAAGTAATTGTTTTGGAGAATCACCCTTTTGTAAATTAAATGGAGCTGGTTTAAACTGCTCTATATACTATTTATTAGTATATTATCTTTTTGGAAGCCTTGTAATTGTACTTCTGTATCTGCCTCTAAAAAGGAGTGGAGTCAAAAGAAATAGTATAAACTTCAAAAGAACAATTAGTTACCCCAAAATGTTATAGTATTGAAGTACATTTACTATGTGGCTTAATGGCAGAGGTGGTCCACATCATTGTTTTGCATGTCTCATACAGTCTTATGTCTGCACAGTCAAGTTGTCAATAAAGTGGACCTTGGAAATAAAGTGTCAACTTGCTGGAAATACTTTGATACAATGTAAAGTGTACAGCTTGTACAACAGTGTAAATTAACTGTCCCCTCAAAGCAACTCAATACACAGCTATTAATGTCTAAACCACTGGCAACAAAGTACACCCCATAGTGAAAATGTCCAAATTGTGCCCAAAGTGTATATTTTGTGTGGCTTCCAGTATTTTCTAGCTCTGCCTTAATCCTCTTGGGCTCAGCTTCTTTTCTTAAAAAAAAAAAAATAATTTTTTGGCCATTTTACAGCTTTATTGATAGTGAGAGATATAGAGTGAAAGGGGGTGACAGTCGGATTTGAGCCCAGGCTGCCTGCATGCAGGGACTGTGCCTCTGTAGAATGCACTCAACCAGGTGTGCCACCAGGAGGCCCCTACCCTGCGGTCCAGTTTCCGAGGGGAGGGGATCATGCTGCTTCAAAATGTCACAGTGCATGTTGGCATTCATGATTCCCTCAATGCTCATGCAGCCCCAGACCATGACCATGACCATGTGACACTCCCACCACCATGCTCGACTGTCGGCAGGACACACTTGGTTCCAGTAATCTGTGTCCTTAGACTGATTGTCTTCAGCAAACTGTTTGTGGGTTTTTTTGTGCATCATCTTTAGAGAGGCTTCCTTCTGGGACAACAGCCATGTAGAACAATTTGATGCAGTGTGTGGCGTATGGTCTGAGCACTGACAGGTTAAACCCCCGTCTACCTCTGCAGCAATGCTGGCAGCACTCATATGTATTTTCCAAAGACAACCTCTAGATATGACACCAAGCACATGCACTCAACTTCATTGGTCGTCCGTGGTGAGGCCTGTTCCGAGTGGGACCTGTCCTAGTAAAGCGCTGTGTGGCCTTGGCCACCGTGCTGCAGCTCAGTTTCAGGGTGTTGGTAATCTTCTCATAACCTAGACCGTCTTTATGTAGAGCAACAGTTCTGTTTTTCAGACCTGCAGAGTGCTTTGCCATGAGCTGCCTTGTTGAACTTCCAGTAAAGAGACAGTGTGAGAGAGATAACACCTCATTTAACACACCTGCTCCCCATTTACACCTGAGACCTTGTAACACTAAAGAGTCACATGACATAATTGGGAACAATTTGGACATTTTCACTTAGGGGTGTACTCACTTTTGTTGCCAGTGCTTTAGATATTAATGGCTGTGTGCTGAGTTATTTTGAGGGGACAGTAAATTCCCACTGTCATTCAAGCTTTACACAGATTACATTGTACCACAGGTTCATTTTTTCAGTTTTGTCCTATGAAAGGCTATATAAAATATTTACAAAAATGTGAGGGGTGTGCTCAGTTTTGTGAGATACTGTACATAACTAATCAGATAGCAGATTTTCGAGAAGTCGAGTAAAGTCATCAGATTTGTGAGTCTAGTCGAAACATCATAGAAACATAGAGTTCATGTGTGCACAAGCAAGAAATGTAGTTGAATAATACTGAATGTTATCACATTAAACACATGATTAATAATTCTTTAGTAAAAAGTGTTATGCTTTGATAACACCACAGGTCTGTTACAGGGTGTTGTTTATCTAAATGTTGTCTTTGTTAGTCTTCGAATATGTCCCTAGTCAGAAAGTGAGGGAGATGTACAGAGGACCACGTGTAAACGTGTCTGCAGGCGACCAGCACATGAAGACAATAAATATTCCCAAATATATGATGTCTGCACCCTTCCTACAGGTAACCATGCTCATCTTTTAGTGTTTTTGAGTGGTATTTTTACTGTCAGGGGCTTTAACATGATAATGAGATAACTGTAATAGTCCTCGTATGTAACAAGGTTACTGTCATTATACTGCCATATATAATCTCATCAGGTGTCTCTGTCTCAGCATCCAGCCCTTACAGCGGGACAGAGACGCTACCTCTGCAGTATAGCAAACGTTTACAGTACAGAGCATATGAGGCAGCAGATGAAGCAGCACTATCTCAATGTACTGCACACATGTGTTCATTCAGGTGTGTATCCAAATGACTGTCTTACATAAACTTTGAGCACTATCATCCATTTAATGTGGTGTTTTACATTTCCTAGGTCAGAATCTCACCTGCAGAAGGAGGTATGAGATTCATCAGCACAGAGAAAATAGGATGTTCTCAAAGGATACAGAGAAGGATGTGACAAGGGCAAAGCCTCAAGGGCAGAGGAAAAGCAGCAGCAGCGGCACAACTAATTCTGATGTCATACTTCCAAAAATAGTCAATAGATGACAGACTTAATGGCTCATGATGTAACTATTTTCAAGGCATTCATTGCAGTATAGTGAGTCCTTATGTTAATCTTTGCATCAGCAACTACTGTGTTATTGCACATGTACAATATGACTTCGAATGTCCTTAACCCATAATTGTGTGCAGTTATAGTTAACACAGATCTACACATAATACAAGCACCACTGCTGTTAGAGCTACAGTACACATATTTCTGTTAGATGATTGTCGAGTTTTCGTAGCTCTCATAGCGTAGATGTTTTATTACCCAAAATGTGATGATAAATGTTGCATATGATATTGTGTTGTCCCTGACTTCCATCATTTAGTGGGGATGGTTTGAAGCTTAAATAAATACACTTAACCTATATATTTGTTTTACTTTGCACCTAACAATAATCATTATTATGACTATTTGATGTATTTTCCCATCATATAGTTTTTATTGTGACTATGAATCTGTCTAGGTGTTTTGGCTACATTTTAACAATTGCAATTATGTATACTCCCACTCTAAAATATGCAAAATAAACCATAATAACTTTAAGTGCACTGAGGCTACCTGCTGCTGAAGGACACATCACATTTTATCTACAGCAGGAGCATCCAAGAGGGCACTTTCGCTACGCGTATTTCAAACATTTAGGGCATCAAGGAGGCGACCGGCATCACTGTGTTTCAGGGTTGCCAACTGTCCTGCTTCTGGCATGTGACACGTTTTCATCTTCAGCACGTGTTCAAAGACTTTCTGTATTTAATGATTCAATTTGGCATTTTCTTGGTCATTTTTTTCTTTGGCCTTTTTTTTTCTCCACTCTGAGCAATGGTCATTTAATACCAGGAAAGTATTATGTTTATTAAAAAGAAATACTCAATGTACCAATATATTACAATGAAATATTCTTGGGTCTTAAAGTAACAAAAGTGATAATTATGCAGAATAACCTTGTTCAGAATTTGCCTACACAGAAGCATCTTAAAGTCCAGACCAGGGGCCATCATCCATCCATAACAGGGATCATCACATGTTTTAAAGTAGGTGAATAAATGTTAATTTTACAATAATACATAATAATTTAGTTCATTAGTTGGTTATATTTGGATTAATAATGTGACTCTGTAAAGTAACTAAAGCTGTTGTTGATATATTCAAGTACAAGTACTTTAAAATTCTACTTTATTGCACTATGAAATGCACTTACATTCCACCACTGCTAAATTTAAGGTCCAACTGTAATCCTAATAATTGCTGTTATGTAGTTTTTTTTCCTAGTCAATACTAATCAATGACAACTAGGCTGCTAATAATTCTATCATCACAAGTGATAATAAATCTGGAAAATGAACTAATTAAAATGTGTACTTATAATGTAGGCTTACAATATGTACGTGATTAACCGACTGGCAACTATATCTCACATCAGTCAGGTACCAGAAGTTGGCTACCCTGCTTGTTGTTTTATTTGTTATAGAGGAATTTATAAGCATTTAGCTATTTGGACAATTCTTCGTGCTAGCATCATAGTAAGCATCAGCTGCGCGCGCGAGTTGTCCGTGTCTCGTGATGAGTTCCTGACTTGTTAAGCTAACATTACACCGTAATCAGCTAAAATGAACTGTATCCTTGAAGGAAATGGTGTAAAAGGTAGTATTAAAAAAGACAAGTGATATGTTAAATTTGCTGTGAAGACTTTAAGTTTTTTAAAGGAATTTAAAAACTGCAACCACATGTAAATTAGCAGTTCTATTGAGGGTTGCAAATTACGATGCTATGCTAGTTTAATTTAGCTTCTAACTAACGAGCTATTTTAGCCACTTTTTTAGTGAATATTTTAAAGCTAGGGACATAGTTGACCCATTTTATATTGGAGAGAAGCTAGCTTAGTAATACTACTACATGTAAACAATGGCATGTTGCTAACTTTTAACTCTGGTGGTGCTTTGTTGTGTTGCAGCCTTCGGGAAGGCTATCCATGCCCTGTCACGGATTGGAGATGAACTGTGGTTGGATCCAATGGTTAGAGGGGTGAGCAGCACCAACTACATCTGGAGGGGAAACCTGCATGGATAGAGAGACAGACATAGGACAGACGGAAAGAATCCCTGTGGGAACTATACCATTACAGCAGCTTAGTAAAAGCACAAGTTAATGGGCAAAAAACAGAACAGTATTTAGCGTATTTAACAGTATTTAAAAACGCACAGACAATATCTTAAATAATGACATGGCATACTGTATATTAGGGCATTAATAGAAAAGTCGGTTTATTGACTTGTCGACTTCTGTGACACAAGTCGTGTGTTACTCTGTCTCTCCCCCCCTTGTGTAGTGAGTGCAGACTCTGCCTCCGATTGGTTTAAGCAAATATATTTTCCTTGAATTAGTTGCTTCATATAAGATGAAATAAATACATGGCTACTTAATATTTGATCGTATTTTTCCATATGGCTACTTAATATTTACGTCGGGTCTTATACATGGCTACTTAATATTAATTTAAAGCAACCTGTTACATTCATTGTAACTTTAATACAAGTTGCTCATCGTTGAAAAGCTTCGTATCTGTGTTGTTTCTCCGCGAGTGGGATGACGTTATTGACAGAAAAGTCGATGTGAAAAAATCTGAAGTTATTAATGCCCTACAGTATATATTGTACCTACATGTGTACAGTGGACATAGTGGCAGTAATGCAACCTATATTGTTGAATTATAGTGCAGTTATGGATCAGGTAGCTTAGTAGAGAATGAAAGGTATATGGGTCCAGGGTGAGTGTGTTTGTATCGGTCTTTAGTCTGTTAGGGGAGGACTTTACCTCCTGACCCCCTTTATCTCCTGTCCTGACACAAGGGACTGGTTGTACAGGTATGGCAGCTGGTAGGAAGGTCCCCCAGTTGCAGTCATTTCACAGCAGAGCTGGACAATTGGTCTAGTTGAATTATCCTATATTTTTGACCCAAACCATGGAAAGAGCCAGGGATTATGACTGTCTACATTTATTGCCCAGTTGACTTCTCTATTTATTTATTTTTTATCTAATAAACGTTATGTTACACAAGACCTCTATACTGGTCCATTTGTTGAGTCTCCTTTGACTCCACAGGAAATGTCAAGCAGAGGTATATTCACTAAATCTCTCTCTTTGTCTTAAAGCTGGCGCTAAGATCAGTGAATTCTACTCATTCTGCATATGCCTGCTTCCTCTTCTCGCCGCTGTTCTTCCATCACTACAGCCTGGGATCAATATCGGAGCATGGCAGTGAAACAATCAAATGTAAACTGGTCATGAAGGTACTTGAGTCATGTTTATTAATCTGTAGATAGCTCAAAGTGACATCATAGCCCATTGCATAGGACATATACTCAGACATGATAATGTTCTGCCTTTTAGACTCAATGATTAAAATGTTAAAACGGTGATGATAGTCTTGTCTGAAACATGTCTTTTTGGTTTCAAGTCGATTCTACCTCTTTTCCGATGTTTGACTTCAATTGAGCGTAATGTGGAACGATGCCAGATATCAATCAGCGCTCCCAATGACCGAGTGATGATCCAGTTTTTCTGCAGGCATGGTAGGAAACATTGCATTCTGTCATCATAAGATAACTGCAGGTAAATGAGAGATTCAACCTTGATAGAGACCTATCTTATTTGGCATTTAAAGACATTATGCATATATATATTTTCTTTTCATTTCATTACTTGACAAGTTTTCTCTTACCATTTACAAAATGACCAATATCAGCATCAGCACTATGCTGTGAACACTGCATTGCACATTATCAGCACTTGGTGGCAGTGTGCTCCAAATATCTTGTCTCTGCTTTTGTGATAGGCATCACTAAGACCCACAACCTACGTTTCCAGGAAAGTGAGGCTCTGCAGGCAGTGTTTGCCTCACACCTCTCTCCTAATGTGCTGAAAGCTCCTGCCAGGTTAACATCTCAGTATTATATTATCAAGTTAAATCCCTGAACTTCCTTTTACATACAACCAATAAAACTTGATGTTGGGGTTATTTCTTTATTTGCATGTGTTTTGCTCTTCCTCTGCAGGCTCCTTAGTGATATGGTGATGCATTTCCCAGTGTCCCAGGAAGAAATCACTCTGTCCATGACTTCTCTCAAAGTCAGTCTGAAAAATTACTATGAGGGAGGAAATGGTGAGCTGACATTACAGTGTGATTTGGCCCAGGCCCATGACAATACCACGAGTGACAGATATGTGTTTTTAAGTTGCTGTTGCTCCAGCTTTGAGAGCTCACAACCTCACATGAAAATCAAACTGCTGCATAATATAATTCTTCAACAAACATTCAAACTGTGCACATACTGTTTGAGTTGGACGTACTTCTGTCACAGATCACATGAAGACTATGTACACCGAGATGTCCTTACACCCAGACGAGTTTGACTACTTTCAGATCGGAGTGGAGTCGGACATAACCTTCTGTCTGAAGGAGTTGAGGGTAACAGGGTTATTTTTGGAGAGTCGTTTTATCCTGTCACATGAGAATATTATGTGTATCTTTGTGTGTGTGTGCAGAGTCTGTGTGTGTGGCTGGCTCACCAGGAGTATTTTATGTCTCATGGGTCATATTCTGGTCCTGTAATCTGGATACTCAAGTGACATGTTCTCTGTATCGTTTCCATGTGAACTTTCCCCTCATCTCATCTATGTAGCAAAAATAGTGTGACCCAAGTGACACTTATACCACTACAAAGAAAAAGTAATTGTGAGTTGATTAAAGGCTCCACATTGCGTGGTTTGTTATGAAATGTGTACTTAAAGCAAAATATGGAATGTCCTATTAAAGGGCTTGCTTGACTTAAGTCAGTCTTTCTATTGGCTCTTAGGAAACTATAATATTAATTCCAGAATAGCATGCTCAGTAGTCCAATGTGATTTATTACAGGGTCTAAATGAACACACCCCAATGTAAATTACTTTCTTCTATATTGGCTTAACAAACAAAGCAAAAGAAGTTGGTTGGCCTTTTGGAAATTTGGATGAACAGTCCTTGTGTTAGTCCTGTTAATAGGACTTGACCTGCATTAACACCCATAACTCTTGTCCCTAATGTCTTGGAATGTTTCTTGGACACCCCGCTGTGAGGCTCCTCATTAGCCAGCCAAGTCTTCTTGTTCCTGTCGGTTTTGGAAAATCGGGTTTGGATGGATTAGGAGTTTTAGTCGGCCTCAGTTTACTCGAGCATTGATATTTCCTTCAACCTGATCATTGTAAAACTTCCCTGACGCTACTCTCTCCATTATCAGCTAATACAATGTCACAGTTATGACATGGATGCACACAAGCATATTTCAGTTTTTGACAATGAACTGCTGCTGTTGTGTTTTTTTCCCCTGCAGGGTTTACTGACGTTTGCAGAGTCACACAGCCTTCCAGTGTCTGTCTACTTCGGTGCTGCAGGAAAGTAAGTCTGTTTGCCATCGTGATTAACTTGAGCGGTGTTTGTATCTCAGGTTGCAAGGACCAACGTCAGTCTGTGGGGTGCTGTACCACAGGCACTTCAAACCGTGTGTCTAATTAACACCAGGTGACCTCTAATGCAGTTAACTATTTTGTCTGTAGCTGCAGAGTCTGATTATCTTACCAGCCATTTTACTTTTGGGGGGACTAGTTATGGTGAGTTTGTCTACTGGATGTGAAACCAGTGAATTGGATATCAATCAGAGTGTGTCATGACTGTTGTTTACAGGCCTGTGTGCTTCTCTGTGGAGGACATGGTCTTGGAAGCTTCTGTGGTTCTGGCCACTCTGGTTGACTCTGAGAGCAGAGGCCCCTCTCAGCCTACAGAGGCAGCTACTAACCCCAGGTAACCAACACTGTGCTGTCACTTTGAATCCTGTCCGTAATAATTGGGCCTTCATCAGCACAGCTGCATATGATATGATTGGGATTAATTTTATTGTTATTTTGACCCGACAGAGTCCTTGTCACAACTGAAGTTGTTGTAGGCCCAGTTTCTCAAATCTACTGTGACGGTGTATTGGAGAGTATAATTGAATCTTCCCACAGGGCTCTACCTGAGCCTCTCTCCTGGCACTCAGTCAAGGCAGTTTGCCCTCATTGGCTGTTTTTAACTTCCTAAGAGGGCATAATGTTACAGCAGACAGCCTTGTGTCTGTAATGGAGATAAATAGGTCAAGTCCAGGACGTGTGGGGTTAGGTTAGAAGCTGTGACTGTCTGTAATCCTCATCTGTGCTATGCTAGCCTGCTTGGCTGTTCTGCCTGTGTCACTGTCCTGCTCTGCTAACTCTCTCTCTCTCTCTGGAGTATTGTGCTTTGGGCTTTCATTGGATCCTATCTGACTGTTGAACATCTGGGTCATTTGTAGCTTGGTTTGCTTGTGAGCACTGCTGGGAGTCTGCAGAGACATTGCTGACCTGACCTGCTGAGCAGGCAGTTCTTCTGCGCTCCTGTCCCCACTACAACCTGCACTCCTTCACCTTTATTTTCTCTTTTACCTTGAATCATTCAGGCTGCTTCTGAAAATAAGTAGGAAATAAAATGAAATATATTCATGGCGTGCCTGTAACAAAAACGTGATCGCCTGCTGCCTTAGGGGTCTTTTGAAGTACAACTGAAGAGCCGGAGGTTTTCTGGAGACTTTTTTTCAAAGCAGCTCGCTCTCTTCTTCCCGCAGTGCTCCTCTTTATACTTCTGGTCTGGTGGCTTCTCTTTGGTGGATGACATGTAGTGTGGTTACAAGCACAGGGTTGTTTTGTTCCTGTGCTTAAGGCCACTTTCAGTCAGCTGATACTGTGCTACAAAACCTGTTCATGAATTTCTTTGGAAAGGTGAAAAAACATAATGTTTTTTAACATTCTAAGTCCATAAAGTCAGCTGTATTATCCTCTTTATTCTATTTGACTGTTTCAGTGTCTGAATCATGGTCACAATATAACTTACCCCGAAATAAAAAAAAATGTTTCTCCTATCTCTAGTGATATTTATAATCTACATTGTTTTGGAGTGAGTTGCAGAGTGTTGGAGATATCAGCTGTAGAGAAGTCTGCCTTCTCTTGATTAATATGGAACTAGGTGGTGCTCAGTTGGTGGTGCTTTAAGTGGCAAAAAAGACATTAGAAAAACTCAATAGCAATATCTCTTTCCAGTAAATCATGACCTGGTTACTCAGAATAACCCACAGACCTTGTTGTGAGCAATTTTATGTAGCAAGTATTTTCTTTTTAGCAAACTACACCTGACAGCAAGATGTAAACATTAACGACAGAGCTGTAATGTCAGCTAACTCTATTATGTTTGTGAGAAGGCAGACATATACAGTGGCAAGAAAAGTCAGCCCCTTGAAAATACCTGTTTTTCTGCATTAATTTGCCATAAAATATGATCCGATCCGCATCTAAGTCCCAAGTATAGACAAACACAATGAGCTTACCAACTACCTCACAAACAATTATGATATTTTATCTCTTTATTGAACACATCCATGAAACATTCATAGTACTGGTGTAAAAAATGAGTTAGCCCTTAGGCCAATGACTCCAACAAGAGCTAATCGGATTATTAACATCTCTGTTCTTGAGTCTGCCGTATGCAAAAGATGGAACAGACATGGTGTCCATGGAGGAAGCCGCTGCTTTGAAAAAAAACAAAAACATCACAGCACGCCTGAAGTTTGCACAAAGCTACTGGGAAAATGTTTTGTGGACTGATGAAACTAAGGTTGAATTGTGCAGGGAGAACACAGCATTATGTCTGGCATAAACTGGGCACTGCATGCCAACATGAGAACATGATCCCAACAGTGAAGTACGGTGGAGGGAGCATCATGATTTGGGGCTGCTTTGCTGCCTCAGGGCCTGGACTGCTTGCCTTCATCTAGTGTTGCTTAGAAACCACCTATCTACTGTTTAAAATGCTCTCTTCCATCTTAAGTGCTGGAAAAAACAGGCCTTATTGTTAGTCAGTATATGTAAATGTGCCCCAGAAATGTGTTCATTCGAGCTGTCAAAAAAGCTGCAGTTTTTCAGCCTTATGGTTGTAATGTTGTGAGACATTACCTCTCCTCGTTTCTCTGCCTCTTACTTTGCCATATCATTGCACTGACACCATCTCCACTCCCTCCATTACACATGACAGTATAACAAACACCTATCCTTACAAGGCTTAGTGATAATCCACATTCTCAGGAGTCAAATTTTACCGTGTTGTCTGCACAGACATAGAATTGTTAGTTTGCTTCTATAGAACATGGCACTGTTCACCACAATTACACTACGGTGTCATGACTATTTTTGCCAGTAGACTAACTGATAATTAGGTCTGGACAAGAAGAAAGAAGCTTGCCGCAGAGATGAGTGTGTTGTTTGTGTTCTCAGGTGTGCAGTTGCTGCTGTTCTACCTGTGGATTCATGTGAGGCAGACAGCAGCAAGGATCAGGATATTCCTGTTGGGATGAAAATGGTACCATCCAGCCAGGGCAGCCCTATAATCACCCCACCTGCTCTGATGCTGCTTCTGCCTCAGATGTATGACCCTGATGGGCCCGCTGCAGCTGATGAGGCCTGTGCCAGCATCACAACGACTCCTTCTTCTTCCACGGTAACAAGAGCTTCATGTTGGCTTTTCATTTTTTACCGGGAACTCCATATGGCCTCTGCTTGTTCCCTGAGGCGTGCAGGCTTTACAGCTATGACAGTATGGGTGGCACTGTGAAGTGTGGGAGTGCTTCAAATGTTTGACTTTGACCTTTTCTGGAAGTATGCCTAGAGCGCCATATTGCCTCACTATGACTGAGGAAGACAAGCTAGGTGACACAAGACGTGAGAGATGGCCAGTCTGTGCTCTATGTGACCAAGATGAATCATACATATGTGTTGGAATCACAGTAAAACTAAAACTTTGTTCTTCATGGCTGGCTATCACTCATTTGTATTGAATGTTTTGGTATATATTTTTTATAACCCCTGAAGAGGTGAACATCATCAGACCTGATGTAGCACTCATATTCTGTACTGCATTGAAAACATGCACATTCAATTATTGTTCCTTCTGCAAAAAAATCTAAGAGTAACAAAAAATAAAATTAAAGTGGACATATTATGAAAAGCTGTGGGTATCTTTGATCCTGGGGTATCTGGAGTGTTTTCCAACCCACACACTGTGTAATAACACCACACAGTCAGATTTTGTTGGCTGCAGAGAAAAAAAACATGGGCTTCAACAAGCCAGGCTCCCCTTCCAATGTCGCATGCAGGCTCATTTGTAAATACCACCTCCCATCCGAGTATTTCCACCCAGGACTTGAGCTACCTTTGGAAAGGTGCACACATTTTTCTCGCCTGCCAATCAGAGCAGCCTTGGCTTTTCTGGAAGGGGGGGCTTAAAGAGACCGGCGCTAAAACTACCGGTAAGTGTTTCATACAGGGAATGAATACAGCAGACGGACAGCATGAGAAAAATGTTTTTTTTTTTTAACATTTAAGCATGTAAACATGGTCTAGTGTGAATCGTAAAAAATACCATAATATGTCACCTTTAAAATAAAAATGCATCTAATTTCTGAAGCCCTGATATATTGTTCTATTACCTCTATACACTAACACAATGTTGTCTCTATTTGCCCATAGATCTGCTCCCTCCTGTTCAGGGCCTTGTCCTCAGAGCAGGACAATGATGGTTGCGCTGCCAGACTGCCTGTTCTGGCTTGTTGCAGTGACGGAGAGGAGACTGTGGAGGAAGACTACACAAGAAGCCCTTCACTCTGAGAACAGAGCTGTTACACACTACTCACTTGACTTTTGTGATACTGTTAAAAGTAGGTCACAACATTGAATTGTAGTCATAGTGATAGGATCTAATTTGAATATTTTTTAAATATGTCAGTATGTTTAGTGCAGGAGTGGCTTTGCTTGCTTAAATTGTTGCCAAAGAGTTATGTTCCTCACAATGTTCAACTGAAAATCCAAGAGAACGTATTTATAATAATTATTTATAATAAACAAAATACATCCATTTATTTTGGCAATGAGTGTGTGAAATATCGTGGTCATAACATCCAAGAGAAGAAGACTATTCAGTGTTGTCTGTGCAAACATTTCTTCAGCTTGAAGATACCACACCTGTGTGTTGATGGTAACTGGTAGCATGCCTGATGTCTGAGGAATGTGGGAGTACACACACACACACAGATTGTACAAGGTGTTCTTAAGCATTATCTGTTCATGTCCTGCACAACAGCCTGAGTTCAGCGAGGTAAACACACTGGATGCAGAGCTGTGCGATAATGTGTTGATGGGAAAATACAACCCTGGAGGCATTCAGCTCAGAGAATATGCCTCTGCAATGTATTGTTCAATATTTAAGTTGTGCAACTGCATGTCTGTTCTTATATCAGCCATCAAATACAACAGGATAATAAATACTATATTCTTTATTTAAATATTGTACAGATTTGAAAATGTTTTTACAGAGCTTAGATCTTCATTGAACTGTACACACCAATTATATACAAACACATGCTCTGGTTGTAACAAAGGGTTTGGAAGATGAGAGATGGCAGGGGCGAGTGTCAGGGCAGGTATGAGTCAGGCAGCAGGAGCCACAAAGCTAACAGTGGCAGTACCATCTGACTGGGAGAATTGCTTTGTAATCTTGTTAAGGCTGCTTAGATTGTCCTCAGTGCTTTTGACCATTTACTGCTCTTCCATGCCCATCAACCCCATTTAAAAATGACACTGGACACTGCAGTCGCCCAGTGGGAACTTGTCAGATTAAGCAGGGAAACAGTCCATTCGATAGTGCAGATTGTAAACAGTGATCTGAAGATCCACAGGGAGGGTTTTGTAAGCATGCAATGGCTTTATCACTATTCCTACGCTCCTGACTGAGTAGAGCAGCAGATTTCAGGAGAAAAAAGGTTGGACACAAACTGGAGGTGAAAATATCTAATGTTAAGACAGCAGGGCATGATGGGAAAGCTGTTTTGACTCTTATGGCTACTTAACAGTTTCAGGCTTTGTGCTCAGCACCTGGCACATAATCAGGGGATTCAGGAATTATGGACATCTGCCAGTATCAACAACACCTGATACAAGGCACATCATTATAACATTACACAAAATACGGATTTTTACTAAAATATTTTCAACTGTGGGTAAAAGTTATGGTAAATGCAGAGTGCAAATCTGTAGCGATGTAATGGAAACATAATGACCATATTTCACATGAAACCTGCAGTGACCTGATTTATGAATGTGCCACTGGAGCTCTACGGCAGGAGAGAGAGGGAGAGAAAGGAAAAGCTGATTGTGAACAACAGTTTCTAAAGCTACTCTGATGTGGTGATCAGTCCAAAGAATTCAACAAGCCCATGGAACAAAGAAGTTACAAAAATACATTTGGTCACCTGACCAATTTCCACTGTGTTTAGCTTTTTCAGATATGCTTCTTAAGCTTTGTGCGTTTAAGGCTGCGACATCAATTCAGCCCAGTGGAAATGGAGAAGTCTGTAGCCTTCACATCCATTTCATAGACACAAATAACACATACCAGTAGACACACCAATGAGCACATGAGTGCATTCATCACACATACACAAATTCATAGTCACATCACGTGTAATCCCAATCAAGACTTCAGCAGCAGCTGTGCGGTTAAAGGGAGGGCATCAGTTTGACACATTGTTTATCTGGCGAGGCTTTTGAACTGAAATCCTCTGAACAGCCATGAAGTAACAAAATGTGTGCGAGACTTGAATTGCACTGGCATGGAAAAGGCAGCTGCTGCTCTTCTTCATGAAATCTTATTGGATCACCCTGCAAAGAAACTACCCACGGATGTATAAATGTCACATACACTCATTTTTTGCAATTATTAACAAAACATCCCAGAACAGCACACCGGTCATACCCTACTATCATACATATGCTCCCTGTACCCACATACAAGGTTCCAAGTCCTTTGACGGAACTGTATCATTAGGAACATTTGCTTACACAAGGCAGCCCATTTATTGAGCCCTAATGCTGCCGTCCCCTGCGCACTTCCCCTCTTGACACTACTGATGGACTGTATCTCTCCCTTCCAGCTGCCCAGCATGGAGCGGCTTTGACAGTCTAACACCTACCGTCTGGCTACATCTGCCTCTGAACCTCAACTTCCTCCCTGCCCGAGCCACCCACCAGAGAAAGACGACTTATCCTCGTCAGACAGGATCCTCATCTGCATCAGGCCCAATGACGGCTTATCCCTGGCAATGGGATTATCCAGTGAGCACTGGGACACTGAAGTGATGCCAAAACTGCAGCCTGGCCAAGAGGACGTGTCAGGCCTCTAGTCCCCTTTATTCAGCCACTCTCTGATGTACACAATCACAGAGAAGTGGGCATGTTGGGGTTTATTGGGGGGGTGATGGTCAGCTGGGGGATGAGGCAGCCAGTGCTTGCGGGGGAAGCATCTGACATCAGTCCTTCATCCTGGCCAGCAGGAATCAAAGCAGTCCATCACCTGCAGAGGCGGATGTCCCCCAGTCACAGCTCCACACAGTCTCTAGTCAGTGTATTCTGCTACTATAGACAGCAGCACTGTGATGTCATCTGGCTTTCCTCCTGCACAAAAAAACAACAGTATCCTGTTAGTGTTATTTCAGCACTGTTCATGTGCCACTGTGCACCTATGTGATGAAACTTTGAAGAGCAACAGGACACAGGCTTTAGATTCCACCCTGATCGAGCTGAACTGAGAACCTTACCTCGTACATTCAGTCCGTTGTCACAGGCAAACTGCGCAAAAGGCGACATGTAGTTGGGGTCATACGCCAGTACGTGGGCCTGCTCTGCGATGCTCCGGGCGGTCTGCTGGATGCTCTCATAGTTTGTGTTCTTTGGAGCGAAAACAAAGCAGGCATGAAGTTAGTACTCCGGACATAGTTCTGATTCCACCATCAAACCCGTTTGGACATCAGAGTGACTCACCTTGAGTTTCTTCAGCTCTTGTAGGATCATGTAGTCAGGCATGTTGTCGAAGAGCCCATCGGTGGCGGTGAGGATGATGTCACCCAGCTGGACGTCAAAGGAAGAGCTGTCTGCTGCGTCAGGGCTGCAGTCACAGGCAAAGGAAAGTCAGGCAGAGAACACTGAATGCAAGGATTTAGGCCATTCAAAAGGTCTCATATGGTAAAAAAGAAATCCATTTGAGCCCGACTGATATGTCGGTTGACAGATATACTATCGGCCTATCAAAGGCCTATCAGTATTGGTGTATATGCTGTTTGATATGTGCCGTCATGAAAACTTTTTTTATACAATATATAATGCAGAAAATGTTGCTTGGTATGATTTAGAAATGGTGTTAGCTATTCATTATTGTATTCTTTTTTTAAATAAAAAAATTCAAAAAATTACTAAATCGGCTACCATATCTGTTATCCGTGAATTTCCCCCCTTTAAAATCAGTATCAGCATCGGTCTCAACAATGGGTCGGGCTCTAATTTCCATGTCTGGTTTCATTATAAAGCAGGTCTAGGCCATCAATACGCTTAATCCACAGAGAAATGCACAAAGCCTGTGTTGAGAAACTGGGCCTTTAATCCAGCCGTCAGGACTTCTGTCGGGATGTGTTTTCACTTCAATGACAGTATAGAGAGACATAAAGATGGGGAAGACACCGGCCAATCAGAGCAGACAAGGCTTTTAGGGAGGAGGGCTTAAAAAATCGGATGCTGACTTGTTTCAGACAGAGGGTGAATACAGGTATATTCAGACAGACATGTATGAGAAATTTAATGTGTGTTTTTTTAATAAAATCATAAGAAGTAGAAATCCAACATACAAGTATGAACCATGGAATGTATACTAAGTATTTAGTATTATTTTATTTTAGTATTTGTTTTGTCTCTCAATTTATATGAGTTATTTATATTATTTTAATTATATTAATTCATAACGTTTTTACTAACACTAGCATCAGTGAGGTTGTGACCTCATTAGTTGATCCTGTGTTAAGCTTCTCTCTCGCTTTTACACCCACGTGCAGGAAATCTGTCCCGTCTGACCCGATAATCTGAGCTGCTAACCCAGCTTCTCTTCTGCTCGAGGAATACTCACCGATGACAGCACATTACTCTACCCTGGGAAAATCTACAGCCAAGCTGTAACATAGCTACTGATACTTCACCTGGGTTACAGAAATTCAATCACATGTGCTGGATGAGGATACATTCAAGGAATCGTCATGGGGTTTTGGAAGCACACACAGATCCAATAAAACGTACTACAATTATGAGGATGGGTGCTGCAAATACATATAGGCACGATCCCAGGCTGCTTAAACTGCCAGTGTCAAGTTCCCTTCTCAGAAGATGCCCTTACCCCGCTGCTCCCCGCTGGCCAGCCGTGAATGTTATTCATTACAAACTGTCTGGGCTGCGTCATGACACACTGAGCCAAAGCTCTCAGGGACAGCCTGTTCTGTTCTGTGACTTTGATATCACTGAGATTTCAGTTCACATGAAAAAAATAAACCTGAAGTTTTCCCAGCACTTAGGTAGAGCCATAGAAGGCACTATAGCATATGCATTATGGATACTGACTGTTAGATATGGAAGTATGGTAAAACCTCTCTCATGCACGCATTGGGTGAGCAGCTGCCACTGAAATGAACCTGCTGCCATGAATTCATCATCCGTTGTTTAACACATCCATGAGCCAAAGCCTTTTCTCAAATGCCACCAAGGACAAACACACTGGATAATTATACAGTGACAGCTCTGAAATGTCTTTTCAATTCTAGTTATGAGGAGAATGTTCAGGCCAAATGTGTGGGCTTACAGCTATGAAGCCATGTTATGAGAAGGTGATGTTCCCTCGTGTCTAATCACAACGCTGAAGGACAACTGATGCACAACCAGACAAAGGATTAAAGGAAAACTTGTACTTTTTAACCTATTTACCCACATATGTTGGCAAGTGAATGAGAATGGGAATAACCATTTTTGTCCAGCACTGAGAGAGATACTTTTCCTTGAGCATGACTTGGTTGGACACAAAAAAAAACAGACGCGACCATGAAACAAGATCAACAGTGCCAGGGTTTCTTGACTGGCTCAACAAAGCCTCAGGCCCTGATCAGGGATAACGGGTACCATGACGGTGGTTAATAACTTCCTCTGATAACCCATGTTTTCTTCTTCAGGTTCTGCGCCCATTAAAGGGGAAGCATCATTTGACTCTCCTACGAGACAAAACAGAACGCTGTCCGCCTACTTTTATGGAGAATATGAAAAATATTACACTAAAAAGCTGGCATAAAATTAGAAGTCTGGATCAATAAGTCAATATTTATTTCATCACTCAATGCAGTGCCCTGGCTCAGTGCTAGTCCAATTCAAAAAATGGTTGTCCCCACTAGACACAAAAACGTGGGGTGCAGGTTGAAAAGTACCAGTGTTTCTGTTTTAGTGGCCCTCACAGCTAGTAGTCATATTAAGACGACTTCTCTTCCAGAGGTTCTTATTGTCAAGTTCTTGTTTCAAGGAACCTTTTTCTTGTACTCAGCAGTCAAAGGAAAATTTTTTAGTGCACTTCCGTGTTGACCTTTGCACTCTTTTCAATCGGTAGCTATGTTAGTGATCTAGGATTGGAAGCTTAATCTGTTGTTGCACTCAGTGTAAATCACTCTCAGTAAATCCTCCAACTAAATGATTCAAATGCACAACTTAAAAAGAAAGTGTCATTTCAACAACCCCATTAATTCCACAACAACTCAGAGTGATGATGGGTTGGATGAGACTGAATTGAGGTTGTTAATGAGACATTAAAATAAAAGCACTTTCATTCTGTACCACTGTGGCATGGAGTTGAGGTTCATCCGTGGTTCATCTTCCCTCAGTTTTCTCAGAAATGCTTTTAAGAGGCTCACAATAATCTGCCTGGTTCAAGACAGAGTGAGTGAAAAGGTGGCTGAGCCTGCTGGTGCAGGATTGGCTGCGGACTCGTCGGTTTGTCCACCAGCCCACACAGACTTTGACCCGGGAAAGAGGGAGAGCTTGGCAAACATCCAGCGCTTGCCCTGCACTCTACTGGAGTCTACTGTGCTGCTGCTTGGCACACGGCAGCAACGAGACACGGCAGCACGTGGCCCTCTGACACACTGTTACACTACAGAGCACAGCACAGTCTCTGCATTCACAAAAATGCACGACAAAATGTTCCACCATGCAGTTTGAGAGCCTTTGTTATATCTGCATGTGATCTGTATAGAGAGCAAACAAAATGACGTATTTTTGTAGGCCAACCTGGAAGAAGCATTGCTGTGGGGTCTGTGGGATTTCTGTATTGAATTTTGGATCATGGCAGAAAATAAGCTCTGTGGAAAACACATGTTTCCGATGCTTATGCAGCAGGATAATGTGATCTGATATTCACAAATTGGCATCACTTTTATAATTTTTTAATCGTTAATGCTCCCAACGAAAGTAAAAAGCTAACGTTTGCAAACTACACCACGGTCGCATGACTTCTAAGTCACTACCGTAAGGCTTCAGACGTCTCTGCCAAGTTAACCAGCGGTTCTGACAAACCAGCAAACTAATACATTGTTAATCAACCTCATTTACAAACTACAAGAGTTTGCTAGAGCACTGAAAAACATGGCTAGAGGCCGTCGTTATCAGGATGTGAATGACTTCTCCGGTACGGAACACATGTATTGTCTGTTCTCTATCAACTTCCCTGTGTGTGCTTTCCTCAAACACAACAACTCAGCCAATTCTGATGTTTGTGGGGCAGCAGATGTACTGCCTGTTGGGTGTCTCACCTGTCACTGAGCACGGCTCCTTCTGCCCCCGGGGGAGCGATGGACAGCTGGAAGGGTGTGTTGAAGTAGTGCTGCTGCTCGTCTGAGCGGTGGACCACCTCCCCTCCTCTGACCACCAGGAAACCTGAGTCTCCCAGGTTAGCCGTGTGCAGCCGGTGACTTTGCCGGTCCAAGACCACAATGCAGGCTGTGCTGCTGCCTGCAGACACAAATATACAGTTCTTTTATATTTGATGAAAATGTTTGAAATATCCTAAAAAAAAAATAACATGCAAATATTCTCTTCATCATCAGCTGGGTCAAGTAAAAGTAGCAACTATAACCTTAAACACTCATGACAAAACTGAAAGGTAATGCAAGAATTGCCATTCAGGTTACGAATATTCTTTGGGCAAAGTTTGAGTCATTTTAAATGACATCAGAAATATAGCTTTTCCATTTTAGTATAGAAAGTGTTAACAATGCCTTGATGAAAACAAACTGCACCATAAAAAACAGCCTTTCCTTCTGACTTCCTACAGCTACGCAGCGGAGTAGATTCCTCTCCATTTATGGAAAGATACCCATGTAGAGTTTGTTTGGTAGACTGATTAATGAGGTTATCCTGAATACACAAACTTGCTGTACCACAATCAGCGTTGTGGTTTTAAGAATTTTTGGAGTTCACCCATCTGGGAGATGGTGAGTTAGAAACATGAGCTGGTGGGGCAGGCGGACAGCGTGCAGCCACACCCTGCTAGTGATTCATTCAGCACACCAAAATATGCTCTCTGGGATCAACCTTCAAAACCCCTCACGCACTGTGACTCACTCCCTTTCTTCTCTGTTTTCTCTCCAGCAGCACAATTACACACACTGCCGGGCTCAAGAACATTCCCACTGCCGTGAAGGAACAGCACAATACAGTGTTGTTTCCCCTGCTGCACATGTGATAATGGGGTGGAAAAGTACTGACACTCACAGAGACAGAGATCTGTTCCTGAAACATTTATTCACCGATGTGACACGTTTGTGCATGCTTTGTTATTGGGAAGCGGTGCAAAGGAGGAAAGACATTCAGGAAGCAAACCGCATGAGGCAGGTCAGGACTCGGGACATTCCCGGGACTCCTTAATGGGATCTGGCTGTTCTGACTCATGATGAAAAAATCTCCATCCAGCCACCACTAAGTTGAACAGGCGGAGCAAACAACCAAACCCTAAACAGTGTACGCAGATCTGAACCACATTGAAAATGTACTGGTTTATTGGCATGCACATAGGGCTGCACCAAATAGTTTAAAGCTTTATTCATCACGCTGGCATTCAACATTTGTAAATCAACATTCGAGTTTATTGATTCTCCAAAACCTGCCAGCAGGTTTGAAACTTATATTTTCTTTGCCAAAAGAAAAATTTTTAACAAAATTAAATATCCTAATAATACATCATTAATTGTCAAAAGAAACTGTAAAAACAGGCATTATTTTTGGATTTCCACACTGTAAAACCTAACAGCACATCTTAATAAAAGAATTGAGTTAACAGAACTCATATGACAGAGAAAGTTTTAGTTACTCAAGTGATAAACTAACATGAACTCAGAATTGAATTTCTGCCATAATGACTCAGTCATTTGGAGTTTGATCAACTATTGGTATATTTTCAAGTTATGTGCAACAATCGCAATGAGCTATATTAACTTGTCTGATCTAAGTTGATTTTATAGACAGTATTGCAAATGTTCTTATCAACAACATATCTCATATTTTAGCTTTATCCTGATTATTTTAAATAAAAGGTTTTCATGATAGATTTGATGCAGAAAGTGACTTTGAGCTTATCCTGTTTTGTGACTGATTGTTTACTGTTGCTACGACGATGGGTATTTTTGTGGCGACAAAAGCGGTTATTTTAATACAAACCATGATATTTTCCCACCCCTTACCAGGTGGATTTTATGCCTAGACCTAACAAGACCTTAACCACAGCGTTGTCACACCATAAAACGTTTTTATTGTTAAACTGATTTTTAACGGTTTGGAGAAGAGCAGAGTCGTGTGACGTATGCGCACGCAGGCGGAGCTCAGCAGTTCAAGCAGGGGGCGCGCTGCACACCTGCTGCACACGGCACGGAGACTCCACAAACCTGTCTGAGATTGAAGCTGGATAGATAAACTCACGAAGAAAAGAAAGAAAAACACTCGCTGAGGCTGAGATTCAACACGCACCCGTCCGAGGCTGGAGAGATATAACTTACTCGTGGAGGCCATAGACTGTATAGGTGGAGACACACCCGTCCGAGGCCGAAGCTGAACAGATACACTGGCAGCGTGGATTTTCGGTGGTTTATCATCATTTGCTTCCGTTAAACCAAGTCAGGTAATGTTCTTCTATCTTTTATGAGCTTGCTAGCTTGGTATTTTCCATCTAATGCTTTTTTTGCGTTAGGCAAGCTGAAGTTACCATCACTGATGAATTCCCCATCGAAAGAGTGCACGCTCTCTCGACATTAAGCTAGTAAGCCTTCAAACCTGTTTCAAGTTTTCGACGCCAGCACATTATTCTCTAACCCAATTAAAATCACCAGAGTGCAAGGGACATTGAACTGACAGTTTTTGTGGTTAGATTGCTACCTAATAGGCCTTACTTACATTGTTAACATTAACGTTAGCATAATTTAGCCTGGTAGTGCGAGGCTAGCATAACTGGAGTGCGCGCCACCTGCATGTGGTGATATCAGCCCAAACAGTCTGTTTTGTCCTTCCCAGAGGCGCTTTTAGGGTAAAACCACTGAGATTTTCGCAACTAAATAGCAAGCAGTTGACTTTAAATAAAGTACTTATATATATGTGTTGCTGCCTTAACTCAGCCAACGTTTTTTTAATTGTCTTTTAAGTCTATGGTTCTAATGTGAAGTTTTTCAAACTCTACAAACAGGAGGACTGGAGCTTTTGGTGAGAAGATGACAGATCTGCTGATGGCATACGAGGAACAGGTAAGTGTGTTAATATGTTTACTTAAAGTGCAAGTAACTGCAATAACACTCTACCTAAAAGAAGACTAAAAGAAGGTAATTTCTTATTCTCCATCACTCCATTTTTCATAAGCTCTTATTGGCTATGTCAAGCAACTAATTTTACAAACACTTTGATGCAGCCTATTACAGTTGGCTCCATTAGCTGACTGGGAAGCCATTTTCTGGGAAACAGAGTTGAATTGCAATGACTGTAAAGCACTGCAGATATTTTTTTCTCTTCAGATCCAGTGACACTACCCATGAGTTTCAGTTGCAGAGATACATCTTTTATACACCTTTTAACAAGGTGGGAGATGCTGAGTTGGAAACCTTTAAGTACCAGAGTCTGCTGTCATATGATCAGTTTAATGTGCACAGTTTAGAAAGAAGGAAACAGTGGCAGTCTTCATGTACTTGTCAAACTAGATAGGATAGTCAATTCTAAAGGGCTAAATAAGGTAATGATCGATACAGAGCAGCAGCAAATATGTCCCAACATCCTGGTGATGGTGAATAAGGCCTGAGCATGGTGTTGTTTTTCCTCAGGCACTGGTTATGAACAGATTATTTACTCACATAAACATAAAAGTGTTACTGTAGTACTACTCTAAAATGTATCTAAAACAAGTTTTGTTGGGCATGACTCTCTCTGTGAAAACACATATCCTTTGCTTCTAGTGGTTTACTCACCCAGCAGTGGCACTTTGTTCTGCAGCAGCTCGTAGTAGCTGGTCGTGAGGACTCCCACTGGGTTGCTGGGGACAAAGCGTCCTTCTTTTACCAGCCTCTCACATGTCTTCATCAGTGTACCTGAAAACTGCGATGGATCTACTCCATAGTCCCGCCAGCCACCTACTCCATCTGCAACACCTAAAATCAGACACATTCATGATTAATGATTTAATGATTAAAACTTTCAGCTTATAAAAGTTCAAGAACTCCCTCTTCCTTCACTTATATATATTGCATTCTGCATAAAGCTGCTTCCTTAAACCTCAAATGGATCTATTTTTTTCAACAGGTCAAGTCAAAACACTCTCAGAAAAATAATAATAATCCATGACATTATTCCAACTTGCTCCACTAGTGAGAATCTTGCAAGAAACAAGAACAATGCACATGCAGCTGCACAATAAAGAAAAACAATGGCCACTTTCACCAAGATGCAAAAGGACATCCAGTACAGAGAAAAGACACGCTCATTAAGAAATCAAGGAAATCTCTGACTAACATTAAAATCTCCCCCTTGCAAGCCTTCATTAATCTTTCTATAGAAACATCTGCTTTGTAGGTTAATAAGAGAACTTGGTCCCATAGGGGCATTTGGTCGGGTCAAAGATTTTCCTAGAAAGGAAACTTTAGTCTTGTTACCCGCGAGGCTGACCATACAAGGATGGCCCTCTGCGTCTCCTCAGCCAGTATAGGAGCAGAAAAACAGGCCTGCTCAGAGTAGACACACAACATTGCAACTAATCAAACCCTCCAAAAATAAACTGGCTCTGTGAAGTGATGTCTGATTTCTAGGTTTACTTGGATGTCTTGATCGACCCAGTGTTCATTCGCACACAGACATTCAGCAGAGTTACACAGTCCTGCAGAGGTGCTAAATAACAGGTTGTTTATATATGATTTAATGTCTCTGTGCTGAAGGCACTTTAATCAACCCAAGTCAAGTCTTTGCTGTTTTTGTGTACTTGAGACACTGAGGGTGTAAGAAATTAATTCTTGAAAAAAACTGAACCCAGGGGTGGTTCAGGGTCAAGCCTACCCAGTATTTAAGAAGATGCAGTAGTGTGGAAGGTAATCAATAGAGAAGAGAAACAAAAAACAAACATCCCTTATGGAGTGATGCAGCTCACGTGAAATCACCTCATCTTATCAATCGATGGGCACTTCCATCGTTCTTCTGAGCTGAATAATAATGCGATTGGTTGCAGGTGCAATCCACATTTCGTATAAAAGTCATATCCCCTAAGAAAGGTGATGACCTTTGACTTTGCATTTACGTCATAGCCAGGTGATGTTGCCTGGTTAATATTCCCATAGAAAACAAAGCAGAGACTCACCCAAAACATCAGCGGATCTGTGTCGAGCGATGAAGCACGCGTCGTCTCCATAGCACATCCCTTTCTTCAGGATGCCTTTACGAAAATCCTTGCCGAAGCCACAGCTCGCTGTCACCAGGCTGTAGTCGCGGCCGTCTGTCTGAGAAAGTCCGCCGATGACAGCTCTGGCAACCAGTCTACCGTACGACAGCACGGACAACATCACCTACACACCAGCTCCCACAAAACAAACCGGCCAAGCTAGCAGCCCTACTAGCTTAGCGGCGATGTAATGTTGACTTGCTAACTTGCTAACGAGGCAGGAGATGTGCGGCTGAGCTAGCCAGACACTGCCGCCGACAACAACAGTCGCCACGCACTCATACACAATGCCTCCCGCTGATATTAGCACAGACCCAGGGAGCTTTGTTCCTGCGCTGTGGTGTCTGAAAGAAATTACAAAAAACAGTCGCCCCTTCCGCCCCAAAAGACCCGTAAATGCTGGTTCTTCGCAGCCATAGTGTCAGTCCTGCCTTTGAGACACTACATAATACAAAGTGTGGACCAGCTGCCCTGTGGCCTCAAACACTCCGCTCTGCTAGCAAGGTCTTGTGACTGCTCTGACGTCAGGCATCATTACGCAATCTACGTTTTCCAAATAAGGAGATATCACTTTCAGTCAGTTTTTATCTTAGTTATAAGAAATACAACTCTGCGTATGAACGTTTCATAGCTGGATAAATTTTAAAATGTATTTAAAATGGTTATAAGAATAAATATGACACAAAGAAATACGGATGGGGGGCAAAATAAAACGGGCATTTTTAAATAAAGCATTGTGTTAGATCAGGTTCTTTTTCATAGGGACTTGTAGCGCTTTTCATATGTAGTATTTTACACTTTTCAGAGAACGGGCCCATTTCCCAGTCCGAATTGGATTTTTGCATAATGTTCTGTCTCCCCCTTGTGGGCAATTCCTGATGGAAGCCCTGTTGTAGATGGTTTTCTTAGGTAACAATATACATTGGAATTCAGTTTATATTTAAAAAGTTTAAGGAACAAATTACATTCACACACAATTTCCCCCTAAAATACACTCAAAGTTTATTAGAAAGATTTAGACATTACAAGAGTGCTTCTTTATTCCTTTAATTTAGCACAAGACTTGTTTAAAAATGTGATGATGCAGTGTAAAGTCAACATCCTATGACACTGACTGTAAATAAATTGTAAATAAAGTTTTACATAAGTAAACAGGTGTTTGTGACTTTTCCCCATTGGTTTTTATAGCCATTAATACCCATTACTGACAGTGAGGAAAAGATGACAAATAATATGACAAGAAATAAACTGGAAAAATTGTGCACAGCTTTAAACAAGGCATTCCTGTGCATAAATAGCCGTATTGTTACATTTTTCCTGATTGAACAGTCATATGTGGCAAAGACTAGCTGCAAAATGGAGTGCAAAACACCTGAGGTTTTCATGGTGACATATCAATTTACCCCTGTGGACAAAACAACAAAATATTTTGCTTTCATCAGGTAGGAGTGAATATCTTTTCGGTATTGGCAGCATGAAGGATAACCAATCCTTCGAATGCAGAAGACGAAAGCAGAACAGAGGAGTGAGGCTCCGGCCATTTGTCCCCCCGACTCATTTCTTGGCTTGCTTGGTGACCATGTTGCGAGGGGGAGTCACGGGACGGCTGCCGTTGGGCTTCTTTTTCTCAGCTGGTTTCAAAATCTACAAAGGGAATAAACATTACTGTCACACACACACTTAACTTAGCAGCCTCTCTCTTCAGTTGAAACAATGTTCACCCAGATTCTAAGACAAAAATTGGGACATTTATATTAGATGTTTTTATTACTTTTATGATTATATCTTCAATTAATTGTAAGACCAGTTTTAATATCATTTTATGTTCTGATCAATCAATCTGATCACTCAACATTGTGGTGGCTGAACAGGAGGCAAAGCTAACGCCATCTCCAACATTCCTAAAAATGGCAGCAGTGTGTACAGAGCTAACAGAGTAACCCAAGGGGGAACTAGCTGGTGGTCATGATGCTTCGGGGACAGAATTGCGATCAGAACAACAACCACAAAAACTGTTTGTTGTCAACATAGAACAGAGATGCTTGACTTGGATCGAGGCAGCATTGTCTGGTCATTGGTCCTCTATATCTTTACATAACAAGTAGTTGTTTATGTTTACTGCTATATTAATATACATCCCCCTTTAAGAACTAACACAACAAACAGTGGGTACTAACAACAACCAGTTTTATGTAGTTCATTGTTGTTAATAAAGCAGAATGTTACAGTTAAACAGTACGTCCAATTAAAGTGTAAATCATATTGTCCTAAAATACTCGATGCACAAATCTAAGATTTACACAAAGGGACATTTGGTGTTGCACCTTACCTGAAAAGAGCACATGAGGGTCTCGTCAACACTCATCATGGCACCAGCATTGTCAAACTCTCCACAATAGTTAGGCGCTGAGAACAAAGTGACAAGCTGCCTCTTTGCGAAGAATTCATAGCCATCCTCAACAACCTGCAGGTGAGATGATAACAACATAAAAGACTGGTTTACACTTAACTCCTTGAATGGATGTGTTGGACAGATGTGGCTGTTTTTCATGTGGGTAAGGTCACAAGATGATTAACAAAATTGAAAAGCAAAACACACATTTCTGAAACACAAAATTGTGTATGTTTCAGATTTTCCTCTGACCATCCTTCATCAGGTCTCCAAAATGATTTGACATAAAACAAGGAAATAAAGTCTTACATCAAACTAATGACAACCATTACAGATATGCAACCAGGGATCGGGGGGTAATTACTGCTTTCTCTTTAAGGGGTTTCACAAGCCAAATAAGTTGGGCACCAATGTCCAGTGTACACAGTATTGTGTCAGTTTTCTGCACAGTATGCAATGTACTGCAGTCCTTTATCAAGTGTATTCAGCAATCTCAGTGAGAGTGATGTAACATTTCTGTTTGTAATGACAGAGGTCATTGTGATTACCTGATGGGCACGACAGATCAGATCCAGGTCATGCTTGTGCAGGAACTTGGCCACCACCTCTGAGCCAAAGGTAAATGATACACCCCTGTCGTTCTCTCCCCAGCCCAAAACATCCTTATCTGGATCAGACCAGAGCAAATCACACAGCAGACCCTGGTCGGGCACATCAGTGGGACGCATGATGCGTCTGATCTGCTCCATGGACTGAAGGTCAGGTGACAATCCTAAATGGAACAGCAGTAAAAGTACAAATAAACACACTGGTACTGACGTCAATACCTTTTACACGTGGGTCAGGCTTATGTTAGCTGACATACTGCAAAGACAACTTGCATATAGGAACAACTGACCCCCAAATCAAAAATACATTTATTCCCTCTAATTTGTAATGCTATTTATCAGTCTAGATTGTTTGTAGTGTGTAAGATTGGAGATATCGGCCATCAAGATGCCCGTTTTCTCTTGACTGTAATAAAAGGGCAATCGGCTTGTGGTGCTCAGACAATCAAGTAAAAAAAAAAAAGAAAAATCACTAAAGATAAAAACCGGTCCCTTGTCTTAAAGAATTGGTATTAAGAGTAAAATAAAACAATGATAATTAATAATTTTTTAAAAAGAAAGAAAAGTCAACCAATTCCTAGGCCTAAAATATTTGTTTTACTTCATAAACTTAACCCACCTCCGTGGCAGCAAAAGATCTTCTCATCAACAATGGCGGCAATAGGTAGGCAGTTAAAACAATCGGTGAAGGTCTTCCAGAGTTTGATGTTGTACCTTCTTTTACCTAAAAAGTAAAAACACTGCAATTCAGCAATATATCATAGGAATAAGAACACTTCTGGTGCTACAAATGTGCGAAGCACCATTAAAGAAATCAACCATATAGACTGTGTGAAGACTAAATCAGCCATGCAAGAACTTTTTTGTGTGCCAAAGTGCACTCAAGTCACAGAGTATGGAATACAAGGGACAAAACAAAAGAAATTAACTCCTACTAACACAGCTAATGGCACGGTTATGTAATGTTAAAAAATACTCCAATGTTTGGAAATGATTTTACTGGCCACAAAGTAACAATACTTACACTCATCATAGAAACCATATATTCTGTTGATAGAAGCACACTCGTGGTTTCCCCTCAGCAGGAAGAAGTTCTCTGGGTATTTTATTTTGTAGGCCAGCAGAAGGCAGATGGTTTCCAGAGACTGCTTCCCCCTGTCCACATAGTCACCCAGAAACAGGTAGTTGCTTTCTGGAGGGAAGCCACCATATTCAAACAGCCTCAGCAAGTCATAGTATTGCCCGTGGATATCACCTGCAAAACAAAAGGTAAATAAATGCTCTGAAGTGAACAGCATGCAATTGTGTATTGTGAGTTATACATTTTCCACTGTCCCCTTGGTGCAATTTGAAAAAGATATCAGAATAGATTAGGTGTCTTGTGATAGATACACATAAAAACATAATTACCACAAATCTTAAGAGGGGCCTCCAGCTCCAGAAGAATAGGTTGACTGAGAAAGATCTCCCTGGACTTCAGACATAATCCACGAATCTCATTCTCCTGCAGCTGCACATTCTTGCCAGGCTTTGCCCCTCTGACTGCACCAAGAAAAACATAAACAAAAGGTTGAATACTGTTCCAGCTGCGTTGGTAATGCCGGGTACAGCATCTCTATGCTGAGGCTGTGTGGGACAAAAGGTGAATACAGTATTTGCCGCGCCGGAATGCGCAATGTTAGTGTTTGTGTGTGAGAAATACAATGTGTACATAACGTTTCGTGCTCTTCAGGTACAGTAACATGCTAAACACTGATACAATTTAGATGAAAACGGACTTTTGCCGCTAATGAATCACTAATTAGCGTTAGCTAACGTAAGCTAATATGGCCAGTCATTTTACAATATGTTGAAAAACACGCTAAAGCTAGACGCGTATCTACTCTTAGCGTATGTCCTAACAGCATAAAGATAACCGAAGTAATGCTTTCTATATAGTATTTCAACATTTACTTACCTTCTAAAAGCCGTTGGATGATACTGTCTATGTTGAGCTTGTCAACATCAGCCATTGCAGCGTTGCCGTTAATAAAATCGAGTCAGTCAAATCTAGGTCTTGGCGTTATCACACTTGTGAAAGCTAGCCCGCTAGCTATCCTGGCATTAGCTACCTCACGTTAGCTTCGCTGATTTTCCGGCTGAGGGTAAAGATGTTGGTGTGACCCTGCTTCTGTTTAGCTGCGCCCTGACACTTTTGACAAACTAACAAGCTACTTATAGATCACAGTTAAAAAAAATCTACATCCAATGTTGGCTTTTGCTAAGAAACGGGGACAAAAAAAATAAACGTCAACCGCACTAGCCGTTAGCTAGCGATGGTGTCCCGTCTCTGTTTTTCCTCTGCCGCACCTTGTACAGCTAGCCAGCTGCTTCAAGGAGGCTGCTGTTAGCCGCGCTGCTGCTGCCCTCTGCTGTACTGGATGGAGAAAGACTGCTATTTGGATGAGCGGAGTTTGTGTGAAAATGTGAATACACAAGAAGAATAGCAGCACCGCTTGATTATTGAGTATGTGTATATAAGAATAAGTAATCAGAAACCACTTCGATGACATACAGGGCAAATCATGTGAATACTTGATGCAGGGACAAAAGTCTGCTACCTGAAAGGAAATCATGTATGGTTTGTATTTTACAGAGAGTTGTGCCATCAGAAGAGAGACCGCAGCTATACAGTAAGTATTATTAAGTCCCAAACAAATGTTTGTATTGGTAAAAAAAATATAGTACTGTAAATATTTAACAGGTAGTTATACAGCAATAATAATAATTAAAAAAGGAGAATTGCTATGAAAATCCATCACATAGGTTACCCAAGCATATCTGGCAAACAAAAATATGTTACAGCTTTTAATTTTATAAAAATATTGAATGAAGTTGCACTGTTAGCTTAAAAAAGAGACTACCATTAACAGAAAGTAAAGAATGTGGTATTGAAATGAATGAAACAGTAAATGTAACCCATTTGTATTTTATTTTTTTCAAGGTTAAAGTAAACATAAAACTGGAACACATAGATAATTAAAAGATTCCTCCCTAAAAAGACATCATAGCACTATTTTTGAAACCACCTTATAGCTTTGTGCAGCCAGAATACAGTTGCTGGTGCATGAGAGAAACTGCTGAGACAGACAGTCAGATATCTTTCATATTTTCTTTTTTTCTACCTTTACATATCCTTCTACTACATAGTTTTGCACTGAACTAAAACTAAAGTGACTATCCAACTAATTAAATATCACTACTGAAAAAGCTATTTGTGTTGCAAGTATAGGAAGTAAAGCCGCACACAGATCTATATTCCTGGAGGCAAATGGAAAATAGTAATTGTTGTTTCTCACACAGGGATTAGCTAACATCCTCACAGGCCTGCATGTTTAACCTCCTGACCACTGGGGATCTCCCACATCAACAAAACTTTGTGTTTGTGCAAATATAAATGTTAATAGATCCTCTCAAATACCTTCTTCAGTGGTACTGCCAGGGATATACACGCTCACTTCCTTTTTTCATTCAGACAAAATATCATGCCAAAACATATTATACTTCCTGTCTGCGGTCTCTTAAACATTTAATTTCATTGCTTACATTTCAAGAGATCACACGTAGATAGTGTAGTAATAGACATACCTACACACTATAATAATTAGATAAATACTTAAAAGGGACATATTATGCACACTTCAGGGTTCTTACTTGTAAATTTGGTTTCTACAAGAACATGTTTACATGCTTTAATGTTCACAAAACACATTATCTTCTTACTGTCTATACCTGTATTCACTCTATTTATAAAACATCCTATTATAGTGCCTGTCTCTTAAAGGCCCCCCTCCTGGAAAAGCCCAGTCTGCACTGATTGGTCAGTGTTTCAGGATCTTTTGCATCTGCCCTCTTGGCAGTGTCTCTGAAGCATCTTTGCAGCAGTTGGTTTTATTTGCAGTGCTGCCTGATGGGTCAAAGGTCACTGCATCTTATGTTTTTTTTTGGTCTTGCTTCTTAGATACTTCTTATTGATGTTATGAATTGTAGATGGTGTATTCGATTTTGCACAAGTTAGCATCTATATCAGGGTCTACTGCATCTGAAGAATGACTGTTACGCCAAAAACACACCAAGCAGCTGCAAAGCGTGCAGCGAGGCAGTGACTTATGGAAAGTTGTGGTGGCCACACCAAGCTTGGCTGTTTGATTTGTAGGCGCGATGCAGCCAAACTACAAGTTGGGATAAGACAGCTAAGTAACTATTGCTGTGAATGGTGCCCAGAGAATACCTGCAGGCTGCAGCCAATCTGTAAACAGAGTCCTGTGACTTCTATGACATGTTGACGCTGCTAAAAAAAATTTCTTCCTCAAACACAGGAACAGGCCTTCTGGCTACAGAAAGGTCTGATCATAGCAGCAAGCCGCACTACAGCGCTGTTTGGTGTGTTTTCGCATAATAGCACTGAAGCAGCACTTTATAACTACATTTAATATAGTTGTGATATCAAAACCTGACACAAGCCCTGACGGCTTGTTTGAAGGCACAGTTTCTTCATATGGGAAATGTGCATCTTTTACTGTATGTCTATAGCACCTAGACCTGCTTTATAATAAAAAAAAGTCAATGAAATCTTGCATTTTACAATATCTGACCTTTTTATTGATTCAAAATAATGTGATTCATGTGAATAATTAAATATTTCATTTTTACTCTGTATGTTGGATGCAGTCTGTGTGATATTCTAGCAGAAACATACATGACCCACTGGTTTAAAAGTCCAAAGGCCAATCTTAGGAAGAATCTATTCCTGGTCTTTTTCTTCACCGTGTGTGATGACGTAGACCAAGTTCTTGTAGTCTAGGTTTCCTGCTACATCTGGCGGAAATGCTGCAAACATCTGTTCCATCTGTGGGCATGAAGTAATAGAAGATGGATTAATATTTGGTGTGATGGGATAATCATAACTCAACAATGTCATACTCTAACATGAAGAGGAGCTCTAACCTCTTCAGGGGAGAACCTGTCAGCCTGTGTCGTCAACATCTCTGTCACACTGTAAAGATAAGCAGCAATGATGAGCAGACTGAACATTCAGCTCATCCAGAGCAGCAGACTGTAACTCACAAGTCTTTCTTTAATGTCCCTTTTCCCTCAGGATCAAAGACTTTGAAAGCGTTGAGGATGGTCTCCTCCGGGTCAGCACCTGAAGATGAACAGAAGCAGCTCTTAGTTGATGAAAATTAAAACAAAGGTAACATCCTTTTTCCTTGACATACATTTTATAATCCAGCTCACCTTTTAGTTTCTCTCCAAACATGGTGAGAAAGACTGTGAAATTAATGGGTCCTGGTGCCTCCTTCAGCATCTCATCAATCTCTTCTTGCTTGACATTTAAACGACCTAAAGAAGCATGGCAGATAAGGTAGAATAGCGTTTAGAGCTGCAACTTAAAACTCATTTTCATTATTGATCAATCTGACTATTATTTACTCGATTGATTGATTAATTGCCGAGATAATACAATGTTAGAAAAAAAAGAAAGATGCCTCATAACATTGCAGGTCTCCGTAGGGTTTGAAGATATTCAGGTTGCATCACATCAGACAAAGAAAAGCAGGAAATGCTCACACTCCACTCCTCCCTAACACAGACGCTTTTTTGTTGCAGTTTTGGGGTTGTTACCATCTTTTACAGACAGTTTGTGCTAAAGTTGACCATTATTTAAACATGTGAGAATGAATAAAAACTCCCCCAAAATGCCACATTAAGAAACCATAGAAAGATCAAAGCTGTGATTTAGTGTCAAAAACATTTGACATAAGGAGATCTGTGCAAGATTAGCATTTTTCAGAGATTGGATGGTGAGCACTTCTGTTCTGTAAACTGCTGAAAAACCCTCTTATTGCAAGTATAAGTAGGGAAGCATTCATCTTCTGAATGCACTAGGTCTGGTCTAGGTTTGTGGTTATAAAGTTTTATGAGGCTGTGTTTATTCTAGAGGGTCATTTTATACAGTGAGGTCAAGTTTCAAAAATGGTCTCATTAAAATGAAATGGCTACTATGGAGACTAGCATACATATACTAAATACAGATAATACATTTCTAATACATGTTCTTATTTTGCACCTGTTATGGTGTACTTTATATTATATAGCATAAAGTGGGCATGTCAAGTAGGAAGACTTGTGGGCACTCAAAGAACCCATTTTCATTGAGATATCTTGAGGTCAAGGGATTCCTTTGAAAATAACTATGCCATTTTTTCACTCGCAAATTGTTAGCCTTACTTTAAAGTGTTATTACGTCCCCTTCCTGACAAGATATCATGAAATGGCTGGTCCATGGTTTCCAAAAACGATTTGAAATATAGATCTGTCAAAGCACACACTTCTCCACTTTGCCTCGACTCATCTTAGATGAGCTCCTGCAGTCAGTGGTGTATTTCTGAAGTGTTCCCAAGCCTATGTAGAAATGTGCATTATACACTTGTGTTGGTTTTAACGCAGTGCTGCCTGATGGGTCAAAGGTCACGGCATCTTATGCTGTTTTTTGGTCTTGCTTCTTAGGTGAAGAGATTTATCTGGATTCTCTCATTGATTTATTTCTCTGAATCTTTTATTGACATAATGAATTGTACTTGGTGTATTAGATTGGCATAAGTTAGCATCTATAACAGGGAGATTTATGGGTACCCATCAGACCTATTTCCATAGATATCTTGACTTCAGAGCATTGTTTAGTCCAATCAAATATCATGACATAGCTTGTACCAAAGGATTCCTTAGATTTCATATGATTCCAGTATATTCACTGTAGCCTTAAAACTGAGCCGAGCCTGTGAAAGATAGAAATCTGGCCAAAGATGCCGGCATCTGTGAGGAACTGCAGAGGTTCAAAGGTAAATTGATTTTCAAAATGGTTTTCTCAAACTATTTTTTCAGCTCTGACACAGTTCATAACTGGGTACACTTCTATGATATGTGACCAAGTAGAACTCTCACAACACAAAAGTGACATATAAACATAAAGAGACACACAGGTGGTCCTACCTAAAGCTGCAAAAGTGTCTCTCAGGTCATTCTTGTCAATGAAACCGTCTCTGTTTTGATCCATGATCGTGAAAGCCTGCAGAAGTAGTATTGTTACATGTTGCAGAGTAAGCATTCAGCACAGAGTAAACTGCTCAATTTCAAAGTGAAAGAAAACATTTGGCACAGCACTGACTTCTTTGAACTCCTGGATCTGGGCCTGTTCAAACATGGAGAACACATTGGAGCTGGCTCCCTCTGCTCTCTTCTTTGCTTTCTTGGGTGCCTGCAGGGTTTGACAATGACACTCTAATTAGATCCAATACTAATGGCACGATCATCACCTGGCTCTCTGCTTCAGCTTCACTCATTATCGGTTTTACTGTGACACATGCGCTTATGATAATGAGCCAATGATCAGCAAACTTAGCGAGTGTGGGGGCATTAATTGCACAACAGGCAAGGTTTATACCAGGGCACGCATTTCATTAGAAGGGATTACAAACACTGTCAGTTTGTTATGGAAATATTTACTCAAGCCTCCAATTTTGTGAGAATGCAGACTAAGCCTGGGGAGGGTGTGGTCCGCTGCCCGCACTCCCACAGTCCCAGGATCACACGGGGGATTATTCTATAGGGCCTGGGTGATGACAGGATGGTACACTGAGCCCTGTTTGATCAGAAATCCCTGGGAGGCAAGGATTATGTCGAGCTATTTACATGACTGCCAAGGAACTATGAAAAACAGTGTAAGGGGGTGCAGCGCGATGACATCATATTGCTTGGATTCACGGGCCTCCCGACAGCTGCTGTCTAACCCTTGTTGTGGATTAGCTCTCGAGCATTTCTATATCTCATGGACGGGACCTCTGGCGCTCAGTTCTATTTATTTCTTTATTTTGTTTTAAGAGGATTCATGCAATGATGAGGGACAGGAGGCAGACTTTGCTCTTTCATGATGATGCCCACTGCAGATCATTCTAAGAGGACCAACAGAAACTTTACGGATCAAAATGATACAATCAGTTCATATTTTGGACCTGTTGGCCTGTACCTGTTGCTCCTCCGTACTCCTTTCTTTTCCTCTACGTGTTTCCTCTCTTCTCCCCTTTCCTTTCCTTCTATCCCTGCTGTTCCTTTCCTCTACCCTTTTCTCCTATCTTCTCCTTATTTCCACCCTCATCTCCACTTCTATTTCCTCTTCTCTTCTCTGCTCCTCCTTTTCCCTTTCCTCTCCCTGTTTTCACTCCTTTCCTCCACTCTATGTCTCCTCCTCCCTCTCCTTATTTAATCTCATCTCCTTTATTCTTCTCTATTGCCCTGCTTCCTCTCCTCTCATTTGATTCCTCCCCTGTCCTCCTCTCCATGTAACAGTTACCACTACATATATAGATATATATTATGACTAACATTGTAAGTAGACAAAAATAATCAATAAATCATCAGTAGGACATCTGGAGTGCTGTCCTATTGATGATCTTTTTTGTTGATCTGTATTCAGAACCCATACACATATTGACATGGGCTATATTGATTAATTATCATTGGTGTGAGAAGAGCGAGATGTATAATTCATCAAAACATGCCATGACAGTAGATATAATACAATATTCTAAATGAACACATGCAGCATACTAGTGCTACTTGAAACAAGAATAAATGACAATAAAATCAGAGTCCACTCACCATATTTCAGTGGTAGCTGATGAGGACCGAGCACTATCCCTTCTGCTTTATGATGGAGCGGCACACAAAACAAGGGGTAGATATACTGACTCCTCTCCCCTACATAATGGGGTATGCTTATGGGCTATAAATACTCCATGCCTTCTTTAGTCAGAGGGCCAGGTAAAGTAGACAATTCCCTCTCCACTACCACCGCCCCCCATTGTCAGAGTTTGTGAGATTTAGGGATAATAGCCAAACACACATACCCCATTACTGAGACCCAAGAATAACAACAGGACATACCTTTGGCTCAGGAAGGACAGTTGTTTGTGACTGACAGTTGCACTTGGGATGGGATCCATCTACCAGCTGTCCTGTTAGTGCGCCACAGGGACCAAAACCATGCTATGATGGCAGCAGTTTCTTGGTAGCACGTTAAACGGAACTGTTAGCTGAAGTGTTCTGAGCCCCAATCAGACGTGATTATAAACAGCACGCCTATACTGTGGAAAACATTAGCAGGAAACATTGTTCACACACTCGGTAGTGTTGTTCTCTGACACCTTGACTGATATCCATACAGTTGCATTCAGACACAGACCAGTTAGGAGACACGTTTTATACATAATACATCACTGTACGGTGTATGAGGTGATTTTTTGTGATAGTAGATGTGGATTTTAAGAGGAAAGTCAATCCCAAATATGAACTATACTTTTTGAATAGATGTAATTTATTTGTTGTTTACTAGCATTATTTATTGTTCAATCTGCAGTGTAGAAATTCTGTCACCCCCCTCTGGCAGTGAGAGTAATTACACAAACACTGTCGCTGTGTGCTTGTGATGCACAAACGCTCCTTTCAAGTCATTGCAAATAAATCCAAACAAGTACATTTTGAAAAGGTACTACACTACAAGTACTAACTTGTCCATTAGCAATTAGTGGCAAGAGCTGTTGTCGACACAGACACCAGACACCATAACTCGGTATTGTGTGAAGTAAAGTATGCTTTCCCCGGTGGTGAAAGGCTTAGTCAGCACTGTTTGAACTCAAATGTAACAATGCAAAAGTTCTACACTCCAGCTTTAATCAAATCTAGCCTGAAAAAAAGTTAAAACTCCCATTATGCTTAGTATTACTTAACATGGAAGTTTGAGCTTCACTGTGCAGAATATATGCATAGTTTGACACTAGAAGACTGTTTTATCATTCATCTGCTCAATCATGTCTTATGCAACTTGCACAAGTGTGATGTTGAAACATGAAACCTCCAGTACACCAACAGTGACAATGGACTTTGCAGTAAAATTACAGTTCTCCTTTGTCCAGTAGTTAAACTGTGAAAATGAATATTTGTGTAATCATAGATAGAAGATTTTTCAATTACATATTAAATACACAAATTAAAAAAACAAAGTTTTAATAGCCACATGACACACACAAATGATTCCAAAAAAGCTGGGATGCTGTCCACAAGGTGAATAAAACAGAGTGCAATCATTTGCTCCTTTTTTTGACATATATTCAATTGAAAACAATTGAGACAATATATTTCATGTTCAAACTTGAAAAATAAATGTAAGTATACCCATTCTATTTGAGAATGAGTGTATATCTGCAATATTTGTGAACAACTGAGCCTTTCAAGGATGCTACTTTTATAGCCATGACACTATGTCCCATAACCAGTTTTGCACCAACTTGCATATTGGAATCAAATTCAGACACATATTTACAAAACCATGACATTGATGACTTAATAAAATGAAATATATTTTCTTTGTACAGTTTTTAATGGAATATATTAATAAATTCATTCATTTTCTGTAACCGCTTATCCGTTAACCCGGGTTGCGGGGGGCTGGAGCTGATCTCAGCTGCATTGAGCGAGAGGCGGGGTACACCCTGGACAGGACGCCAGTCTATCACAACCAATCACACGCTCACTCACACCTATGGGCAGTTTAGAGTCACCAATTAAACCTAAGCGGCATGTTTTTCTGCCCACAGAAGGGCCGCAGGCCGGGATCAAACCAACAACCCTCTTAATGTGAGGCCAGAGTGCTAACCACTATATATGTCAAATGTATTAGCAAAATGTTGCATTCTCTTTTATTTATGTTTTACACAGCATCCCAACTTTTTGCATACAAATACAAAACTACTCAGGGTCACTTTGTTTGTAAGTTAAGTATTTTCTATGTTATGTTGATCCCCTGCATTTTGGTTTATTCAAGTTTTTAAACAACAAATATTTTTCATTTATGTTTCTGTGACTGAAATTTGACATGTCATAGCATGGAAAGCACAGGTGTAATTAATAACCTTGATTAAATGTTCCAGTTCCAGGGTCATGGTATTATGCATAATGCTTCCCAGGCATGACGTGCTGGAACATTATTAATGTTATTAGTTGCACCTGTGCTTCCCTGCTTTGACAAGTCAGAATGTCTGCTGTGACAAAATGTACTGGCTAACCAGCTTCAAAAGCTCACATTTTCTGTCAAACAGTGGATAAAGTTTAACCATATGTTAAATTTTTACACATTTCGTACATATGGAGTGGAGTTCATGTGTTCCACACTCCAGAGTACTTTATTTCTTTGACCATTCACTTACATAACTTGTCCAGTGGGTAGTGCTAGCAGCCCACAGCATGCAGCATCTAAACCACAGAAATCTAATCTTGCCTCATTCTCAGCAACACTGAATCAACTCACCGTGTTTTCTACTGTTGTTCCATCTGATTTGAAACAAATACTTGATTTTACAAAATATTCTAGTTTAAGTTCAAATAAAAATCACTTTTATTAAACTGCATCATGCATCAAATGAGGTATTTCATTATGTTGGTGTGATTTCTATTCATAAAAATTGCAAGACATTATCACATTTTCCAATGAATATTTTAATAAACCTTCATCTGGTCCACTAATCACCCACCTAGCAAAAATATTCCTTTTAATACAGTCATCCTGCAGATGTATAGTTACCTTCATCAGTACAGGCATGTCCTTGTATTGATCGGTTCTGGAAGGTGGATGGAAAGTAGCAAACAGTACTGCTTTTGGGAATGCACACAAGTGGGTGGGCCCCTCTGGAGCGGTATATCCTCCATACACTCATTGTAAATAATACTTTTAGCAGCTTAAGGACTGGTTCAATAAAAGAGAACTGAAATGCATATAATTATAGTTTCAAGACTTAACCTTGCTCCTGCTTAGAACTAAAACGGCATGCTGTTACACATGTGAACCTGCTCAGTCAAAGCACAGACTTTTCACATTTTGGCAGTCCATCATTCCATTTTATTTTAGTCTACTTGTTTAGTTAAATAAATGTTGCTATGGAAACCAAGGTTATAATTGTTCCAAATGGTAAAACACTGACACTCAGTCAGGGCAAAGGGATTATAATATAGGGCCCAAACAAAATTTCACTTTTAAGATCAAGATCGGTACTGATTTAGGAGAGGAAAAATTCACTGATTGACAATATGGTGGATTTTAGAGCTGGAATGAAAAAAGGTGTTTCTATGTGGATTGTGCACCAATTTTGAACTATTATGCCAATGCCAAGGTACTCAGAGGGCTACTTTCTCTAGGAAATAACTGTCTTAAGGAATTACCCAGTGGGAGTTCCCCTGGGAACTACAAACCTTCAAGAGCTTTATTCTGTTTCCATTTTCCCCGCCAACAGGAATGCTGAAGTGACGATAGCAGGCTGGCGTTTGACAAGTCAAAACCACGTAGCATTTCCCCCAAGACACAGCTATTAGTTAAAGCCTGGGCTCCACTGTCGGTCCACTTGTTCATGTTTTCTTGTGTTTTTTTAAATTATGAGCTGTAGTTGTGTTTTGTGTTGTCTGTTGTTGACACGGCTAACAGGTTACATGGCTAAGAATGGCAGTTAAGTTGCTAGTATTGCATTGAATGTGCTCAAACGAAGAACAATTACATAATTCATCTTCTTCAGGAGCCAAAAAAGTTTTCTCAAACACCGTACTGAGGGCTGAGGTTGTTCCCAGTTCTTGTGGTGTGGACGCGATAACGAGGGGAGTTCTTAGAGCTAAGTTCTTACTAACTGTAACAAAGTTCCTCCAGTCCAAAGACGCCTACTTACACCAATCCCAATAGACAGCAAAATATCCATGGTTGACTGATAGATCGGTCTTGCTTTAATTATAATCAAGCCTGCCAGACTAAAGATGCTAAGGTCTTGTTGTGTGTCTTGTTAAAGCGGAAATTGTGTCAGATTCTTCAGAAATGAATCCCTAACTGATAAATATTCTAGTGGTTCAAAGAGAACACCACAGTCTACACAATATATCCTCCTGGACAATTAGAGACAGATAGTAGCTGTAGAAACTTGTTGTACATAATAAAATGAGCAGGGTGTGTGACAAAGCTTGTAAAAATGTGGCTTAGACAGAGCTTTTTACCACCATAAAATCATCAAACAACATCAAAGAGGCTTCTATCACTCATCAACAATATGCCGTTGCATTAAATACACTGTCAGCATTTTCATACAGCTGCCCTGCCATTGTTCCCAAGAAACACAGTCGTTTGAAATCCCTCATCCACTGACCTCATCAAAACAATGATTTTCTTGCTCTTGGATAATTTCCCTTCTGTGCGCACACAGTCCTCATTTTAAGTAACCACACATTACTTTTTAGATTAAGCTTTTTCAGAATGATGTTTTAATTTGAAAGGGTTGAAAGGTTCCTGGAAGAGGCCCGTAGTGCTTTGTTGATGACAGCGGCGACTGTGAGGTCAAGATTATATTCAGAAGTGCAGAACTGATTGAGGCCATTAGATTCAGCTATTTTTCATTAGGCTGCAGGTGGATTCAGGGGCCCGACAGACTGAGCACCAGCCTCTGGAGGAGGAGATGTGGGTTTAGGTCCCACCTGACTCCACATACAACCTGGGTGCTTTATATTCCCATTGAGCCAGAAAATAGTGTTTCTGTCTCCCATCTGAAAATACCTGTGATTACAAAGACTTTGCTAGCAAAAGAGAGGTTTTTTGGTCCAAGCAGTGTGTGCTATTGGCACAGAGACAAGGTGAAAGATTCAACTGAGAAAACAGTATACTGTAGGTCCATAGTCCCAGCCTGTTCTGGTGTCATTCCTCACTCCCAGCTAACCATGCCCTTTAACCCCTCAGCTGAGATGTGTCTTAGAGAATTATTCTACACAAGGAGACTATTAGTTAATTAAAAAAATGTGTTGAATACTGATCAGATACTCTGCTTCAATGATAATTTGCATAAATGTTTAATTGGATGATGGATGTTTCAAAACTAAATAAGGAAACCATACAATTTCACCAAACTGAGGACAGATGAGCTATTTCTTAAATGTTCTAAATGTGTCTGTATTTCATGAATTGTAAAAATTAGAAGCCATCTCCTTAAGCTCAATTGTGAATCCTGGTGTTCTTATCTTCCGTTCTATTTTTGAATCATGCATTTTAGCCTCACCCTAGAGCCACAAATAAAATGCAATAAGCAAAACTTTTAATAATCTTCTCCCCCTTTCCCCTTAGGTGTTTGTCTATGGCAGAGGAATATGTCATTGTCCCCTGCGGTGCTATAAATATAACCCATGAGGATATTATTTTCTACCTGAAACTGATTTTCATATTGGCTAGAAGCTGCTGTGAGGCTGCTGTATAGTGACCAGGAAGATTGTGGACTAAACCTGGTTTTGATGGATACTTTCACTCAGTTCTAATAGTATAATTAATGGAAGAAATCACACAATGCTCATCTGCACATAACCTTGCCCCTAACACAGTGGTGTCAGCAGGGGGAGCACCTGGCACCAGTATTGTAGCACTACAGCAGCCTCTGTGCTCCCTGACCAGAGGAATGAGTTATTCTAAATAGACAAAGAGAGCACCCTCGTGCTTTATTAAGTTAGACAAAGTAAAACATAATACAGTTAATAACGGCTTGGAATACTGCTGCCATTAACATATGAACACATTTGCAATTTCATAAAAATATTTTTTATTCCAATCTAAAAGCACACATTTATGGTCTTATATTGCATGCATGCATGCTTTATAATTAATTGTTCTATTAATATGCACGCACAATTGAACAAAAATAATCAATACAGTCACAGACACTGTATTGTCTATGTGCCAACTGATTAAAAAAATCAAATAGTCAAAAAACTTAATGACAACATATAATGTGAGATAAACGTATTTATTTAGTCTAATTTACATAATGAGAAAACGACATGTGGACTAACGTTAAGCGACAGTCTAATAATAGTAGACTCCATATGTCGATATTGTACCTTAATTTCCAACACTGCCTCTAAACGTAGGTGTCCCGTATGCTCCTGTAATAAACAGTAAAAAAAAAAAAAAAGAAAAAAAGTAGGCTTGGCTAAATTCCCTGAACTCCACTAATCTACACATCATCTCCTTCCCTTTTCCAGACGGTATTGATCAACCCCGGGCTTTACGTCAGTATTGATAACTTTGCCAAAGCAAAATCAAGTGCAATTGTCCAGTTAATGTTGGGGACGGAGGCACGGACACACTTGCTCTTTACTTTTCAAAGACCCGAGCAGTTCACCAAAAATATCGTCTACTTTTTTTTTTTCTTACTTCCACAAAAACATGTTGGCAGACTTGTCAAACATATCGGTGGAGTCTCGTGTAAAGTCAGTTCGTTATTTTTTTTCTAAAGTGGGACCGGTGATCGTAAACGTTGTTTAACGAGGGGGAATCCAGCCCACATATTTATTGCAGCCGCTGAAAAAAATCTCCTCAATATCCCCCAAGATGGCCGCCGATGTAGGATCGATGTTTCAATATTGGAAGAAATTTGATCTACGGCGGCTTCAGGTTAGTGCTATTCTCACCTTTCTCGGCTTATTTTTCCAGCGGTATGTCTTGTTACTGTACTCTGGTGTGTGTTATCTCGTTTTGGGTGAATGTAAGGCGAAAGCTAGCGGTGTTTGCATTGATAGTTATTAGAAATTGATCTCTCTTCTGCCTTTGTTCAGTTCAATCATTGATCCGCGGTGGAGCGACCATGGAGCAGCACAGCCTCTGTGTTAGCCACACCGATCTGGGATCAGCACCGCGGACAGCACTGATGTTTACATGCATTAGCTTTTCTGCCTTTTTTACTCTTTATTGTCCGCGACCAGCACCGGCGTACTTACATGTACGGAAACTTTTAATGCGCCCCCGAATCTCTGTTCTTGGACATAGGCTGTAACTTTTTCACCCAGCTTAATGTTTTATGCGGTTTGTGTCGACGGCCGTTGCGTTGCTGCTGCATCTTTCAGTAGGCTATAGTACAATTCTTGTAATTTTACATTTTTGTATATTGACAATTTGCATGTTGGGAAGTTTTATTTGTGTTTAGGAAAGTTTATATTGTGGACATTGAGCATTCTGTTCGGACATTTAATGAAAAAATATATATTTTTCATTTGTGGAGACTGTACATTTAGAGACGTTAGTCGCCACTGACAGAGCAACATACAACCAGTTACTTGTTCAAAAAGACGAGCTTTTAAGTGTTGAAGCGCTGGACTGTTTTGTCGCTGGCACAAAAATGTTTCTAATTAATAGCGTGGAGAATGTGGCAGGTGAGCAGTTTGTTTGTACCACAGCCATACCATGTACCTATATACTCCTATTAAATAGCATGTCAGCCCCGATCCTGCATAGGTTAACCCGCTCAGCTGAAAGTTGAATTTATAAACCACAATGCTGACAGGCTATACGCTTGTATTTCTGAAATCAAACGTTAAAATAAGGTTGGGAAAGCTAAACGCTGTTTTCAGTGTCCACTCCCCCCCTCCTCTCCTCTCTCCTGAAGCCGCATAGGGCTGCTCGGCCGGGGGGGGCTGTGTAATTGTATTCCCCGCTAATGTTTGTAAATCAGCCTCGGCCGGCGCAAGGGCAACGTCTCTGCCGTTTGACTGATGTTCTGTAACATGAGAAATGACAGGAGCATGGCAGTCCGTGTCCCTCGGAAAAGCCTACCGAGGAGGAGAAATCAGATCTGGTGGCTCTCGGTTGTCTTGTGTTGGTCGAGTGTTATTCCAGCTCCCAGCCGCTGGACCTCTCTCTCATCCAGGCTGGGATCCAGAGGGGCGAGGGAGCTATTGTTGTTGCGGCTTCATGTAGCGTCCTCTCTGCAGGCTTCTCATCCTGACTCACCCGGCTCCAGAGGACCGTGAAACATTTATGATAGATGTATACATTCAAGGTTTTTCATTAAATGTGACTGAGTAGCCTAGGAGCTAAATCTGAACTGCCCCTTAAGGATGCCCAAGCCATTACCTAGTGTCATGAGCTGTGATGTAGTGGTATATAATAAAAAGGGTAGCCTCCAGTCTGTGACCACCATAAGCCATACAGCCATTTATATATATAAATATATAAATACACAAAATAATGATACCTGCGGAAAAATGTTTCATGCTTGTGTTCCCTTGAATGACCTTATCTTCATTTAAATTAACGTCGATACATAGCAGTACCTACATTTTTATATAATTCCACCAATGAGAATAGGTGGAAGGTGGATGAAATTAAGGATTTAGGCTTTTGGATTATATTTCCATGTATTCCAGGTGATATTATGAACCACGAGTAAAACACAGTAAATTACATGGATGATTTTGCAAACATGTTGGATTGCGAAAATGCATACTTGCAGAAATCATCACATCTCAGTCTTAATAAAATTATAAGAAATATGTTAAAATGCACATGTGCAATAGATATTAATTGGCTTGAAATACAGCGAATAGCAAGCACTGACTTCAATGTCTAGTCTGGCAAGGTGCTCTTTTTGATGCATCCGCTTTGTTAGTCATTTAAAGTTTTGGTTGTGATGGTGTGAAGGTTAAATAGCACACAGAACACATGCATGTGTTGAAAGAAAGGTTATCTTTTTTCCAAAGATTCTGTGTCTTGAACGCGTAAACATTTATTATTTTGCAGGGCGAGTGTTGATTTGATCTCGCTATCTTATTGTCTACATCTCTGCTAAATAGTCTTACCAGCCTCTTGTTGCAAACATGCCTGTAGCTCAAATGTGACATCATCTGCTACATATGTCAGAAATCAATTAATTCACTTATTTCTCATTTAGTCATGGCTGGAGCCAGTTCTGGCAGTGTAAAATCATTACAGCTGTTTCCCCATCTAAACCCATACAGAACGGTATTCCTGTTATATGTGAGGACATCTACGAGCTATTTATTTTAGCAGTTCACGCTGGAACATTTATTTTCTCATTACACGTTATTATATCAGTAAACTGAGTGTGCAGTTTTTTAGTGTTTGTGCAGTAGATTTGTGCCTCCGAGTTGTACAGGATGAATAATTCACCTGCAGGCTGATGAAAAGAGGGCAGGGAAAGTGCGAAGCGCTGAGGTGGAGTGACCTTGGTTCCTGCTGGCTGCAGGTCACCCGGCCGTTGCTGTGGTAATCATTCACACCAGCCAGATGGCATTTCCGTGGGCGAGCATGAAAAGGACGGGTCAGGGTCTGTCCTGCCAGGTCCTGCCAGGCCCAAAAACAACTCTGGGCCAATACAGTACCTGGAGTGAGAGCACTGGGCCTGTAGAAAGACTTTGCGGAGCCAGATGATGAGAATGTGTGGTCAAACGTGGTGGAAATGCAGTATCCTTTCCTATGAGCTGAAATGATGTATTTATAATTAATCTATCACACATATTATTACCTTTTAATTGCCCTTTAAGCTCTTAGAAAAAAATGCAAGGGTATCATCAAAGAAGAGAAAAAAAGACTTGTGTTTGCTTTTACTTTAGAAAACTTTGGCTCCATGCCTTTACTACAAGTTACTTTTATCCCTCTGTTGTTTTAAGCGATGTCGCAATGCTGCGCTCATACGGCGAAATAATGCTCCGCTTATTTGTTACCATTTCTTCGCCTTGTTTCCATTCTCTCTTCCATGAATCTAAGAGGCAGTGGGGTTTTAGATCAGGAACAAAAGCTTGTGATTGTACTACATTTAGCATGACTCAGTTGCTCTGGTGTCAGCTCTAATCCGCACACAGAGACAACAGTATTGCCAAACAGTGAAATTGCTTTGCAGCCTGTGAGCCTGGCTGCCTCCGCTGCCAGCCTGCTCTGTGTGCTGTTTGCCAGTAGCTCCCCCACACACACATACATACACACACACACTC
>CAFUXE010000412.1:117996-136901 GCA_903364295.1 Serranus cabrilla
CAAGTTCCAGAGCACTTTATAGTCATGAAAGATAAAAGACTCAGCAGATGACATAGATCAATACAACAGAAGGACACTGAGGCAGTGATGGAAAAAATGAAACAAGATAAACAGAAGGTTCCAGCTACAAGGATATTAAGACAATAGACTGTAGTCAGGAAGAGCATATATCATATTTACAGTACAGAAATATACATCTAAACAGTGACATCAAGGCTTGTGATTGTTGTGTCCATAAATACAGAACACAGGCTGTATATATATACAGATAATAGGGCTACCAAATGATGAAAACAAATGAATTATTTTGCTGTTATTAATGGGAATTAATCCCTTGTAATAATGGATACTTGTCTGTAAAGGGGAGACCTGTGGTTATCCATCGAACCATAAAATCCATCTCCATTCCCTATGAAAATGGCCATGCCAGTTTTCATCACCACAATTTAGCCTAACTTTGGAGCGTTATTCAGACCTCTTCGCAAGAATATATCATGACACAAGTGATACCGATGAAAACAGAAACCAGAACAAATCTTCACTGCATCCTTAAAACTCAACCCACTACAGCCTGAGCTTATTTAACTACCTTAATACATTTTTTTTAGCCATTTTAAATTAATTGCAAAAAATAACGCGTTCATTGAACAGACCTAACAGAAGCTGATGCCATTTTCTCAGTATACCAACACAGAGCACTGTCATCTCTACAACATGTAAAAAATGGGAAAATATCCTTTCTCATGTTGACTGCAGTGAATGACATAATGACGAATTGAGTGACACACTGGCACATTGACAAACAATAAATGTGAAATGACACTGGCATGAATGAATGACATTTTCACCCTGAGATATAACGGCATGTTTACATATTAACAAGATGACATTAGTGTGACATAATGGTATGTTGGCATCATGGCATACAGGCATAGTGAAATATAAACATGATTACATGTTTGCTAATATCAGTATAATTACTTTAGCTTGTTTCCTCAGTCTAAGCTCACCCACGTGCCGTCTTGGGTCGACTGAGAGATATTAAACTTTAACCTCAATGGAAAGATGGTGTTACATATTGTATTGAGAGTACAGCATTCTAAAAAAAGTCTCACAATATGATTATATGGACACATTTTCAGTAAAGAATTCAGGTGTGCTGAATGAATCCCACTTGATCATAAATGTGCATTAGCACAGGTAAAGCCCCTAAACACTATAAGGGCAGGTGTTGCTCAATGTGCAAAATACTGCACACAGAATTCTGTAAGAAGAAGAATAACTTGAGCAGTAGTGAACCAGATGTATTTTTAAATAACCAGAGTAAACATGAGATTTTCCCTCATGTCAGTACTTGTGTTGCAGGAAAATAAAAAAACTGTGTGAAAACATTATGATCTAATATATCAATAGTTTATCTAAATTCGTAATATGTATGTGCACACATATGTTAATGTCATTTTTAAATGTTTCTCAAATTAGAAACATTGTCTTGCATTGGAACAAGCAATTAGTGGACAGTGGCCCCGAACAAGAGAAGGCCCAATGTTTTACAAACATTGTAAAATAAAATCTAATCTTTTGCCCTTCACATTCACAAATGTAATAACTGAGTTAAATTACAATTGCTTATTGTGGCTTTACTTTTGCTTCATAATGCTGGTGCTCCAGTTTCTGACTGACAATGGATGAAACACTTTGAAAAGCAACAATATAAATCAGATGGTGTAACGAGTAAGAAAGGCTTTTACAAAGTTCAGACTTGACATAAAAACCCCTGTCCTCCATCTAATCTTCCCTCTTAAACATCAAACTTATGCAAAAAGAAGCAATGCTTTCACTAAGGAGTACTTATTTTTCGCTCACTAATGAAAATGTTTTGAATCTCTTTGCCGCTGTGCCAATGGCGTTGTTTCCTTCTTTGCTCTCTGATTATAGAACTGTATAAACTGGGCGAGATTTTGAATTCTTAGCTGATTGCATGCCTGTAGCCATGCACTCCCCCTGCCTTCCTCTCCAGACCTCTTTCTCCTGATAGCCTCCTTTTTCTGGTACAGAGAGTTGCAGAGCACTTTATATGCAGTTATGCTGAATAGGTGCTGATGTATGTTGAAAACAGTTTTGCAGGTGCCTTGTCAAAATGTGCAGTGGATAGGCAGTAACACAATTCTGTTTAATATGCTATCAATCAGCCGGTGGATTCCCATTTGTACATACAGTATTATGAGCCTACTGTTCCCTCGGCTATCATGACACTGCTGGTGTTTAGCTGCTCTCATGTCCTCCAACAGTATGTCCCTATTGTCTGTTTGTCTGTTTAATATGCAAAGGCGGTCATTCAGGGAGTCATTTTGGACCAGTGTAAACGAATCGGCAACAATGATTAGCTGGCGCTGCAGAGGAAGTGTCCATCATTGTGTTAGTGCATTTGGAGACCATCACTCCTCCCTCAGGTCATCTCGCCACTGCTCTCTCAGCCTCACGGAAGACGCACTCTGAAAAACACCCAAACAGCACCAGAGTAAATACACTGTAAGTGGAGTTACTTAATGGGAGATTTTGCATGCTTAATTGCAAGTATGGATTGAAGGTCCATTAAAAGACATCAGTGTCTCGGAGTCCAGCATACAGTTTGAATATACTTGAAATGGATTGATCCATTGACTTCCTGGCTTTTCTATTTGAGAGAAGTAATTAGAAACAAAGAGCGCAAAACACTTTTGAAGATGATTTGGAAAAAAACAAGAAACACAACATTGTTAGCGTCCAGACAGTTGTGTTTCTGATGCTGGACGTATTTGTTTGTTCAGTGTATGCAAGCATGCTTCAGGGTGGCACCGTAGACGTCCTGGGGGAAATATCAGGCTTATTTATTGGAGCCTTTTTAGCCCCAGCTCAATAGCAGCAGTCTGATGGCCGGGGTACAGAGGGACTATCTGGCAGAGGAGGAGGTGGAGGAGGAGCTGGGCTTGGCGTCAGCCCCACTGACAAGCTCTTATTTACCGTCCAGATCTATGACTCATTTTATGTACCTAATCGTAAAGCACTGAGATTTATCGGAGGTAACGGGACAGTAGGGAATACCCCAGGAGACTGGCAGATTCAGCCACCCCCCCTGCTCCCCTGGCTGGGCTTCAGGTTCACTCTACCTGGCCCAGCATGCCAACACCTTCTGGGAAGATAGGAGTGTTGGAGCCCAGATGAGGAAGTCCATATTTCTGCCAGATATGGACAGCTGATAGCTCATCTAATAAAGAAGAGGGTCATAAAAATTGGATGGGCTAATGGATGACTCTGTAAGGATTAATAACAGCTTATTGGTCAGGTGCAGTGACCTCTTGCAGAGCTAACAATGCAGCGGCCAACTGGGCTCTCTCTGCATGCCGCACAGCAAAAGATGACCAAACCAATAAACAGTGGGGGGCAGGGAAATTAAATCCTCTTCTAATTTTTGATACCTGCAATAGCCTATATTGGCCTATCACAGACATATTGGTATCTGTCGGTATCACTGTGTATGTGTTTCCCCCCCGATTTATTTTGTTATTATTTAATCTTACAGTCAGAAATTAACAGATACTGAATGCACAGTACTTAAAGTTTATTTAGCATTCATTTGCATAGTCATGTTGGTGCGCAATCCTCACAGAAAAAGTCTACTTTTATTCCAGCTCAAAACTTCTCTTTTCTCCTCTGAAACTGTTATTGGTCTCAGAAATCCCGTGTTGGTAGGGCCCTGATACCCCTATGCTGTAGTTTACCAATTTGTGGTGTGTTAAGTGCAGTTGATTTTTGTTGGTTTATAAATAATGTATTAACTTCATAGAGGGAAAAAAAATCTGAAGGTTGACATCCTCACTTACCATCACTTTTTCTCATGTCTGCCACTCCAGCGATGGCAAAGGGGGGAGCAAAAACAAGAAGTTATTGTAATACTGCCTTTGTTCTGACAGGAGCGCTCTCAGGGCCTGTTTTATATTCCTGCCGAAAATTAAAATTAAACTTTCATTGTTGTGCATGCTGTTTAATCCAATAACGATCTGATGTAACAAACTGCCGTAATATCTCTCAGCATACTTAATCGGAGCGGACTTAGCCCTGTCACTTTATATTAACCTCTGCTGCAACAGGAGAAGGGCTTCACTAATCTGCCATTGTTGGGTTTGGCAGTCTGTAGCTAGTGCAAAACAGATTTGGCAGTCAGCGCGAAAGTAAAGGCTTTATAATGACAGCAGGGCCTCTCTGCTATTTCAGCTAATAATGTCAAAATCTAATAATGCTGTGGCCCTCGGAATTAGATGGGAGGTGAATGGGTGGGAATAGTGGTGGTGTGGCGAAGGATTTTAGGGGGGATGGGCTCAGCCATCCCACCTCCTCTCATTATGTCACTCACTTTTTAGGCCGCAAATTGGCAAACAATTTAATCCCTAATGACCTTTAAATTCTCAGCGTGTACATGCCCACACAGACACAGGCACGTTTGTCTCGTATTCCATTAGAAATGTACAGTCGTGAGGAAGTCGTGTGACATAGTGTAGCGTCCTGACATCTTTGTTAGATGCCATTGTGTTAACAGGATATTAGGTTCGCCAGGAAGCATCTGAGCAAGGGACCTAAAGAGTCTCGGCTAACAGAGTGACCTCACACTGCTCAGCAAGGCAGCATCTGCAGCGTCATCAAAGCACTTGACTCCTGTGTCCCCCCTGAACGCAGCCTTGTAACTTAAAACAAAAAGCTGATTGGCTGCTCTCTCTGCCTCCCCTCATCCCCTCGTCTGTGGATGAGGTCTCAGCCCGGGAGATAAAATAGTAGTTATTTCTCATGTGCTATGCCATTTTGTCAGTTTGACTGTTCCACTTATTCAGTGTTTTTTGACTTGCTGAGCTTGAGGGGATGTGAGTGCCATTTCGCAGCCAGATCTGAGTTGTGTTGATTGAATTAGACAAAGTCGGAAGATAATTAAGAACCGCAAGGCGCTGCAAAACTGTCTGCTTCCAAACTGGTGAAAATGAGACGCTGCCACATCAATGAGCTAGCTGGCTCTGCTTGATGTCAGTGGTGGGTTATATCAGTTGACACCCTTACCTCCTAGTGCTGGAGCCAGTTTCCTCCTTTCCCTTTAATGTTTCTCCAAATATGATTAATCACAAGCCGTAAAACCGTTGCTTCTGACAGTGCACCACGTTTGCACAGCTTTGTTTGTTTCTTTCACGGTAGTAATATGATCCTCAGCTGCCAAGTCTAGTTTATGGCATAAACATAACCCTAAAGAGGTGTGTCTGGGAGTCAAATGGGAAGTGTAGCTTTGCCCACAACACCTCTGATACTTTACTTGTGATCTAGTAGGTCTGTAAATGGTTTTCCCAGCTTTATTTAAGCATTTTACATGTTGCCAATGTTGTCCTCCTGATATTGTTGAATATATTGCAATGATTATATCACTTTTTAACATCACAATCTTTTGTCTAAATTACAGTATGATCTGTAATGCATAGAGCCTGACTGATGTGGGATTTTTGAGAACGAAATTGACCAATAAAGTGAATTGAGCTGGAATGGAAATAGATCTTTTCTTTGTGGATGGTGCACTAGTTTTGCACTGATATATGATAACTATACAAAGGTAGCCAGTAGTCATGAGGCTGCTTTGTTATGCAGATAACATTATTAACGAATATTCAGCATTATTATACATAATATGTAAAAAAATAAAAAAATAAAAAAATAAATTACAAAATAACCATGAGTACTGTATGTTTAGGTCAGTGAATTCATGACCATTTAAATAAAAAAACACACCATTTCTAAATATATATAAATTGATACTTATAGATATTGATATGCCAATATCAGCCGATAATATTGGTGAACTGTCAAGTTGTAGTATTGCAACTAGATTTACATCCCTGCCCAGCTTTCCTGACTGTCAGGCCAAAAGGTGAGGCATAGAGAACTACTGCTACTTGACTGAAAATAAAGTCTCCCCAGCATTTAATGTATGGCATAGTGTTTTCTCTTGTTTTTCCTTTCGGAGAGACATAATTTTTGTAGAAAGTCATTCATGAAATGTGAGAAGGAGGGGTCAGACAGACCGTTGGCTCTGTCTGATAATGTGCTGGCAGCTCATGTGCATTCAGGCACTCCTCTGCCTTTCTCTTTCTATTTCACCCGTTTTATTTTGCACCCTCTTTTATGGATGTTGGCCGTGTTGGTGCTTCTCTTTCTTTTCCATTGCTGGATAGGTAATGTAGCTGTGAGGTTAATGTTGAGAATCGTATAGCTCAGGCACAATAAAATTGACACCATGAGACCCAGAGAGGTATGTTTATGGTAGCGCCTAGCTATGTGTGTGCCTTTGTGTTTGTGTGAGCCTGAATGTGTAAAAGGGCTGTGACGGTTCGAAGGCCCCCCAAAGGGACTGGACTGTAGGCTAGGAGGGTGGGAGCGCAGTGGAACATGGGGTGTCAAAGGCTAATTTTCAAAGCCACTCACGGGCGCTCATCTCTCACTGTGAAGTGGCAAGCGTGGCAAGTGGCTTGCACGTTGTCATGGATACTAAAGCATGGGACCCCAGAGATGGGGAGCGGGGGACGAATGGCTGCCCCGTCTATAGGATTCCTGTCAGCTCTGGCCTGATAGATGGCATTGACGGATCATTTGTCATACTGTAATTGTTCTCAGCAAACACAGAATACCCACTAGTATAAACAGTAGTGTGCCGCCGGGCTAATAAAGCGGGAAAATGGAAAGGGATTCACTGATCCACTGCCTCTTTCACTTAAAGAGACAATGGCTCTGTTGTCCAGGCAAGGCGGTCTGATTAGAGCTGTGAGGGCTGAGAAAAAGCTCGGCCGAGAGAATAAAACAAGGCAATCATAAAGCAAACGGCAGTCACTTCTCTGTATCGATGTGGCTAGGCGGGGGTGAAGTCTGTGAGAAGTGTTGACAGCTGGGGGAACAACAGGAGTAGGTCTAGGAGTGATTCGTTTTCTCCCCCTTCTCTATTTGGCCAGTGAAACGGTGAAGGAGAATGCTTGTCCAAGATAACAAATACAGCACAAGTGCAGATGCATAGCTGGGACTAGGAGCTCTATCTGCCATGGGCTCTGAGATAGCCAGGCGCCTGAGTTGGGTACAAATGACTCTGGGTACAAAGGTACTATTTGTTCACCCTTGTTTTGGTATGGGCTCTGTGTCTTTGCTATTACTGTTGGGATTGACCTAGTGCCATCTCTCTGCTTGGAATGCTCTCTCCGCCCCGGCTTTGTCTGCGTATAGGGGCGCTCAGACATGCGTGACTGTCGAGGTATGTACGGGACATGACCTGGGATTTCTAATGTGAACTGGAATTAGCTGACCTCCACACCCACTTCATCAGTTGTGGTTCTGCGAAAACTTAAAGTCTCCCTCCAGGAACGCTTTGAATTATGTAAAAAATACTATGCAGTGATTTATATTTTTTTCTCTTATAAAAAGTATAGTACAAACTTTGAGAAGAGGCTGGAAACACATCTACTCTTTCTCCCTCAATGACAAATTCTGGATCCGGTTTCCGCCCTGCCCACCGTTGCAGTTGGCATGCTAGGTTGACCAGTGGAAGAGCAGCGTGAGCCAGCAGCATAGCTCCATGGCTTGCGGTCTACAGACTGTGGCGGTGGTGTCGGCATCTGATCTATTTTTTCCATTAGAGGAAACATCATGAGGAGTTTATTGTGCACTAAAATTGGCGATTATTAGGCATATCAGAATGGTAAGTGAAGTTAGCATTGTTTATGTCGTTTATTAGCTTATTAGCTTGTCACTGGCAGTGGCTGACATAGCATTAGTGGATGTGAAACGTACAATAATATCTGCTACAATGTTACAGCACATTTTCACTCTTTGTACTGAAACGTCTGCTCTGCACTGGAGGATTTTGATTGGCTTTTCGCAGTAGTGACAAATCTAATCTAGCTTGCCTGGCGTATGTTTGAATCTCAGATTGTAGAGATGTGCACAGACATCTCCCCCTTCAATGGCCATATGAAAACACCTCTCTAGTGACAAAAATACAGGTCAATATAGTCAAGGTCAGGCCTTTTAAGGACAAAAACATAAGAAAAACACATTTTTGAGTGGAGGGGGACTTTCAAGAAAATCCTTTCGGAGTTACAAATCAATGATGATGGCAGAGTGCCAGGGCACCAGCTGGACACATAGTTTAAAATTCTCACCACAAGTTCACAAGTTCAACATCAGTCATCCAATCCAGGATGATCAGGATTTTGTCAGATTAGATCAAACTTGCCCACATTCTTCCCTACTCATCTGCTCACGTCATACTTACCCACAGAGCATGTTTTCCTGTTGCCACAGCTCTGTACTGCAGTTGTAAGCATTTTCATGCAGGAGGCGGCCGGTAGGTGTGTTGACTAATGTGTGTGAGAGGGAGGCCTGTGTCCTGCAGCCTGCTGATGTTGTGTGCTGAAGCGAGCCGTCCTGGCACTCCTCGTGGAGCACTTCACCCCTCTGACTGTACCCTGACACACTGTGACGCTGGGAGCACTTTAGGCTGACCCGGCTCCTCACCTCCTGCCTGATGGACAGATTAAAGGACCATTAAGCATAATTACTGTTTCAGTTGGAGAGGCCAACTCATCCTGTCAGAAATGGTTACAAATTGCTGCACCTCTGCCCCCTGTATGGCTCTTAAATTCTGAATTTCATTACATTTGTCTACTTTCTTACTATCAACAAGTTTGGGCTTTGCGAAAAAAAAGAATAATAGTAATAAGACTTCAAATAAGGCTCAAAAGAGTATTTTTGTAGATTGCTGTGCAGTAGGCCTTTTTAGTTTTTGTGAATATGTGGCTCTAAGCCAATCAAAGTGAGTCTGATGTCTGTGGAGAGGAGTGTGACAGGTAGTTGATGTGATCTGGAGTGGAGCGGTGTGAGTGTGTGGTCTGCTGCGCTGTCTGTCTGATTATGTAAAATGTGGTGAGATGGTGTAACATTGGCTGGCTGTTGCAGTGGTTTGCCAGCTCCAAAGGGCCTGTTGCCAGTTTTACATGAGAATATGCAGCAGTGCCTCGTAATGTTCTCCTCACTGTATCCATAAGAAAAACCACACTGCCGCCCAAGGGAAATTGGTCGATACCATCAACCCAGCTGGAGGCCCAGGCGGCAGACAGAGTTTTCCCATTTTTACATCAACACTGATGTTTATTATGAGATCTCCCTTTACTGTAACCTGCCCCTTTTGCGCCCCTTCTCTTCCTCATTTGGCCGATTATTACACCCATGGTGAGAACAAACAGTTTCCCTACTTAATAATTCACATCACTTTCATCTGATACTCAGTTACCATGGGCAATTTAGTAGTTGAATAATTTTGTGAAAAATTCATTTATTATCGCTGTGCGTTATGAATCTGGAGAGACGGAGAGTGGAGTGGTGGAGGATTTTAAATTGCGTCTGTGGAGCGAGGGATCCAAGGGTAGGTAATGTGTTCTAATGTTCTCAGCCATATGCATTGTTTTCAGGGCTCATCGGTTTTACATCGATTCCCACTGAAGTGTTTAATTGCATCATGAATATGATCTAATTCTGTCCTTTTCACTGAAACTGGAGCACTCTCTGCAAATGATGTACGGCCTTGACAGCACCACATCAGGATGTATTTTATATGGAATGTAAATTATAGTGTTAAATTAGCCTGGAAAGATAACTAGCTGGCACGGGGGAATGGACTCAACAGTTTAATTTAGTGTCAAAAGGCCGTGAAGGGATAAATCACCTCCCTCTCCCCTCTCTACTATGCCATATTAGGCTTTAATCATTCTCCTTTTCTTGTAATATCACTTGTTTCTCACTGCTGCCTAAGGAGTTCTTCAGAACTACACTGCATTTCTCGCAGCAGCAGTTGAATGCTTATAAATGCGTCAACTTGAGCACATGGAAGACAATGTTTGCCCCTTTTACTTTTACAAGTTTCCTTCTTGAAACACTGTACACTTTACAGCTTTCCCCGGAGATCCAAAATGGCACCTGAAGATCTGGGAAACACTTTCCTACCAGCAACAGCAGCAGCAGCTTTTTTCACAGTCGCTCTGACGAAGTACAAAAGCAGCAAAGAAGTTCTTGTCTTCATGGCACAGTTAGATATGGGGCATTCATGAAACAGATGAAATCCATTAGGTAGGCTTTGCTTAATAAGAAGGAGCTCTCCTGGTTTCCTGTCCTCAAGGCTGGAGTGTTTGTCTGAGTGGGCCTGCCATTATCTGGAGTTACCCTCCATGACCCCGAATAGACCACAGTGCCTGGGAGCAGCCGTCATGCAGCCTGGTCTATCTTGTATGATTGACAACAATTAGAGGAAACCACCTGGCCAAGATCAGCGTTTTAATGTGAGAACTCACTTGGCTTTGTGTTCCCACTGTGAGTTGAGAGTCACTTTAATTCAATTCTCAGGCAGGGAAAGAGGATCATGGAAGAGCTGGAAGGGCAAGATGACACCCTCAGGCTGCGTCCAGACCACATTTGGGTGGTGTGGCAAAAATGCAAGTAATCCCTTTCCTTTGAGTGGGGGTGGTGCATTTGGGCTGTGGTGGTGCTGTAGGGGATGCCTAAAAAACCAGACGTCATGCTGTGGTAGCCAATCACGTAACCAGCAAGCATAGTATGGAGGGTACAGGAAACATCCTGCTTCTTGCTGCCATGGGACAGTCACCAAAAACAACTTCAGTATAAGAAAATTGTACTTCGGTACAAGAACATTGAAGAACTATGAGGGGGAAAAAAGAAGCAGTTTCCGCCAGTTAAGTTTCCTGCAACAACCTCTTGCACATAGCCCCTTGCTTTTCTTGTCTATATTATGTGAAATGAATGAGCTATCTTCAAGTGCATTTGAAAATGTCAGGATCATTAAAACACTCAGACAGAAAACAATACAGATGCAGGCACCCTTAATTTCCCGTTCCTACGTGGTGGAGCCTAGGCCAATATGTGACCAGTCCCAGCTGACACCTCTCAGGATCCTTGGCCTGTTATGGGAGACGTAGTGAACAAATGGCCCATTTGTGACGCCCCTAAGCGCCATGAGTGGAAACCAGTTGGAATGGTTTATCTATCATGTTTGATGTGTATGCGTGAGTGAGTGTGCTTCCCACACAGAGCATTTCTTCCTTACTGATTGTAATCATATGAAAAGGTCAGCTTTCAGTAAAACATTGATACATATTGATGTTTGTATGGATAAACTATGTAACAAAATGACAGAAGAAGGCACGTCTCTGCCAACAAAGGGAAATTCCAGGTGGCTCCATCTGTAATTATTAAATATAAAGTCTACTTGTGCTACATTGGGGGTTTCAAGTTGACAACAAAACGTTACTCAAATGGGCCAAATATGTTAGATTGGGGGCGATGGATAGTCCTACCTGGTTAGTAATAGTTGAACACATGGATACACTCACTGCTGCACCACCAGGGTATCTCCTCTGTCTTTGAATTCCTTCCACTGTACTGCTGATTTTGACAGCTCTCTGGGGAAAAGGGCCCTTAAATTATCAAGTGGGGCTGTAGTTGTTTTCCTTGTTGTTTTCATCTCTTTGGAGGGGGGCAGGGTGGGCTTTGGGGAGGAATTGGTATGTTAAATGAGCTATGGGAGGTCTGCTGAGGCATTTTCTTTTTTTTTTTTTGAGTAGGGGGGAGTTCAGTCAGACGAGAATTGCTGCGCTGGGCGTTTGCGGCAGCTGTGTGAAGTCATTTTCCGGGAGTGCAAGCGGGAGAGAGGTGCGGATTAGGCAGCGCCTCTGAGCCGGAACAAGTCTGTCTGGGAAGGGATGAAGGCTACAAACCATAGATCTAATTCCCGCTCACGCTGCTAGACAGCAGAGACACTCACACACAGCCAGTGTGAATTAGGCCCATTTGCTCCCCTCAGTCTGAAGCGAGCGAACACAGGAGCAGACAGGGAGAAGTTGACAGACTCCTCACATCCTGCCCTCTCTCCCGACTCCCCGCGTTGTTTTCCAGCCCACCTCCAAAAGCTGTCTCCAGCTCGCGCTCCTTTTTTATTGTTTCTTGTGCTGCAGGTCTTTATTATTGCTGACATTAACATGAACACAGTGCAAAAACAGGTTCCACTGTAATCCTATGAGGGGTAAAAAAAAAAAAGAAAAAGGGCATTCCACTGGCAGTGCAGAAAATGTTTGCACCTGTGGCCCCATTGATTCCGTGCTTGAAGCTCCAATGCTCTGAAGTTCATGTCTTTTTAATGTGTGTAATGTGTGTAATGCTTTGCCTCAGGTCATGCGATTGCCCTGAGGTTAAAGAAGGTTCATGAGGCCGTGTGCAGTGGTGGAGAAGCCGATTTGCCGTCCTTCTTCATCTTCTTCTCCTCCCTACCTCACAAACACAGCTTCTGCCTTCACATGCTCCAAACCAGACCTCGTGCCCTCTTGTCAGAACACAAAAACCTGACCCGAGAGCCATGCAGTTGAGGCCTGAGATCAATGCGGCTGACCCAGATACACTGTTCCCCGCTTCGTTGTGATTGGACACAGTTTGCTTGTGGGTCAACCCCAGTTTTGGAGGGGCAGGAAGGGACGTTGCAATTGAGACCTGAATTAACCTCTGAACGCTATCCGTCATGTACCTAGTGATGTGCATGGGCTTGCAGGCTCTGTGGCACTTTCACATAAAGTGTTAACACTATTTCTGGTTTCCCCCTCAATTCCACCACTGTTATAAGACTTATTTCAGAGAATCTCCAAAAATCAATCGGATTGCTTTAGTTATTAAGGCTGGTTTTAAAGCTCTGTTATGTGTGGGGGAAGATGGAGATGTTGGTGTAAGGGCCCCCTGTTCTCTCCCTGTTGTGCTTGTCTCTCCCATCACAGCCCCTCTGCACCCTGCGTGCCCAGTAATGAGTTGTATTACATGCTCTGTGGTGGGCATGTCTTGTGTTAGGAGGCTGTATTCAATCTTTGTATTGTGAATGGAGGGGAAGGCTCTTTGTATGTCTTTGAGAGGCACTGAATTGAAACGGTGTGCACCGAGTGAAGCTGATGAGGAGAGAGCGAGTCCTGAGAGGAACATGTGGATGCCTGGCAGGCAGCGAAACACTGTAGTATGTTTGTGTGCACTTGTGCGTAGACATGTATCTAACAGTGTGTCTGCAAGTGCTCTCTGCTTGTTCACTGCAGAAATGGTCGGATTTCAAGGAAATGTGCTGCTGAGCTGGAGCTAAGTTGAATTAGCCTTAGTTATTTGGTTTACTTATCCCACATTTTCAAATGGCCTGCCAAGAGATAGTACATTGTATGAATGAAAATCTACTCCAGTCGCCTCATTCATCACTTGAGCCTCTCATTGTGACCCTTCATAAGGACTGGCGAGGGGCCTAGCTATGGGCTAAGTGATTTTATGAGGCAACATCATGGGGCTCAGGTCTTATTCCTTTTTGTAGGAATGCATTTTCTACTTAGATGGCAACAAACTGCATTTGCACTTAAAACATATTCTGTAATCTTGTGTTATTTTACATACAAATTGCATCCTGGGCGATGCATTCATCATTGCTCATATCCAGCCCACTCCTAAATGAAAAATGTATCTGAGATGAATAATGGATCCCTCCATAGTATAATTTTGTGTTTCTTGAATATAGTCGAGAGTTCCTCCTCTGCATTATCCTCTAAATTCTTCCACCTTGCCTGGATGAAGTTTTAGAGGAGGGAGATATGAAGAAAAATTACTTATTTACCGCTGTTATTGTTTACCTGAGAATTTTTACAATATGAAGCCTCCTCAACTCACATAATATATGCAATATGCTGTCAGAAAAGGATACTGCTGTTGCGAATCATGGTGTAGTGACATCAGGACACTCCACTTTCCAACGCCAATCAATGATGATCGTGTGCCGTACCTTGTAGTATCTTCAATGTTTAGGCTGTGGAACAGTTGGTTGGTAGATGATAGGGTTTGCAGCTAGCTGGTGTACACAGGTGCTGGTGTTGTGGCAGTGTTGAGGGGGTCCTCTGGGGGCTATGGGTGGGCAGCCTTGTGTGAAGCCGGGAGAATTGAGGTTGAGTAGCTGAGCCCTCTGTCTTTATTTCTAATTACATGGTGAAGCTTGGGGAGATTGGGCAGAACTGTAAAGCCCCCCCCCTTAGCTGCAACACAGCAGGGTCTGAGGATGTGAGGCAGAACCGGGTCTAGTGGGGCTCTAATCCCACCGCAGACGTTCTCCCTGGGGAGTCCCCGGTGTTCTTTCCTCTCCACGACAGCTCCGCAGTCTGGCACATTGCAACCCGCCGCTGGGGGAGAAGCACGCCGGGCTGCAGCAGCCCACTCTGTCGTGCTCTACTTGCTCCTGTCGGTTTTTGTCGTCCCCAAAGTTTCCCAGCCCGTCCTGGGAGACATCCTGACACCGAGTTGCAGATGGGAAGCATTGGACCGAGGCAGCTGGTGTCACAATGTGGATTGGAATTCACAGTTGGGATAAAATATGAAACAAATATGTCATTATACATATGTTTTCCACAGTTTGTTCATCCAGCTGTTTCCTTGCTCGGTCCCCCTCTCTCCCCTTTGCCTTGCCATAGAAACCTGTGTAGTGCTGGCAGAGTGCAGAGTTTCCCCTATGTTGACTGCTTGGGGGTGTCATGTTTGATGACATCATCGCCCTCAAATAAGTGAATTGGTTCCTTTACATTTCTGCAAAACAAACTATTGGCGTTTTTTAACAAAGAGGTCAGGCACTGATTGGCATCATTCTGTGACCAACCATGATCTGACTTGTACTGCACACAGTATCAGTCTGCAAACAGCCAAGTGAAAGTTGGTTTCCTTGCTGAGAAGTTGGAGGTGTGCAGCTGGTCGCCTGCAGCTCGTCATCTAGCAGCTCACTGTGGCTGCTCCTGACTCATTACTGCTGCAATTTTTCAAACTGATCCGCTGTCAAAAAAAAATGCTGAAAATAACAGTTGTCTTGTTTTGTGGATGTATTTTTGATGAATGATCATGGTCAGTGTCAGTGTCACTGACAAACACATTGCATTTCCTGTGACTGCTTCACAATAAAAGTCAACTTGTGTTTTGCAAGTTAAATGCTCTTAATGTGAATTTGCCCAGTAGGAAATGTTTGCTTTACATTAGCAGCTTTTTTTCTTTGCATGCCATACTTCTACTTCTACTACCTACTCATTTATCAGAATGAATAGACGTGTAAAAAAGCTGTGCATTCGAATGTTGATTTAGATTTGAAGCTTCAGCTATTTGGTACATCTCTAGAAAGGCTATCATACTGAGCTGAAATGAAATTAGTTCACAAAAAGTACGTAAATAATTGCGTAAATGAAATATTTTATTTCTCTCTCTCTGGGGATTGAGGGGTGGAGGATGGGGTGGGGGGTCCTGTTTGGGGGGAAGGCCCCCAAGTCAATGGCAGGTGAAACACTGGAGTGTCTCCAGTTACCTTTAAGCTTCCTCCTCTGTGGCTGTTATTTCACTCTGATGGATTGCTCATAAGAGCTTTGTACTCTGGATTTTAATGTTTACACTTTGTTGTTTTGATGATATGAGGCAACACTATCAAAGGAGAGCGAAGAACATACTTCACTACAAATGAAAAAGGCAGAATTATTCTCAGTCAGTTAAGTGTCCTTTGATTCCTTTGCAAGTTTAATCTGCAGAAATCGATAAAAGGATGCATGTTGGGCTTGGGAGTCAACAGCAGCCGTGTTTGATGGGTAAACGGACAACCAAATGGATGATGTGGGGGAGCATTCATCTTTCTTTAGGCAAATTGGGCCGCTAGGTCCTGACTAATTGATTGATTGCATGACTTGCTGATACAATCAAAGCCTGGCCTGATTTATGGCGATAAATCGATTGATTAATAAGGTTTTCTGTGCAGGGGTTGGTCCGTGATGGTGGCAAGAAGTGGGGGGAAGACACCTCCAAGTCACACATCCGTCTTGGAGCCGTCAGCCTTGTTGGTTTAGTGTGGTAATAAGAAAGGCTTGGATCTCCCAGCTGACATTTACAAAGAGCCGGCTGGCTATGACCCGCTCCCTAGATTAACCTCCACTTGTTCTCATAAGCACCACTGATATTAAAAGATGGGGAGCAGCAGCAGCCGGGGAAAAAAATGAAGTGTGACTTTTTTCGGTTCACCGTTTGCATACATCATTAGTGGGAACAACAAAAATCAATTGCACATTCCAGAATAAATAAAAACAAATATCTTGAGCAGCGTAATGCGAGGGCCTCTTGTTGACTCTTTCCAGATTACATTTAGCCGGGTGTTTAAACGCTGATTTACAGCAAGATGGAGTCCATTCCCTGCACTCGCCTGCCTGTCTGCCTGCCTGTTCAGAATATGAAATGGAAGTTAAACACTGTGAATCTCCAGTGTGGGGAGGAGGGCTCTGGACGTGTGGGCAGTGTAGCATCAAATAGATTGTGTTTCCTCCCGTGTAAACGCCTAATGTGTGCCGAGTGCTCTGACACAGATGAATGTAAGGAATTTGCTGTAAAGACTTTACGGCCCTTTTGAGAGACATGGCTGGGAACTGGTAGTGTGGAACCTGCTCCACGCCCCCCTGAACACACGTCCACACACATGCACGTACACACACGCTTGCACAAGTGCTTACACATGCACACATGTCAAGGCACACAGCCCTCCAAGGAGAGCAGCTACATCAAACTGTTAAGGCTGGTGCGGACATCAGGGATACTTTTTATTTGCTTTGGGTCAGAAATGGCGGCCCTGATGATGTGATGCGAATCATCTCGCAGACCTGCTCCGCACTATGTGCTATGTTATGGCAGAAAATAATCCTAGTGTTTCTCTTGACCAGGCTCGTCATTTAATATATGAGAGCTACCTTCTGCTGCAGAACAGGGCAAATTATAAAATGATTCATGTATAAACTGCCCTTTCAAGTGGCTGCTCCCATTCTGCGGCAACAGAACTCGTCTGCCAGATCTTCGAGCCTTTGTGACGGCGCTCAAAGCTCTCAGCTGCTTGTTGTCAGCTCTGGTTTTATTCCCACTCTCACCGCTCTATTTAGATTCATTTATTTTTGGTTCAAATGCTGTAAAATGAAAGTGCGATGGAGAGAAGGAGGGTAAAGGAGTGTTCCCTCTCTCTCAGACAGGTGGCCCCGGTTTATGTCGCCAGGCCCCAGGGGCCCCGCTAACTGAGTCTGAGCGAGAGGAGGGACCCGTCTCTCAGCGCTACACAGGTGGTGTGAAACGCAGCCCTCTCTCCACACCTGAAATATTCAGATTCTTCCAGCGGCGTCGCTTTGATCTTGCTGCAATCGACAAGGGAAAACGGAGAGAGTAGGGGGGAGAAAACAACAAAAACAAGAGGAAGAGCAGCACACCTGAGAGCGAACAGATTGACATTTCTTAAGAGAGAATAAACAATCGCAGGTTAGCTGTGTTGCATCGCTCCAGCTCGTCGTTTCAGGTGAAACTGGGCCATTGTGGTGATGGCAGCATTTTTGGAGCCTTCCTCCTCTCCCACTAACTGACCTCAATGGTGAAGCTTCACAGAGACAAGTCCCCCGCAGTGCACTGCTCCTCTCACTTTGAAAGAAACAGGAAAACAAACCTTGTCCCCAATTTTATTGTTCACGTACGTGCCATCTTTGCTCTCCTAATTTTTTTCATGCGTCCCCCTCAAAAAACTTAAGTTTGGAAGCATTTCGAGTGCACCTGCTCTTGTGAAATCCTCCCTGTCACTCTTCCATATTCACATCTCCATTTGAGCTGATCACTTGGCCGACGCAGGTTATCATGTCTTCTCTCAGGTCTCAACCCACTAGTCTGCTAATGAATCATAGGACTGTGTAATTAGTCACCCTGCATGTACCACACAATGACAATAGACACCCTGATTGTAACCACAGAGTTTGAAAGGAGCAGAACAATGGTCGGTCTTAATGATGATAAATAAGGTGTTGTAATTGGCCTTCGTTTGGATCATTCAGTCATAGATTGTAATTTGAAGTTTCTAATTGGAGGACATTTAAAGTTATTCATTGGATTCGGAGTGGATACGGGGTCGTTTGAAAGGGCTGTAATAAGATGTTTTCATGATACCTCTTGATACTATTTTGAATAAGACTTGACAATAAATGGAATTAGAGCCTCCCTGATCATACTGAGATGTGTTACCAGTATATGAGTGAGAAATAAGAAACGTGTGTGTGCATGTGTGTCCAAGTGTGCATGTTGGAATTAAAGAGAGAGAAGTGTTGACAAGTAGGCTGTGCTCTGGTGCATCAGGCGCCAAAAACTCTCTAAATGAAGCAGGGTATGACGAATAATGGCTGACAACACCAGTCACACCTTTTGCTGATGGTTGTAACGCTCACACGCTTCTCCTTCCTTTTGTAAGATTTAGCATGCTGTTTGAAGACAGCCTGACTGACTGGGGATTAATTATTTTGGATGATTTATCAGACTTACCAGTCCAGAGTTTAGAGAGGTGTCAAAATTAAATGTGATTTTCCTCGTTGGTAAGTCCTCACAATCTATACACTACCTACATTTTTCTACACTGCACAGTCAGTAATGCTGCTGCAGAGTGGACAGTTGCAGAACGCACAAGTAATCTTTAGGGCAGGCATTCCCAACTGTGGGTTAGAGACAATTATCAGGAGAGCAAAGCAGAAAAAACATTTATTTTTCAATCTTTAATATATACCACTGACAATGAGTCACAAGTAGACAATGCTTAATGTTAAAGTTAGTTGCAGCGATATACGGGATCGCAATATACTGTGGTATAGAAATGAACAGTTATTATACTGTGGACACTTGATTACCTGTGGTACCTGTGGTTTTCAAAATTGACTTTTTATACATACTTCCATTAAAATGGGTTAACGTTTTTTTTT
>CAFUXE010000412.1:143822-158288 GCA_903364295.1 Serranus cabrilla
CCCCTCACCCCCACCCCACCCCCCTTCCAGCAGCCCAGTTAATATTTAAATGCCGTGTCCTTGTGTTAGCCTCTGGCTGGGTGTGATGTGAGGCCAGGGGGCTCATTTACAAGAACTCAAGCACAACTTTGCTGCTTGCTTTCAACTCCAAAGCTAACGTGTCAGTTTAAGAAAAAGTTATCTTGGCATCTGAATTGGCAGCTGATATTGACTTTCTCCAAATATCTGTAGTGTAACATGAACAGGTGTCTCTGGAAAACCCTTAAGGAACAGGACTCTGACTAAACACAGTCTGATGAATGTTAACGAAGATGAGGAGGGTGCACCAGCCCTCCAACGTGACTATTAAGAACACGCCGTTTTTACTGCTTTAAAAAAATCTTTTTTATTAAAGACAAATGCTGAATAGAAAATAAGTACAAAGAGAATAAACGTGAACATTTTTACATTTTAAAGGATATGTATGTGTATGTCTGTCTTAAAACAGGTTTCATGATCGTTAAAGCCTAATAGGCATTAAATTAATTAATGTAAAAAATAAGACATAATTGGTTGTAGAATGGCTTGAATCAATATTTCAAAAGTCTTAAAGATGCCAAGACATGGAGTAAAGGATTTTTTTTGAGGAAATAGGAAAAAATTAAGAAATTCATTGCACAATTTTGCTGCAATTAATTGCGATGAATTGCTTTGTTTGTCTGTAATATATCTTATAATAATGGATATTTGTCTGTAGAGGGGAGACTCATGGGTAACCATTGAACAATGGGAACTATTTCTATTCACATATCTTGAGATGAGACGGACCCCTTTAAGAAAATGGCTACACCAGTTTCTCCTCGACAAAATGTAGCCCAGCCTTGGAGCATTATTTAGACCCCATCACAATAAGATAACATGACATGGTTGGTATCAGTGGATTCCTTTACTCCTGCAGTTTCATATAATACATTCACTTTCAACATTTATCTTCATTAGAAGATATCATTTCAATTTGGACAGCAGTAATGCTCCTCATGTTAACGTCATGCAGATGTGATATTTAATAACTGAACCAACAACACTCATATATACTCTATACCCTGGGTGACATGGGGATGTGCAAATTCATTGAAAATTGTCTATTTAACCAAGATTCTGCAACACAGTTGGGTAACAGGTACAAGGAAGTGTATACGAGGCGGATTGTGTTTCCTACAAACCTGCCAAAATGGTCCCTAACCCTTTTGGTTATTGTAAAACTGGTCTTTAATTTCATTCCAAGCGGTATTAAAAAGTCTCAAATCTAACTTTGCTTCAGCAGAAGGAACCCTGTGAAACAATGCTTGAAAGCCCATACATGTATGTACATGTGCAAGAGGTCTGCAGTTGCTCCTATTTTGGCTGCGAAGAGATTGCTTTCTTATTCCAATGAAAGAGATGAGACACAAAATCCACAGTCCTCGTTCTCTGCAAACATGCAGTCTAAAGTTCAGCCCAAGCTAATATGAGTCTTCAGCTGTCTGAGTTGGCCAAATTAAGTGGATCTCTTCCAAACATAGTCTTTTTGGTACAAAATGTGTTACTTTCCCACTGCTGCAGCTTAGAAAAGAAACCTTATCTAACGGTGAATATTATCTGCAGCTGAACTTTAGAATGCATATTAGCACAGAAGGAGGTGTGTGGATTTGTGTTTCCATCCACTGTAGAAAGGGAGCTGTTTGTGAACAGCAGGGACAATTACAGCAACCTGTAACTCTGACGGTGGACAGGTGTGCATGTGAATTCTACTTTAGACAGACTCCAAAAAATGTGAAACTATTCGTTGGAGTTCTGCACTTTACACACACGTCCATCTGATCAGTAATGCAAATATTCTAACATTTTAAAAAACATAGTCTTATCCAACATAAATGGCAGATTGAACTAATACAAGAACAACTAAGTAGACATGCAAATGGTGCTTCTCAGAGCCTTATCCTTCTGTACTCCACCTCCCTGAGCAGGACTCACCAGCAAAGTTTAGACTCAACTTATCTGAGAAGTTCTTTCACATGTAGCATCACTGCATCCCTCACGCAAGTGGACGTTTTTATGTTCCTGACAACTGCAGTTGATGATATGTTAGTGTTCTACTGCTAATTCTGTAGCTGTGATAGTATACCACTTAACTACATTATGTGTCATTATTTATGTCTTGATGTAAACTACCATTTTATTACCGCATTTGTATTGTATTTGCCGTCCGTGCATCACTGTGCTTTACATTGGAATGTGCCAAAACCTCATTCCACCTTACTTTTGTAAGGCAAAATGGCAATTAAGGTGGATTGAAGTGAATACATGAAAAGCTAAATCTATGAATGATACAGATACGATTTTGTCCTTTTTTTTATCATCTTCTTTGAAATGATCATCCATTGACATCTAAGCTGAAGTCAAAGAGAATATTTTTATATTTTATAAATGAGCCCTCAGGCTATTTGCTGTGGCTATGCTGCCTGTCTGTCTCAGCCCGAGTATGTAGTGTGGTGCTGTAATCTTGTCAGTATAATACAGGCGTTTAAGACAGGATCAGGCTGTCACCACTGGCAGCACAATCCCCTTACCTGAGGCTGTGGGAGCTCGCACAAGTCTGGATCTCTGAGCTCTAACGCAAGCTACTGGAAAGCCCCACTTTTCAAACATGCCCACTCAAACCCTTTAGGTTTAACCACTAATACCCACACCCCATAGCAACATACCTCACTTACACACAAATGCTGTGTAAAAGGAGCTATGGAGAGAATCCATTAACATTAAAGCTTTTCAGTCCTCCTTCTTATGGAGCTGTTTGTGCCTCACTGGGGCCAGTCTGATTCTTAAACAGGTGGAGCATCTGCAAAATACAAAATGCTGATACTGAGTTTACTTTTTTTGGTCTGTAAATAGGAAGTCCGGGAGATGGTGGCACCTGTTCTCAAGAGTTTCCAGGCCCAGGTGAGTCACACATCTTTGCAAATACAGATATAGATACACAACCCTGACTCGGAAAAACGTAGATATAACAGAGTCCAGTAATTTGCCAAATCATTTCTGACATATACGCAACTGAAAACTGTACAAAAACAATATATGTAATGTTCAAACTGATAAGTTTTGTTGTTTATTGTTAATATAGAGCCTTTAATGCCTGCAGCATATAAAAAAAAAGTTAAGACTGGGACATGTTTACCACTGTGTTGCATCACCTTTTCTTTTTACAACTTTCAGTAAGTGTTTAGGAACTGAGGACACTAATTATTGAAGTTTTGAAAGCAAAATTCTTTCTCATACTTGCTTGATATAAGACTTCAGTGGAGTCATCAGACCACAGCATACTTTTCAACTTTGTGTCAGTCCGTCTGAAATCAGTTCAGAGCCCAGAGAAGTCGGCGGCCTTTCTGGATGTTGGTGATATTGTTTTTAAACTGTTTCCTCTGGCAGTTTTTCACATTGTGTTGAACCTCGTCCCATCCTTGCTTGTAAACAGCAGAGGCTTTCGAGGATGACCCTTTCATACCACATCATGATACTAACACCTGTTACCAATTAACCTGTTAACTTGTGGAATGTTCCAAACAGGTTTTATTTAAGCATTGTGCAGTTTTCACAGTCTTTTTGTTGCCCCTGTCCCAACTTTCTGAAATGACATCAAATTCAGAATAAACCTATATTTACAAAATTCCATGAAGTCAATAAGATAAAACATTAAATATATTATCATTGTACAGTTTTGAGTTAAATACATGTCAAAAATAATTAGCAAAGTATTGTATTCTGTTTTACTTACATTTTCCACAGTGTCCCAACGCTTTTGGAAATGAGGTTGTATGAAACATTCACAGATTCTGCAGAATAAAACATAGAAAGTCTGGAAATGGCTAAGTAGCATTTTTATCGATCATTGCAGAAGCTTTTTCTGCTCCACATTCTAATTTACTGACACAAGAGACACTCGTGCTGGATATTATATGTACATTGACCAGTGCAGATCAGTGTGCCTCTGGAATGAATGATTTGATAGATAGGGCGAGGAATCCATGGCATACTTTTCATGTTACTGCTCATCTGCTGCTTATTGACTGATGCCTTTTCTGTCAAAGTGAAGTAGCATCTATCTGCCATTAGATGATCAGATATCTGGCTTCTCATATTTTCTTGGCTGAGACAAGCCCTCATTTCCTGTTGTGATGGTGCATTCACCATGCCCCCTCTGACGTCGCCATATTGAAAAAGTCATCTGATACCTACCAAGACTCTGCTCCAGCCATTAAACCAAGGTCATAAATCACATTTGTGAGCTGCGTTATGGTCCGCAAAGCAAAGGCTTATGGAAATGATACCACAAATATGTTTTCAGTCTCGCTCTCCCCTCTAAACTCCCGCTCAGCGCTAACCTGAAAGCCCTATCATCGGTAAACATGAGAACACTCAGCATGGATTGTTCAGTTCTCTTGGAAGTGATTATTGGCAGATTCTTTTTAATGCTTTATAATTGACTATGCCCAAGCAACCGTGCTCCCTGGCAGGAGCTATCACATTCTTCAATACTACACTCGCGCAATACTCTGTGCTTGATTTGTGTGCTAATTCAATTACTCCCACTGTAAAGTCGCACAAATATCAGAAGCACCCTTCCATATCTTTATTGTGCAAACAGGAACCCACAGGATTAATTTAAGCACCATTGATGTCTGACAACTGGGAGTCTAGAGATGTTTCATAGTAGATAAAATAGATGGCTGATAATGAGCGATGATTTTTTTTCTTGTTAGCTGCAGGCCTCTCTGGGTACCTCTTGGTCTCTCTTGTGTAACTTCCACAAGCTTATGTTCTGCACATTGATAAGTAAGCCAGCTTGCAGTGGAAAAAGCCTCGGCTATTTTTTGATCTCGAGGTGCAGCGAGCAACTCGGCACACCATAATAATATAATCCTCTGGTGTTTTCTGATACACTTTGACCTTATTGGTAATGTCAAACAGCTTGCGGAGGCTTGTGAACTTTACCCAGCAGTAGTCTGCACGACCTCAGTGTAAGCTGTGGGACCTCGACCTGCTGCTGCAGGGGGAGAATGTGAGGAGAAGGTGGAGTTGGATGTGCTTGTTTGGCTGTGTGGTTTGGGATAGACTAAAGCTCCCCTGCAGCTGCACTGTACAGGTGGTGAACGATAGTCCTGGCGTGTGTGTGTGTGTGTGTGTGTGCGAGGGGATGCATACATGTGAGAAAGAACTGGGTCCTTGCTTCCAACCCCCCCCTCCTCCCATTTCGGAGGCCCAGAGGAGTGCCTCATGGTATTTGGACCCTCATCATGCCACTTCTAAAGGAGAAGTCGGCTCCTTTGAAGTGTTTGCGACATGACAGGTTCTCTTTCTTTTCTTTTTCATTTCAATGTTCCCCACCCACTTTCTCTCTCTTCTCCCGTCCAATCTCGCCTTCTAATTATCGCTAACCAGGCGACTGATTAGAAACACGTTGCCGACCTAGTTTTTGCGAGGAGCTGGAGGAGGAGAAAGGGTTAATCCCAGAGCTGGTGGCTGTCATTGGTCGCTTCCCTCCTTCTTCTCCTCTTTTTCGTTCTGCTCTCCTCTTTCTTTCCCTGGAAGTTTGCTAATGAGGTCCCGTCAGAGCTGAGGAGAGGTGTTAATTTGGCCTTGTGAAGTAGGAAGGAGATTAAGGACAGTGAGGAGCTGAGTTTACGGCTTAAAATACACCGCTGTCCTTATTAATCCACAGGGCCCTGGGAGACCGGCGTTTTTGGTTTTATAATGAACACTGTCTTATAATGAAGGTAATTTTAATAAAAATTTACGGAGAAGAAGAGGAGATGGTACATGTCTCCATGGTCTCAGGCACACCTTAGGGGCTGAGGGATATGACAGTTATTTCTCAAATAACTGATCGCTGGAGAGACGGGCCCGTTGGACCACACCGTTCACACAACTTTCACACGAGCGCTCGCCGCCATCTGAACGTACAGAAAGCAGCCTTCACCAAGACTATGTGAGCTTTCTCAATGCAATTTGCACCTCCCTCTCACTTTAGAGGGTAAACTCCCCTCAGGATAAACCTTTGTGAGGCGGAAAGAAAAAAAAAACAACAGTGACTGATTTCTTGTATGTTTGTAGCTCTTTTTCTCTTCGGGAGAGGCAGATTCCTCCTCGCATCCGGCCTGTACCAATCTGAATATCAGACCCAAATTAACCAGTCATTCTATTTTTCTCCTCTCCTCTTGATGTCGTTTGGTGCTCTCAGAAAAAGAAAACAGCAATATGGGTCCCTAATTACTGAAACTTGCTTTACAATGATAATCCGTGGAGTAATTTAGCGTGCACAATGAGAGTTGTGGTGCTTGCGCAGATGGAGATTCTGATAAATAGTTTGTAACGTGTAATTAGCAGCTCTGCCGGTTACATACCATTAACCCCTCAAGCTCAGGAATCATTATTGGCCCTCATTATCAAGCAGCAAGGTACGATCGAGCTGACTAGACATCAAAAACATCAAACAGCTATTAAAGTGCTGCGAACTGGGGGCCGGTGGACACCTGTTTATGAGTCTAACTGTGCCATTTCTTCCCCTGAGGTTGGGAAGTGATGATGTGGGGGAAGACAATGTTTTTATGTATGTTGATGTTGTTGCTTGTTTTCTATGAGAGCACGGGAGGTTTTTTTTGACTATACAGCAGCTTTTTTACTCTGTGAAACGGAGTAAAGAGATCTCAAAATGGCTGCTGCTTCTCACCTACACCACTCACTTCTCGTGTTTAGGGAGAAAGAAGGCAATTCAAAGGCCCATTTTGTGAGCTTTCGGTTCCATTATGTTTGTTTTACCTCGTCAGACAGTACGATGGAGAGTGACGGGAGAACTAAGAACACAGCAAAAGTCATAGCGGTTGGATTGTCGTGACCTTTTCCCGCTCATTTATCAGAAACCTCTGTAACCTAAATCCAGTCATGTACAGCAGATGATCTGACCAGAGCCACAGAGTGTTTTAGTGCCTTGCTCTGAGCTCGCCCGCCATGCAGCGAGGTAGGCAAACACCGTCTTTGATCATCCATCGAGAGACGACCAGTTCTTCCTCCTTTTGATTAATTCCTGAAGGAAATGATAATTTCTCTTGAATGTATGAATATGTTATGAATAGTGGAATGAATCAAAGAGTAAAGGATGATAATTAATTACAGCGCTATGATAAAAGGCTGTGGGTGTTATGACGCAAGCTTCCTCCGTGTCATTATGAGAGGCTCCGTAATTACCTTTCTGCACGAGCCAGCGCTCCTGGCGGTGCTGGCGGTGAGAGTGCCGCTCACTGAGTGAGTCTAACGGTCATAAAGCTTTTCCCTGCCTAATTGTCTGAGGGGCTCTATGGCACTTTCATAGATGAGGGACTGCGCCGTTAGGAAAAATGCTCGGCGACGCTACAGCTTTTCCAGCTCAATGAAGACAGATCTTCATCATGGGCTAAACCTTGCGGTTATTAGGTACAGATTGCTTGAGTGGATGGCTAACTTGGGAAGATGGGGTCGGAACAAGTGAGCAGCAGAGTCATACAGTGGGATACAAAAGCTGCTTTTAGACTACATAGATTTTAAAAGTGAGCTAGTGTTGATTGTTGTATATATTGTACATTATAGGCTCATATTTCTGTGCCAATAAACCAGATCCTGCCTTACAGTTTGCTCTGAATATTCCCTTTGTGTTATTATTCATGCCCTACCTTATGTAAGGGGCATTTACGACACCTCCTACTCCTCTCACTCACTCCCACTCTCCCATCCTCCCCTGCCTCCCCCCGGCTATGGCCAGACTGCTCCATACCGGGCTGACGAGGTATCTCTAATGCCTGTCTCCTGCTCGGCTGTCTCAGGCTCATTGAGCAGCAGGCCAGGCCCAGGATCTCCAGGCCATTACCTATTCACAGCACGTCCAGGCCTCCAGCCTATTGTGGGGAACATAATGGGCTCCAGGGCCATGTAAACCACCGGCTCTCTGCTCCTGGTTTATCACTTGTGTCCTCTTCATACTAAGGAGAGGGAAGGAAGGTGGGAGGCAGAAGGTGGGGAGAGGAGAGAGAGACAGAGCACAGGGGAAGGGATGTGGGGAGGGTGGGGGGCGTGGGAGTGTAATTGGACATTAGATAATACCTTCCTTGAGTCTTTTACGTCCTCTGCATCTCCAGAGGGTGAATGTCCTCGTCTGTTCTCCACATCAGTGCAGAAAAGCTGCTTTGACCCAAACTCTGTGCACTTCTGTTCACTTACTGTTTCAGTCTTTATTACTTGAAAGTTGACTTTTATTGATTATGATTAGTCTAAGACGAGCAAGCTTATATAAAGATATTGGATCAAATAGCTAGTGTCCATCCTACCTCTGATACTTCTTCTCATCTAATGCTGAAGTCCATACATTGACAAATGAACAAATAGCCCAGTCAAAGACTTTTTTCAGTCTTATTTTGAAAGCAGTGCTGCTTCTTGAGAGTCAGGCTCAATTTGACACCAGAAAGCCATTCAGCTGACCATTTATGTGACCATTTCTTGTAATAACTGTTTATTGACGTAGTTTGTTCTAAAGTTTTTAAGTGGGCCACTTAGCAGAATAGTGGCCACTGTGGTCACTAGTGACAACTACAATCACATTACAATTACAGTAATAAATGGTGAAACATTTTGAAGACTGAACTAGAGCCGATATGGATCACAGATAACAAACATGTTGAGAGGCAAAAATTGGCTCATAATATTGGTCAACTGATGTTTCAGTCAGGCTCCAGACTGAACACAAAGTGAACTTTAGAAGTGGCGCAATTGCATATAAAGAGTCAAAGTCAAACAATTGTCTGCACACAATTCAATGCAAATTTGCCAGTCAGTCTGTATGTTGCTAGCTAGCTAGGGCTTAGTAACACTTACCAGGCTGCCAACTTGCCATTGACAACCCTTTTAAGGAACTGGTAACCAATCCTTGGCATTTATCTGCCATCAGCATCATCATCATTTTTAAAAACAGGAAAACAGAAACAGCAATCAGCAAAATTTTAATTTAAGTATTGCTGTTTCAGGTAGAACCAGAAACAGGCAACGTTACATATCATTTAGAGTTGGTGTGTTTACTTGCATGCATACAGGCATCTGTTTTAAAGACAATGGACATCAAATGAAGTTGTTTGACTGTGGGGTGAAAAGTTCAACTAATCCATCTCGAATGTGACAGAGAACCACACGAACCTGAACGACAAATAAAAACTAAATTGGGCAATTTTGGGGTCTTTTATGTCACATTTTCATTATTATTTATCATGACATTATGTCTTATGTATAAGGTGACTAAAAATTGCAACCATATTTTAAGTTTCCCGCAACAAAAAGCCTGATTGCCAACCTGGCAACCGCTTTAGGCTAGTTAGTTTGGATATAGCCAGGGGTGAAAGTAGTTTGTAAATTCTTCCTCGTACTATTACCAAAACCTTCTCTCTCACTTCATCTTTTTAAAATAGTTAGATATTTAAACATGTTGAAAGTGTTCCAGCCAACCACAAGAATGTGTGGAATTTCGTCGGTGTAATTTATTGTTCATCATGTCCCGGCACAGGCTGCGTTTCTGTGGATGTTTTTAAAACGTCCCAGTGAAAAAATCAAACGCACCGATCCCCATAGCAACCGCTGTGTTCCGGTAGCAGACGTGCATGCGCACTCACGTACTGCTGAGTGAAAGCTCCGGTCGTTAGCTCATAAGCGGTTTATTTTCCAAGCTGTTCTGTATCGTTAAAAAGTTTAACGAAACACAACTTCCTACTCTCACAAACAATTTGGAATGAGTTAAAAGGAATTTTAAACAGACAGTACCGGACTGTACCGGCTTACTTTCACCCCTAGATATAGCTAAAGACTGAATAGTCTGAATATTCAGTACACTGGCTGTTCTCAATGAATAAACGCAGGCTACAAAAACCCTTCAGTGGGCAAATTTATCATCAAAACGTAAGCTAACATCAGCCACCACAAGCTTCTGGTCACAAAACAAATAAGACTGTAGCAGTAAAATGCTTCAGTGTGGTAAATTCAGCGGTGCATTTAACATTCATGAATAAAACTTTTAGCTTTAAGATTTTCCTATGTAAGAGGAATAATGTGTTGCAGTAATCTTGCTTAAAAGCTGTAAATTGAAATGTAGAAGATATCCAGGAATGAGAAGCCAATATCTTACTTCAACTCTCTTTTTAATCATGAAGGACATGTTTGTCTGCAGTGTTTCTGAACACATTTTGTCATAGCACAAATGTATAACTCAGGAGTTCCTGTGAAATGCCATCAGTCTGTTTCTCAGAAGCTCAGACAGTAACTTCTAAAATGAAATGTCATCAATTCAGTAAATGACTACATAAAAAACAACGGTATTTGGGTGGCAGTGTTTCACCAGTGCTGCTCCATAATTCAGCTCCAGATTGGGCCTTTTGAAGAAGTTTAATATATCTGACTGCCCTTGTTTGTTTCCTGCGTGGTGACTGATTGTTGTGATTCTGCTGGGTGTTTTTATGCTGAGACGCCTCAACCTTTCCATCAGCCTTCCCAGTGTCAGTCTTATCCCTCCTCTGCTGTGCTGTGATCTGATGGTGTGTGTGTGTTGGCGTGTTTGTTTTCCTGTCCTGACTGATGCCCTGTCGGAGCATCCCAGTTGGGTGTATTCATCATTATGGATGCGTGTTTAGAGCCAGGGATGCACACCAGGTAAAGAAGAGAGGGGGGGATGTTATAAATAGGCACTTGGCTCTCTAGCCATGTGGAATTGATGAGTTTCAGCACATTCTGCTCTGCAGTGCCAGGTTTAATTTCTACCGTCCTGACAGCACAAACCTCAGAGCCCGGAGACGTCACGCCTGACTGCCGCTGCTGTGCAAATGTTAGCCATGTTTGAGGATGGACGCACGCATAGCGCCGACTGCTCCGCTCCTATTGGGCGTCTGACTGGGTGTACATCCGCTCCTCTAAACCCCTGTCACCTTAAGAGACAGGCAATCACATTCCCCTCCTGACCCCTCACCAAACAGACACTCACCAGCAGCAGACAGTAACTAATCTAAGAGGCAGTTTCTGAGACCCAGCTCGCCTCAGTCTAACATGGTCAACTACTTGTTATGAGACAGGTGAGCGCCTCCCTCCTCTGCTCCCTCCAGGCATCCTAAGTCAGAGAGCAGCAACACTAGCAGTAGCACTGTCTCTGAGATTCTCCGACTCCTGGCTCACTCTCAGCTGCTGGCAAGAGCACAGTCAAATTAGCCAATAAAAATGTGTGAAATCGGTGGCTCAGCGCCGGCGAGGACATGCCAGGAGAAATAAACATCAGCGCTCGTACAACCAGGAAAAGCTCATGCGAGGAGGAAAAGGCGGAACGGGGAGAGCTGCTCCGCCAATTCTACGGCGCGATTCTCTGATTTCAGGCACAGAATCACAGCCGCACAGACACAGTCAGAGAGCAAAGTTGTTTCTCCGCTCCATTGAGCACCGAGACCCAGCCTCAGATCAAGCCAGTGGCAGCACAAGTCAAAAGAACATGAGCTTCTGTCAGAGGATACACAACCCTCATGTGCTCAAGTGATTTAATTCCCTCTGTTCATCTGTGGTGTTTCCCCCCCTGCTGAAGCCCGGGAATACCAGTCTTCATTTCACATGATGCTCGGCTGTGAAGTTTAATTTCAGCAAAATCTAAACACGCTAATTAAATATCATAACTTTCTGAAGAAGGCTCTTGTTAAGGCACCTGAAATTTTAATTTAGACTTCAAAAGAGCGAAGACTTTAAAGCAAATCTATTGTTTTTCATTTAGACTTGCAATTTTCTTTTCTCTGCAGTACTGCAGTACGTAGTTATGATTGATCTGGTAATTAAAATATGCAGAGAGGGAAAAATATTAACTGCTCCTTTTTTCACTTTTTTTTGTTTTAGAAAACAGCCGACACATTTTCCTTCTCTTTCCAGCGCAGATAATTAAATTTTGCACATTGATGTTCTTTACACAGCATTCATCGGCCTCATTATTTTTCCATTTTCATCTTTGTGGTGAGAGATCGATAGATTGATAAAATGATGGAGCCTATCTTAAATAATGCAAGCGGAGAAAAGTTACACTTACTTTGCTGCTGGCTAAGTGTTTGAACTTTTATTCTTCTTTCAAATTGTATTTAATATCCCATGAAGGTGGATCTCGCAGTACTACATGTTAGTGTAAATCATTTATTCTCATTTTTGCTGTCCCTCTGCAGAAAAAGATGCAGCTCGTCTCCACTTTTAACAGGCCTATGGTATATGGGATGATGCTTGTCAAGGCTAATATCCTAAATGATAAAGAAACTGGCAATTCAAAGAAAGACAGCGTAAAGTAGGCCAATTAGTACCTAGGGAACATTTTGCTAGAAGAGATAGCAGCTCCAAATGTCACATGCACGAACATTAGGACCGATTGTTTATAATATGACCTGACAGTTTGGGTCTCTGTAATATGGGATTAACTACAATACTAATTAACATGTGGCTCTATTAAAACAAGCAGCTGCAAGTGAAATAACTCTCTTACCAGGGAGGGGCACATCTCTTCTGATGTACACCGCACATTAAAGTGTTGCTTCTTCACCACAAATCAAATGTGTTTTTACACTTTTAAGAGATCTGCTTGTTTTATTCTTATTTTACACTGGAAGTACGACGTCCTAAATCACACCCGCCGCCCTTAAATATCTAAGCCCACACATCAGAGTGTTCTTTGCCTTTGTCACAAACAGATATATGTTTTAAAGTCCCACTGCAGGGCTCTCTGTTTCATCCGAGACATAAAGTGGCCACGGTGGCCTGAGGAGAGTGTTAAACACATCCTCAATTAAAGCAAAGTAACTTTGCATCTCCTCGTGATTTCTCCTGCAGTCCCTGTAATTGGGTCTCAGTGGATTTAGTGGGGAGAGTTTGGGCTCTTGCACTGGAGTGAAGGGCTCAGCCTGGAGTGGGGCTGAGGGGACGGCCAAAGGGAGGGAAGCTGCTGGTCACCAGGCCCTGGATGCTAGCAGCTGGCAGGAAGAAGTAAGAGTCAGCTGCAGCCATACGGGAGGACATGTGGACACAGGGAGCTCATCCATGCTTCAGTCCGTACAGAGAGCCACTGTCAGCCAGGCAGCATACAGGAGAGCTCTACGGGAAACACACACACACACTGTAACCAAGTACATTTACTCAGGTGTTGTACAATTTTGAGGTACTTGACTTGAGTTCTGTATTTTATGCCACTTTATACTTCAATTTCACTACATGTCAGAAAGAAATATTGTGCTTATATTTTACATAAAAAAATACAATAAACCTTTTAAACACAACTGGTAAATAGTAAAGATTGAACCAGTGGTTTTTAATCTCTTTGGCTATTGACTATTACAGAAAAGACAGAGTTTCCTCGTGTCACTGTGCGTTGTACGCATTCAAGCCCAACTGATACAGAGTTTTTTGCCTTGTGAAAATTCCCAGATTACCGATATGGAAACTGACATTATGTCAACCAATTGCTGATCTAAATAAAGAATAAATCTATAAATAACATAGCTATATGAAAACATTTCTAAATTACTCGAAGTATCTTGTAAAAAAGGTCTTCCCATTGGTATATGGGAAAATGTTAACGCCAATAATGATAATGATATGTCTGCGATAAGCCAATATTGGCCAATAATATCATCCAACGGATATATCGGAGTGATCCCTTTAAATGACTTAGATGGCTTCATGTAAATAACTATTCAGAGGAAGAATTATCCAATATTTCACAATAAAAGCAAAGTCTATTGAAAAATCCTGAAAATGTATATTGAACAAAGTTTTCTTTTCTTTTCTTTTTTTTTTTTTTTTTTTTTTTTTTTTTTTTTTTACTTATTTCAGCTACATTCTGACTCTTCGGAGGGGGCAGACCCCTACGGGGACCAGAAGACTACCAAACTGTATATAAAGTAGTGAAAACTAGCTCCGCCTCGACCAGCTAAAACCCTACTGACACTTTCATGCATAACAATTTAATAATGTATCAAGTAATTTTTTTTTTCTGCAGAAAAGGTATTGTTACAATCATACTTAAAGTACATTTTGCTGCTTATACTTATTTAGAGTATTTTGAAACAGTTGCATTAATACTTGACGTAAAAGATCTAATTCCTTCATCCACCACTGTGGCTGAATTATCTTTATTTACATGTCTTTGGGAAACGTGAATCACAAGATATTCAATAGGTTTTTAGACTCCTTCTCATATTAATAACTACATTTATTATATTATCCTTATAAGCAGCAAAGAAATTAGAAAAGATATGTGACCTTGGGACAACTAAGATGTAAATTGTGCATAACCCTACATACAGATATTAATCAGTCTATCATAATAATAAACTTTATTCATACAGCACTTTTCAATACAAAGTAATGTCAAGTGCATTCCAT
>CAFUXE010000412.1:158901-169785 GCA_903364295.1 Serranus cabrilla
TTCATGCTCTCTCTTCCCTAATGAAATGTCTTTTGTACAGTCTGTTTTTTTTTTTTTGTTCACTCACGGCGGATGTTCTAATGAGGCAGAGCCTGAAATAGCAGTGGGGCTAGCACTGCAGAACTATGACATCCCATGTGAGAACTTGCCCAAATCACAGTGGCTGCAGCCGTGCGTCAGGTTTCTTTATTTATAACCCGTACGGAATTGTCCTACACTCTGAGCATATGGAGGGTTATGTAACGCTCAGCATCCAATAGATAACCACTAAAGTCAGGTCCTATATATAAAGCTTGCTGAAGAGTTGTTTCTGAGTCTTCTTAAGATTGATTTAGCGCTCCTGAATGTCTGCTTCACAATGATGTAACAAGAAGAATGGTTATTGTGAAGCAAAAAAAAAAACAACAAAATTCTGCAGCATTCCTGGCAATTCCTTTAAAGTGTCAGTTCATGACAAAGACAAAAAACATACTTCTCACTTACCTCTAGAAGCCTGCTGGTAGTTTTAGTTTTATTTTCCCAAGTTTTAAAATATATATCTCTGATATTTCTGCCTCAACTTAAACATAGTAGTGACATATTTTTTCAATTTTATTCATGTCTCCAGAAACAACGTCCCCAATACTCCACAGACCTCCCCGTCTGTGTGTTGTGTGGATCAGTGATCCCAACCAGGATTAGGGTAGGGCGATAATATTGTTTATTGCTGATGGCAGTCATCTACTGAGCTACTGTAATGCACAACGTTGGTGATTCACGGTTTTAGTTCTGGTGCTTGATTAATAGGTATTTTTGCAGACTGGTTCTCATAAAGGGCCAGGTGGGTGCATATTAAAAAACCATGACCGGAGCATCACTCATAGGGAGGAGAAGTAGCCTAAGAAAAGACCAGGTGAGGTGTGGATGGGCTGGGAATGGGCTCAATACAGCAAAATACAAAAATAGCAATTAATATCCAAAACAACATATATTCCACTGTGATGCTTCACTGTGGACATTGTGTTATGTCAATTCATCACCCAACTGTGCAAGATGAATCTCAGATGTCAAGAGATGCTTAGAGAAAAACAAAAACTTTTCTGTTATATTTGCTTTGTTCTTTTAAAATACGGTCTAGTTTGACCTCTTATGGCCTCTAAAGTTTACTTCAATGAATCAGTCTTAGAAGGGAAAGTCACTCTACACGTTAATAGAACTGTTTACAGCTAATAAATGTGACAAACGGTCTTAAGTAGATACATGCCAAAACAACAATAAAAATCATTAAAAAGATTCACACCATGAAATGCAGAGACATTGTATGTTGAGCAGACCCTTTAAGAAATATGAACAAATACACTTGGAATGGTATCATTTGGTGGGATATGCATATGAAAAACAACATCAGCTCTTTGTGTTATAGGGATCCCATCGGATTCGCCCTCATTCACTCAAATTGAAATGCCACCTCGCGCCTGTCACATTGTATATGAGTCATCAGGCAGGAAAGCTGGTCATTACAATCATGACATCAAATGCCTGGCAGCAGAGGTCAATCAGTGTACATTAACCAAACAGAGCTCATTTGTTTTACAGCTTTTAGTGGCGTGTTGGCACCGGCGTACATGAGCTTTAGGCTGGCATCCAGCGGGCATGGAGGACCTCCCAGCAGAGCGGGAGCAAGATGGGCCTCGGCCAGACCTCTAACAGACGAATATGAAGAAGACGGAGAGTGGGGTGTTAATGTGTCCCCTTTCCCCCACTGTTCGACCACTCAGCTGATTTATGCAGCTGAAATGAACTCCTTTACACTGGGCATTTATAAATACCTAAAGGGTTTTGAAATGATGGTCAGGTCACTGCCAGAAAGACATTAAGCATTTTTGTGGAAAATCATTTTTAAGGAAAATCCTTGGACGTCTGTCAGGTTTCCTCTTTCCTCTCTCTATTGAATTCTTTGGTGGGTAGATGTCAAGAAATAAGTTTAAATAACCATACTGTACTTAAAATTTGATTAATTTGTAATGTTGATCTTCCATAGGCTGCAAACTGCTGCCTCAAAAATTCTTGCAACAACACAAAACCGTGCGGAAATCATGTGAGATCACACACATGAGAATAGCTACGGCGATATAAACAGTATTGCCAGATCTCTACTCGTGGACACATTTCTGCCCTCATATCAGCCACCCCCAGTCCAGACAAACACACACACACACACAGTCCAAAGATCACTCTTAACCCTCACCTGGTCCTAATTATAGCAGATGAGGGCACATTTCAGTGGCACTCTGGTGATCTGTCATCGACAGGCCCTCTCCAGTCTGGCTGGGAGTGATATCTCTCTGTAAAATATGTATGACATCAAAAAGCCTTAAAGGTTATTACAAATTAATAATGAGTAGTGGGCCGAGAGCAGTAAAAAATAGCCTTCCCTTGGTGTCGTGTTTAAATGTTTAATTTAACATGCTCCAGTATGGATGTGGACTGCCTCCCAGCAGTATGTGCAGGGCCCTGAGGTCTCAGCAGACTGCCAGAGGTCTGGAACATACAAACCCAGACCACCAGGCTCACATGTATTAAGATCGACATCCAGATTAGACTGATTCATGCAGACGTGAATGATCATCCGTCTGGAGCCGTCAGCTGCTATCTTGAAAAGTGCCGTGCTTCTATCTGCGCGTCTCTAACAGCATACCGAATTATAAAAACACTAAAGGAAGCAGTTTTACTCGCATCAAGCGCAAATTCTCTGTAGACTCCGAGACATAGAAAAGCTCTTTCTGAGTGTTTCTCTGAAGCAAGTCGAATCATTGGCCCTGAACCCCCCTCACAGTAATGTCTGAAGACACTGTACAAAATTGCCTTATTTATGCCTGTAATGTAAGCTGTCTGTTCTGGTGTCGCTCATTCTCTGTGGAACCGATGACGGTGGCAGCCGAGTCTGGAGTGAATTTGCCGGGCGACTACCTGGGAAACATCAACAGTCATTAATTATGTAAAACTCTTCTCACAGTGGGAGCAGGGAGAGCTGCATACAACTGCAGCGCCCGCTCCTATTAGACTCAATGTACTCTACAATGAGCCCCCACTGCCTGGGGGCGTGGAGGGATTATCAGCCTACCGCCACGACCCCCCATAGAAAGACACACACGCTGTACAGTACACACACACTAAATGTGACGTTCTATTAAGTTCTGCACCGATGTATGCTTGTGTTTAGCTGAGGAGGAGAATAACAGGAATCTCTGTGCTGTCTCTCCTCCCTAGTCACCCCATCATTCACTTCTCTCCTTCGCAGGTCCTGTTAGCTCTTTTTTTCCCTCTCGCCGGCAATTGTCTGCTTTCCGGCTCTCTCACTACAATGAATGAAATCGGCAAATCTGACAGGACAAATGATATGCCATGTTTGTAAGGAACGCTGGGTAAAGGGTGCTGTTTCATTGTTGATAGTGCTGCCACCAACACCGCCCAGGTCCGCTGCTTGGAACCAAATTACCCACAAAGCCGCGCTACGCTGGGCCCTACCTGAGATCTTCCTCCAAGCACTGCGATTGACAACAGCAGATTTATCAAGCAAATAATGGACCTAATTTCTGCACCATGTGTTTCCAATCCATCTTCAACAGACGCAAGGATTGTTTGGCAGACTTCAAGTCGTCTCCACAGCGTTCCGTTCCTCCATCAGCTGCGCTCTTCTCGCCGTGGTTCAAGGCTCGTTCATCAGTGCTGCTCCTTTTAGCGGATGCGGCTTTGGCATGATGTTCCTCCATGCTGAAACAAAGGCAGCGCTGACACCTGTAATTAATTAGGCTATTATGCATTCCGCAATGATAATTGCCTCACTGGAAAGTCACCAGCCTTCTAAGAGGGAGAGAGAGGAGAGGTGGATGGAGAGCGCTATCCATCATAGTGGAGCGCGCTCTCTCCCTCTCTCTCTCCCTCTCTCTCCCCTTGTGTCATGCTGTCTCACCTTGACTAGTGTAGGCAGGGCTAGAGAAACACTGTCAACATGTGTCTGAGGGCGAGATATGCAGCTGTGCCTCCCCCTTGCCAGGGCTGCTCCACCAGCGGCCTGCCAGGGTCCATCCACTCCAGGGCTTTGGCTCACATTGGCACAGTTACCCATGACACCCCATCTGTTGTAGCTTTGTTCACTAGGGCAGTACAGCGCCGGGATAATGGGGGCACTTTATTTTTATAATTAGCCCTTACCTACACTTCTCCTCTCTTCTCTCCTCTTAACAGTTCTCCCAGCTCTGAAATCTAGTCCAGGTGCACTCATTGCTACTTTTCACAGCCCTCCCTTTCAGCACATCAACTGGTGCCTTCATCTTAGCCTCAGCACGCCCCCGCTCCCTCCCATCGTGCCATGATGGATACGTTTTCAGCAGACACACTTTCCTCAAGGTTTAGGTCATTCGCTCACTGCATCAAACATTTGAAAGCGTGAGCTCAAAGAAAATGACAACTCCTGTCTTTTGAACTACAAAGACATTCAGAAAAGATTTGTTTTCTTCCCTACGTTTTTCTCTCACCAGCTCTTGACTTTGACTTTGCCGTGACTTTGAGGTGTTAGCGCCGAGGCTGGTGCTTTTGAGTTTTGTCGAGAGGGCGGGTAACACAGCGCTTCTGCCGCCTGTTGATGGTGAGGGGGGACCCAGAAGGCACCTGCTGCGTGGTGGAGACAGCAGGCCCTTTGATCTGGGTTTAATGTCGTGCCATGTTTTGTCTCTCATGCTGCTCTGTGTGCCACGTCTGTCGGGATTACGTCAGCTCCACCTTGATCTGTAGAGATCTGCTCTCCTCTCAGCCTGGGTCATTATCGGCACTCTCTACTGGGGCACTGACCTGAGGTCCCGCTCATTTTGTCTTGTCTCATATTCAAGCGAAACACTTTACGTCATATATCTTGATATATCTTTTAATGTTGGCGGCATGGCTCTGGGGTCTGTCAGACAGTCTGTGCACCATTTTGGTCCAGGCTTAAATACCTAAGCAACAATTTGATGGATTGCCATGAAATGTTGTAGTAACTATCATGTTCAAATGACTTTAGTGTCCTCTAACTTTTATCTAGCACAGTTGCTCAAAGTTTGGCCTGCAGGCCAAAGGCAGCCCTCAAATATATTTTGTGCAGCACCCTAACATGACATGAATTGCCTGAAATACATGTAGTAACATTTAATTTTCTGCCTATCCTTGTCCATTTCAACACTTTTACTTTAGATAGCTCACATTTAATACACTGCTCTGCTACTGCGTCAGACTGCACCCCCCTTGCAAGCATCTCTCAAGGTTGGAATGGCAAATTGTTCAAAAGCTACTTTCACGACAAATCTTTTTCTGTGCTGCCCTCAGTCAGTCATAAGCTGGCTTCTGAAATGGGCACTCATCAACACTTAGAGGACCCCTGATGTAGAATCACTATGTGGTTGACATTTGTAGATTTTAGAGAAATGTCTTGGCAAATGTTGGATGGACTGCCATGAAATTTGGGACACACATTTCCATCCCTCTCAGGATGAATCGTTACATTTTTAGTTATTCCCTGACTTTTCATATAGCCCCATCATTATGTCATAATTTAATTCTTTGCAATTACATTATTCTTCAGATACTTCCGAATACCTGCAAATCTAAAGACAGTCCCATCTGCCTCAGCTCTGTGTTTAGTGCTAATATGCTACCATGCTAAACTAAAATAGCGAACATGGTAAATATTAGCATGTTAGCCAGGCCTGTGGCAGCAACAAGCTGCAAGCTTCAGCTCAGGCTGAATAATGGTTTGAAGTATGTTATTACAGAAGTGAATCCAGAGGGCGTGCCCAGGTGCTGTTAAGGTGGACTGACCTTTAAGGTGGGTCAGTCTCATTTGCTGACACGCCACTCTTCTGTGTTCTTTTTATTTTGTGCTGCATTATACGATGACATACAGTTTGTCAAAATAAAACAAGACAAAATGGTCAATTTGGGGTTTTTTTGGAGGAAAATTAATAATTTCGACAACTGGACAAAATAGTCAAAGCAAAAAACAGTTGTTAGTGGCAACCCTATTGTTAGCAATTTCACTATGACTAAGTTATCATTCTGACGTTAGCATTTAGCTCAAAGCATCACACCAAGTACAGCCTCACAATACTGCTAGCATGGATCTAGAAATCCTTCCTACGTTCTTTTTCATTAATATGGCCTTAAAACATGTATCTACGTCCATTCAAATGCAGGTGAGCCTCTTCCATAAGGCTTCCATGAATCAAGCTGTGTTTTCACTCTGTATCTGTCACTGCATCGTTGCAGCATGCATTTCCATCAGGAGTGAATAATGCTACAAAGAATATTGGTCAGCTTTGGTCATTTATTTGGCTGAGACGGCAGCTCTGCAGTGGCGGTGGCGTCAGTCCGTTGTGAGCGCAGCGTGTTGACTGACAGCCACCACTGATTGGAATTGACGTGGCGACGAGATGTGTGTCAGTGCTCTGACTGCTCATCTCACCGGGCATCCAGAGACGGCCACAACCACCGCCATGCTGCTACCACCGCCGCGAGATGGGTGTCACCATGATTAAATCTGCCCTCAAACACAGTCTGTGTGTAGTGTGCATCTGCGTGAGTGCAACTTGACGTGTGTGTTTGCATGCTTCCAAGTTCAAGTGCGTGTGTGGATGTGGGAGTGTGTGTGTGGGTGTACACGGGTCTCTCACCGTCCAGACTGTATTGCAATAGTGTTTACCTCTGCCCCTCTCCTCCACCCACTCATCAGTCACTCCGCACCAACTCATCTCTCTCCTCCCGCCTCTCCTCTGAACCTACACTCAACGCAAAACAAACGCCAGCAGTGACAGCTGCAAAAGTGCTGGGTGGCACAGCTAAAATATGATCTTTTCCCTGTTTCAAAGGAGAAAATGATGGTTTTGCATTTCCTTTTTTTAACATACAGATCGCATATAAAGGAGACTGAAAGCACGTAACTGTAGAATTGCAGGTTTTTCTTTTCTGGATTGTGTGTACAATGTTGAAACAACCAAAGCTCAAGGTCCTCCATGAGCTGTGCAGGCATTTAGATCCATCTTTTATTTTTTTCAAAAGCACTTTCAAAATCAGATCTTTTTTTAAAGTTTTGACTGCCAATCCTTGAAAAATCAGCTGAATAGAACCAATATGTTCTTGTTTGAATTGAAACATTGATTTGTGCTGGAAAGTTAAAAAATTCAAAAACCAGGCCATTAGCTTAGCTTAAGCTTTGCATTATCAAAACAGTTACAAAAATGCTGTTTATGGCAATATTTTAAATGTATATCTTTATGGATCTGTATAGGAGCTGAAGCAATTAGCTGAATAATCATTTAATTGATTGACAGAATATTTATTTTTTCTACATTTTCAATAAACAATTAATTGAAGTCATGATTCAAACTAAACTTCTCTGGTCTCAGCTTTTCAAACCGCAGAGTTTGATGTTTTGTATGATTGTAAACGCTCATTTATAGATTTATTGATTGTAAGCCATCCTACCCTTGATGGTGTTTCAGTCAAATTTATCCCATTTGCTGACCATTGTTTATAAATAAAATATGCCACAATAAGTAGGGATGCACAGTATGCATTTTTTGTAACAAAATCATGAATGATACGATATCCAATAATTTCACATTTTTTAATTAAAAACAAATTCATAACCTGTAGTTTATGCACACCTGAGGGTAAGAAAGGCTAATATGTAATGAGCAAAGATGGATCATTTAATATTCCATAGCTCTGATCAACATTGTTAACACAACAAAGTAAAGTACAGTGTTTTTTTTTGTAAAATACATCAACATATCTTATCAGCAGCAACTGCCCTCTACTGCACCGAAGTGTGTAGCTGCTACACTTGTTGTCATTGGAAGCACTTTGGCTTTGTCTCATCAAAATATTTCATAATAATATAAATTTCCCATTATCAGTTGATTATCAGTACTGATATAAATAATATATCCCTAAAAAATGCATTCCTGCATTCTTCTCAGTAACTATAATGAATTAGAATTATTTACATATTTTTTTTAATACAGTAATGTCATTACGTGTAACTGCTTATGAGTTGGTATGTTACGTACTAAAGTATACTATTCTACTCAAGAAATGGTACTCGCAAATAGGAAAAGCTCAATAGTTAAAAAGATACTGCGAGGATCTCACCTGGAAGAAAAGGTAGGCAGAGGTGGACTTTACACATGGCTCAAAATGGCGTCTCTGAAAATGGAGGGACAATTGAAGTAGAAGTCAGATGTGAGTATGTTTTACCAATACAGATTAGATTGAAAAAACCTTCCCAGCTTTAGATGTTAGCATAATTTAACATAATAGTAGAGCGTTGACCACATTTCATCTTATTTTCTCAACACTTATATTAACACCAAGAACTGAATGTTTGTCAGGAATCCAGTGGATTCTTCTGGAAGGTGTTGTGACAAGTGGTGTGGCGGTGGTGGTGGGCTTCCCACTGTTTTGTTCTAATAAGCATGGAGCGGGACCGGGGTTGTTGTGACATCCTGTCAGCCTGTGGGCTGGACTGGCGCTCAGTGAGCAGCACAGTAGGATGGACTCCCTATGATTGTGCACTGACCTTTGCATCATGGGGAAGATGACAGGTAATTTAGAGGCCTCAGGGACTGTGGAACCATACATTTGCTGTCCCCAAACCACCCACAGCACCAACCATATTCACCTTGAGATGGGAGCGGTGTATTCATGAACAATGCATGTACACACACACACACATGTGCAAAAAACAGAATTCAATCACTCGCTGTGTACGCCCAGGCACAGATGCAGACATGCGTCAAACATTCACACACTTATTTGCACACACACAAACACATCGCAAGATCTGCCGTGACATGCGCCCAACACCCCATCATCGTCATACACTCTAATCACCTGCATCATCACAACCCATCCTCAAACAACCAAATCACAGGGGGTGGCAAACTGGTAAGGCAGAGGGGGAAAATGATGATTTAGAGTGATAATTGCATAATCACCAGTTGTGATAATTGTAATTGATGACTGCATAATTGCTAATTGCGCTCTTTATGGGAACCCCTCTTTTCCGTTGTGTCTCTGTCTCTCTCTGTATATCTCTCAGTAGCCCTTCACTCTGCTTCCTCTACTTCATTCTAGGTCTGTTCTCTCACCCTTCATTTATTTCTCTCGTCTCAACACATGCTAGCTTGTTCTCTCACACACACATACACACACTCAGATGCACACACAGAGACTCACTAGCGGGTACTGTAAGTATTCTCAAAGGCTTATCAGTAAGTATTTCCCAGCAGCCTTGTCCCAGAGGCTGTGTTCTGCCCACTCTGTTGCTGCGTGAAGAGTTATGGAGGAGCGCTAACAGGTTTCCTTTGTCTCTCTCTTGCTACTCTGCCCCAGGCTTTACTCCTGCTTGTAAAATCAACCTGTGGCCAAGCCCATTCCCTCGGTAGCCATATCCTTTATCACAAAACGGGTGAAAACAAAGAATGCGCTGTGAGCCGAAGCCAGGGCCAGAGCCGTATCTCGCATCCAAAAGAGGAGAAGAGATCTGCCAGTTGTAGTTCTTCCTCAAGCTGTACCACTCTGTACAACCGCCCGATCTGCTCCTATCTGTTAGTGTGAGACTTCTGCCTCTGAACTCCCATGTGCTTGGCTGGAGGTGGATTAGCATGGAGATGAAGATGACTCCCTGATCAGCCCATATTACGCACGACACCTCAGAGCGCTTTGATGATAGCAAGGGTGGGTTGTGGGGGGGCAACTATACGCATAGCGGGCGCTAACGTGAGAAGGCATCAGGCAGGCGTGTGATTGATGTCTCTGCTAGTGTCTGTAGGCAGGTTAATGGTGTGATTGTGGAGGTAATCTCCGTGTTCTCTCGTTAAAGGATGATGGAGGGCCAGGAGACCCCGCGCGTCTCTGGAAGATGGAGCCCTCGCTGTTGCCTTCACAGGATCTCAGGCTTTTTACACATGCAGTTGGAGCCTCATTTGATGTATATGCTTCAGAGGAAGCCGGGCCAGCCAGCAGACTGTCAGTGAAAAGTTGATGACTAGCAGTGGGTTCATCCACCCTGCTGTAGTGGCAATGTAGTTCAGCTTTAAGCTCATGTTGATAATATAAAAGAGTCTGCGGTGTTTTTATACTCTTTTACTCCGAGATGTTTTCACCTACATATGTAATATTATCAGGTAAACGGCCTTCATGTGTCGGCTGTAATAAACCACTTCAAGTTTTTCAAGAAGTTGGAAATTAAAGCTACAGTGGACGCTGCCTGATTTCTTTTCAGTTGTAACAGCGGGAGCTATGGTTGTGACATGCCTAAAAACTCCAGTAAACAAATGGCTTTAATGGCAAATCAACAATATTTCAACTGTTTTTATGTTAATTGCATACCAAGAATGTGATGAGGGAAGGTATAAAATATATATTATTGAAACTTCCTGGATGGACCACTATGTTGGTGAAGGCATCAATCACACTGATTGATGGAAGGTCTTGACTTTATTTTTATAGACTTTGTGTAAAACTGTATTTTCAGCTGCCGTTCCCAACAGAATGGACAAATGTGGTTGATATTTCTCAGGGATGTTTAGTACTGCACTGCACACAGCCAACATGATGGGGTCACGATGCCATTTACATAGCAAGCATAGCAATTTTAACACGTTCTCTAGTTTGTCGGGATGTCACAAAGTCCTTTGCTCATTGTCACATTGAAGAGCAAAGACTTTTTGTTGGCTGGTGGTGCCACTGAGTCACGAAATGTTTATAGTGAAAACGGAGTAAACATAAAAACTGTCTGTGATCAGTGGGGAGAAAGCAAACCTTAGCAGAACCAACACTAGTTGATGATGTAGTCATAACCCACATATA
>CAFUXE010000412.1:182954-216838 GCA_903364295.1 Serranus cabrilla
CATGATGTTGTGAAGTAACTGACAGTTTTTTTTCCAGGGCGGAGGAGGAGAGCACCAATGTTGGTTTGGCTGACAGACTATCAGAGGCCGAGGAGAAGATCAAGGTTCTGCATTCATGTAAGTGGTTTAAACGCTGACACATTAACCAGGATACTTTACATAAAAACAAACCAATTTTCCAATGTAATTTGGTAATTGGTAAATAGATATTAATCAAAAGATTTGATTGGGAAATATATTCAGTTCTGTTGCTTTAAAGTCAAAGTTCATGTGTTTTTTAATATCTCACTTGTCTGCCTGTCACCAGCTTTGAACACTGCACAGACAGAGCTGCTGGACCTGCGGTGTAAATATAACCAGGAGATAACAAACAAGTAAGAGTGCCTCAGATTTTACATTTTGTGTCTAAGTTACCACATGTTTCTGACCAGCTGCTGTATGTCTCCTCCCCTCCCTCGAGTCGTAGTGGTTACAAACATCTCTGTGGCCTTCCTCCCTGGCGCTTATTGTAGCATTTCAAGTGCTGAAGCCGCTCTTCTTTATTTTGCCTACATAAACTCATGTCCAGTGTAGAGCTGAGGAATGCCATTGTAAAGGCGGAGAGTGACTCAGCCACTAATGCAGGTCGATGAGAGAGGTCTGTGTTTGCCTTCACTGGCAGCTGGGCCATGACAGCCCTCAAGAAGAATTGCTCCATTTAAAGATTGCTTCAGAAAACACTCTACCTTGTCCTGGTCTTTGAGCGCAATGTATCCACCGCACGCCTGAAATGAATCTGAGCTTGTATGAAGGATGTCGATAGACATTCAAAGTAAACACTCCTTTGTTTGGGTTGTGCTCCAGAGCACAGTCAGCCGCTGCTAATGGATTTTCTCCCAGGCTTAATCCATGGCGCAATTGAACTGATGTTTTTAGACCCACTGCCATCCATTTTGTTGGATTGGACACATTTTCAGTTTGGGCCTACCTTTCCTGTGCAGCTGCAGGTTGAAAGACCATCTCTGTTATGTGGTCTGTCATGCAGTGTGTGTGTGTGTGTGACATTCCTCTGGGCTGACCCCAGAGCTCCAACTGCAGTTATCCCTCTCTGACCCTGAGCTTCTCAACACCGGGCCGGCCTCTATTACTCTCACTGACTGTTTCCTCAATGTTGATAAGAAAGACTATTTGTCTGCTTCGGCTTGAGTAGCTGAGCAGGTAATCAATACAAAACATTTTCCGTACTGCACAAGTTCATTAAACGTGGAGCTGACACCTGTTAGTGTTGGCTGTCAGCAGGGCGCCATCTATCCCGGCCTTATTGATAGGACCGGGGCATGGCCAGGACCCTCTGAAACCAGCGCTGCACCACACAGCACTGATGATCATTACTGCCAAGAATAACTTTGGTTTGAGACGGTCTCTCTATGTGACTAATTCCACATCTCACTGTAGAAATATCATTGTCTTGTACTCATGACATAATGATTCTATTGGATCCCTAATATTTTCGGTAATTATACAGCCGGATGTGAAACAATGGGAGCAGTTAAGTGCAAACATGAAAGAGAATGAAGGTTTGACTGAATGTAGTTTCTTTAATATGGATTAAAAAAGTCTAATATGGTCTTTGAACAATTTTTTCTTTTGGTAAAAAAGGACCACTGCGTCCCGAAACTTGAAAAACCTATGTGCATATTTAAATCAATCACAGCCTCCTCGTTAATTCATCCTTATCTACCTTTTGAAAATCAGGTCCCACGTGTGCAAAATGAAACTGTTGAACTTCAAACAAACCTCATGAATAATCCTGCCGAGCTTCTGTTTAAATTAGACTACTCTGATTGTTAGATGTATGGAGGCAAGTTTGAGTTCAATCTCAAAAGAGCTCTGAGGATAAGAATCATACATACATCCGCTGGCCACAGCTTTTGTACAGGGCAGGGCTCTGCCATCAGTCAACACGATCATCTATCATCTTTGACGATATTGTGTTGTGTAAAACATATATCAACACAATTGTCTGAATTAAAAATAAAAAGCACGCTCAAATTTCTCAGAAAATCTGATCATTTGAAGATACATTACAACTCAGTTCAATGTGATAAACAAACTGGACTCCAACTGGCAACCTTCCAGTCTCAATGTTCTCCAGCCATTAAACTCCATTACCCACAATGCAATAGTGCATACAGCTCAGGACAGGGTTCTCTCTGTGTAAAAAAATATACAGCCCCCTTGGCACCCAAATTTTGGTTAAAATAAACTGTAAAGGGGTGTTAGTCCTGAGTCCTTGTCACAGTGGACCCAGGTTCGAATCCGGACTGAGGTCACGTTGCTTCATGTCTCCCCCTGTAAAGCAAAGAAATCATCTTATTCTGCATTCTTCTCCATTCATTCAGTGTTATTGTTCAACTCCTGCGTGCCCACACCCAACAATTCTGCTTATAAGAACAAACTAGTGTAGTTAAATCAAACTATTGTCCTAATTCAATTATTCTGTGCTTGTAAAATTGTCGCTGGAAATATTTATTTTTTTCTCTATAATTTGTGTTATATTAAAATTGTATGTTTATTTACTTAAGCTCTTAATTAAATAAGAAACTATCTTTTTTTCATTAGTCAAGTATTTAATTGACACAGGAGTATAAAAAAGGCTTTATTTGTTATGCTCAATATCTTCTGTGAGTGTTAAAAACAATAAACAGTTTAGTATTTACAATTTATTTTCTAGAAAACTCCTGCATACAGTTATGCATATATGAAACAGAAGTGTAAGCAGAGGGGCAATAATGCACTCAGTTGCCACTTGATTAGATACACCGAGCTATAAGAGATGTAGTCCAACCCAAGTTCTACAAGCAAGTCACATTTTTTTTATCCTCATTAATATAAATGTGGTATAGAAACACCTCTGTGTATATGTCTGAGATGATGGCTTCTCTGGCTCTCACATATCATATTTTAATATATGATTTAAAGTCTTACTTCTCATGCTATAGTATAATTATTTGTTTAGCCCCCCCAAAAACCTTCTGTTTTTGTTTCTTTAGGCATCATAGTAACTTTTTGTGTACCGTACCATAACATAAGTAACATACCATGTGACTGTAATGATTCCTGAGACAGTTCCAGTACCATCGCAACCCTCATAATATCTGTGAATACGTGTGAAATGTCATAAACTTGGTCTCCACTGGGAATCGCTTTATCATCAAAGACTAATCCTGAGCTGTGAGCCAGTTGACTTATGGTCTTGTAGAAATCATAAATCAATCTCATTTCAATTTCAAATTGTGTTTTATTTCTGAGTTTAGACACATTTTAGACACTACTGTTACTATGGGGATGATAGCTGCGCTGAAGCCACAGGATGAACATGGTTGTTGCTTCACCATCAGACAGAATGTGCTGTTTCAGAGATGAGCAGGGCACGGTTGTCACATAGCTTGGTTGGTTATTGTTGACAGAGGCACTGAAGCAAAAACTGCAACTCCCATCTAAAACAAACATATAACATGTGCAGACGCCCCATACATTCCCACGCCGCACAGTGTAGTACTGTACATGAACATGATTCTGCAGCACAGGGGAAAATACTACTTGAGTATTTCCATTTTATTATCACTTTATACTTGTAGTCCATTACATCTCAGAGGTATATTATACCTTTTACTTCAATGCATTTGTTTAACAGCTATAGTTAGTTGTTACTTTGCAGGTTTAGATTATTAATACAAATATAAAGTATCTAATAAATGATTATAAATATATTAATATATATTTACCCAGAAGTGCATAAAGTAAATAAAATGAGCTCCACATTTACCAGCTGCAACGTAAAAGTGAACCAATAATTCTTATAATATTCAGAAATAGGCATTCCTCATAATGATGACATTTTGATGCTTGTACTTTTTGATTGCAGAACTTTTACTTGAGAGTATTTTTTTACACTGTAGTATTCTTTCAAAGTTCAGGGCTTGAAGTGTTTATGTTTGATATCTGAAGGGGAAAGTTAAAATGGTATTTACTTCTCAAACCTGTACATCTACTGTTACTGTCACGTTTTAGCTTTGTTTGTTAAAGCAATATATGATTAACAGCTTTGTGTTTTTTGTGTGTTTTTTTTACGTGTTTGCTCTTTCTTGGAGAGTGAGAGTACCTCCTCAGTAATCGTGTGGTTTCTGTCTGGGTTTGTGTGTTCCAGGGCAGAGGAGGTCGACGCCATCATGGCGAATCTTGAGAAAGCAAACCAGGTGAGTACAGTCTTCCTCTGCACTTCTCTGATTGAGATGCTCCTTCGTTAAGGTAATCACTCCTGTAATCAAGCCTTGGCTTTAATTAGACACCCTCCGTCCTGTGCCCCCCCCCTCTCCCTCCCTTCCTCCCTCTTCCACCTCCCCTCCCCTGAGTGTGTGATTAGCAAGTGTAAACCTGAGCCCCCGTCGGTGGGCGCTGTGGCAGCACGGCTCCACTCAGCAGAGAACAGCAGACTGCCGAGCGCGATTGATGCCGGAGCGCCAAACGCCAGGGTTCTTAGTTATCTCGCTGCCTTGATTGCTTCCTATCCTGGTGATACCTCTTTTCTTTTACTCCTTTCTTCTCCCCTCTGCTTTTCTCTCTCGTGCTCTTTTTCTCATTCTGCTGCTCTCTGCCAGCAGCTCCTAGATAAATGTTCTCAAAATGAATCATTAATTAGCAGGCCGGGTGTGACAGAGCAGGTAAACAGTTTGGGGAATAAAGTGGGCTGACTAAACAGCCCCCTCAGCAGAATAAACCGGTGGCTGCACTCGTCTGCGCGGGCCCAGACTCAGGTTTTCAGTCGGCTCTAAAATTTCAGAGCAAGGGCGCCTCCTTTGATTTATGTATATGCTCTCACCTTGATCATCTCATTAGCCAATTGATGCGGCTGGTGTACGAAAACTGTAACGCTGTGATACCACGTCTGTGTGCAGAGAGCAGAAAAGGCCCAGAGGGAAGTGGAGAGGCTAAAGGAGCAGTTTGCCAGTGGCCAGAGAGCCACCACAGCAAACTGCCATCCAGCAGAGGGCACCAGCAGGGTAAGAATAATGGGACTTCATCCGGGACTTCATCAGTGTTATATTTCTTGTTAATATTGCATGTTTACTATTTGTTATTTTCTTGATGCTTCATTCTATTTTTGCCATACACTTTTGCTGCTGTAACACTGAAAATGTCCCTGTTGAAGGATAAAAAAAGGAATATCTTAACTTATCTCATTTGATTTTTGGTCATATCTAGGCAATGGTGGAATGTGAATGTAAAAGAAAATATTTACTCAAGTATTGAACTGAAAAGGTTCAGTAAGTAAGTCTTACTTGTCTTATTTGTTCAAATTGTCACTTTATCAAAAAAACAAGCATGGCAACAAGTTATTTTTGACAAACTCGAACTTTACTTGTTTACTTCCATTATATGCAACATTTTATAGATTTGCTACTTTAAGTACATTGTGATAAGATGCTTTCAAAATGTACTTCAGTTTGAATGCTGGACTTTCACTCCTAATTCTGGTTTTACTTGGTCCTAAAGCTACTTTTTTATTTGAACAATATTAAGTCATTTTTGGTTTGGTAACACAAGAAAAAATAGACAAACTTTGGTAAATTCTGAACGTTGAACGTAAGCATTCTGATTTTAGTAAACAGCAGGATTGGTTAACCTATTGATAATAAATATTCGAATTTGACAGTACATTGAGTGTTTCTGTCTTAATCAAAACATGACAAACTTATAAAGATACTTATCACCTTTCACACATAGTTAAATGTCTTGAATTACCATTTAAACGTGTCTTCTTTGAAACTAACAAATTAGGATTAACACATCCAAATATGATAATAACAATCACGATTAAAATTTTAAATGCATTATTAATGGTTACCTGAGGTGGAAATTCTCTCACTTTCCAACTGTCTGAAATAAATCAACACTGCAGAGGTTGTGATTCACGGGCTGGCCTCTCACCCTCTCTCCCCCTCCTCACTCCTTTTATCACTTTCTCCCCTCCGCCTCTCACCCTTTGTCACGTCTCCTTCTCGCCTGTCAGGAGAAGAACGAAAAGGGCGAGGTGTTGCCCTCCCAGCTGGAGGCTGCCCTGCTGGCTAAAGACCGCGAAATCCTCCGTCTTCTTGAAAACATCCAGCGGCTGCAGTTCACGCTACAGGAAGTTCAAGAGACCTCGGCCAATCAGATCCTGGAGCTGGAACGCCAGCTCGCCTATAAGACAGAAGCTATCGAGGTGAGTGGCTGCGACACGTGAGTGGTGCAGGAATAGTGGCAGTGAGACGCTTATTAAAATGAAGTAAAACATGCTGCTTCTTTTTTCCATTTCAGAGATTAGAAGCTAAACTGCAATCCCAGATGGACTATGAAGAGATTAAAACTGAACTCAGGTGATCATTTTTACTTTAGACTTGATGTGTGAGCATTCATAATAATGTGACATTTAGTCCAAAAAATTGACTTTCACTGCATGTTTGTTTCTGTCCACAGTATCCTTAAGGTAATGAAGCTGGCTTCAGCAAATGGCAGCTCGACCCAGGTATACATGCTCCTGCATCGTGTTTGTCTTTCTCTAACCAAAGTAGACCTTTGGTTTCTTCTTAATGTTCTCTTGGTGTCTGGGAAGAAAAACTACAGCAGTGCCATTGAATGCTTCACTGATTGTCATCCATTATAAGGATATCTGCAGCCACTGCAATTGATTAATTGAAAATTAACAGCTTCTGTGCGTGCGTGTGTGTGTGTGTGTGTAGGATTCTGCCAAGGCTGCAGAGGCTATTTTGCTGGATAAAGAGGCCTTTCTTCCTTCTCACAAATACCTGGTGGATAAGGCCCGAATTTTGCACAGCATGGGTAAAATAAATGTCTTTCAAGTTTGATTTTCTGTCTATTGAACCTGGTTTAAATGGATTACCACAGGATTCTTGATGTGAAGCAGCACGTGTTGTCATCATCTACAATCTCCCCATAATTCACTGATGGCTTATTACTCATTGGTTAGGCTCTATCACATCAGGGTAGATGTTTTTCAGACTTAAATCTGTCTGCATGTACCGAGCCAACAAGATATAGTCTGGGTTTTAAAGACTAGTGAGTTCATTAATTAAATACCTGCCATCAGCTAGATAACAATTATTTTGTTTTAATTACATTTTGCATAAACGAGTCTGTTTCTGTCACCAGATGATGACCAGTCTGAGGATGCAGGTAGGGAGACTGGCAGGCCGCCCGGCTCCCACTCGTCCTCCTCTCATGCCGAGGGCCGTGCCTCTTCCAGCCCCGGACCTCCCACCCTGGACGGCTCCTCCTCCAGCCACGATCTACCCCGTCCATTTTCTGTGTCGCCGTGCTCCGGGGACAGACTGTCAGGAGACCACATCCTTCACAAGCAGCTCCTCTCCCCACACTTTAAAAAGGAGGGCCTCATGGCTTTTCCCACTGCCCTCTATGCAGCCAAAGTCGCCCTCATGTCGAGCACCCAAGGGTCTATGGGGGCGGGCAGCGTCGACGCCGGTTTGCCCAGCGACCAGTCAGAAAGCGGCAGCTCAACTGCGGGAGACGAGGACCAACTGGACACAGCGGAGATCGCTTTCCAGGTGAAGGAGCAGCTGCTGAAGCATAACATTGGCCAGCGTGTGTTTGGCCACTATGTGCTGGGCCTCTCCCAGGGCTCGGTCAGTGAGATCCTGGCAAGACCCAAACCCTGGAGGAAGCTGACTGTGAAAGGCAAAGAACCTTTCATTAAGATGAAGCAGTTCCTCTCTGATGAACAGAACATCCTTGCACTTAGGACCATCCAGGTCCGCCAGAGAGGTGAGTGGAAAAGACAGTGACATAAAACAAAACAAAAAAAGAATACGGATCAGGTGGGAATGAACAACACACTGTTTTTGTATTTGTAGCCTGAACTTTCAAACAAGTCACCTTTAACCATGGTTTCTAAAACCCTCGTCTTGGAAGTGGAAGTGTGAATAAAATGTCTGAAATGTCATTCATATTCATCCACTGCATGCATCTACAGTGACCGTTAAAGGATGAGTGTGGTGATAGTCAGTAGTGGAATGTAACTAAGTACATTTACTGTACTGTACTTAAGTTACTCAAGCACTTTAAAATTTTTTGAAGTGAGAAAAAAGTATTTCCACATATGTAACTCTATACTTCTACTCCACTACGTTTTAGACTCAAATATTGTGCTTTTTACTCCACTACATTTAGTTGCTAGATTAAGTTACTAGTTACTTTTCAGGTCAAGGTTTAAGATGGAAAAATACCATCAATTTAAAATTTAAACCACATAACAGTATTTTCAGTAGTTTAAATTAACGTCAACAGTAAAACGCTGCTTACATAAATGCATCAAAAATAATAACCCGATAATATATTTGGAATATAAATATAACAATATGAGCGGGGCCATTCTGCATAATGAGTACTTTTACTGTTGATATTTTTTGTACATTTTGATGGTGGCACTTTTGTGCTTTCACTAAGTTTTGAATGCAGGGCTTTTACTTGTAATGGAGTGATTCTGCAATTCAACAAATTCGATGAATAGACCAAAACCAACAATGAGTTGATCCGACCGAGGGCAGGATCACACATCAGCAAAACCAAGCTAACATTTAATTCACCTCTTTGCTTGCATAAAATGAAAATCGACCGGATGGGAATATTTGCCAATGGAAAATTTGTGGATGTGTGACTTTGCCCGAAGGAGTAGTGATGGCCAAACAAAGCTTCATGAAGAATCTTCATTTTTTTCTGAGCAAAACATACTGAATTTCAATCGAGCCTCGACCAAGAGCGTCATCTAGTGGGTCAACAGGCACAATTATTTTCCATCAAGCTTCATTTGGACATCACTACGTTAAGTGTTGTGTGTGTAGCCAAAGCCTGATATAACTTATTCCTCTGTGCTTCATTGTTGTAAAAACACATCAGTGAGCCTGTTGTTCCTTCATTATCATGAACATGGGCTCTGTGGTTTATTTTGAGTCATTCCCACTTACACCGTCCTGCTGCTAGAAATACTCAGAGAACAACAAATATGCATTAATCCACAGCTGAATATAGTCTCCAACAAATAAACCATTCACTCTTGTTTGAGCAACGTTTGCTATAAAAAGTATTTTTTGTTTATTTCATGGCATTTGTTAGGCTATGTTTCACTTCACTTGTGTTTGTGGAATAGGGGACTTTGATAACATAATTAAACAGGTGCTTCTATAGATGGCCAAAGCTACCCAAATTATAAGTAAATTGTTTTTTCAAAAAAGTTGTTTTGAGAGTTTTTAAAAGGGATTTGTGAGTGTATGAAGCTACGATGTACCAACAAGTTTTTAGAGCAGCTGTAATCATGCCATCTTGTTTTGGTGGCTTAGCTTCTGGACCGGTGTGCGTTTAAACCCTCTAATCTACTTGGACCTCATCCTTGACTTCATCGCGGCTTCCTCTGCCATGTTTGTAGTGTTACTTTTAAACTTTGTTTTCTCCCTAGATTCACAGCTTTTGAAAGTTGAGCTTCCCGTATACTGCAACCTCAGACAGCACGCGCTCAAAGGCAGCCATTGATCTACCAGTCAAAAGCAAAGCCTTGGAACTGCTCTCTGATCAACCATCCCACTCACCCCCTCCTCTCTCCTCTCTCTCTCTCTCTATCTCTTTCTGTTACCCTCTGTGGCAGGGAGCATCACTCCGCGCATCCGAACTCCTGAAACTGGGTCAGACGACGCCATTAGGAATATCCTGGAGCAGGCCAAGAAGGAGATCCAGTCCCAGAGGGGAGGTGAGGATGGAGCTGCGAGACATAAGTCATAGTTAAAAGCCACATTGATAGATTTGTCTTATGGACAATGATGTTTACTGTTTTTATAATGAATTTGGAACACAATTTCATTGCATCTAAATTGGAAAGGTGATTTGAGGATGCGTCAGTGTCAGAGTGTGTTTTTTTTTTGTTTAGGTGATGGCAAGTCATCTCTGAACAGCTCATCAGGCAGAAGCAGTAACGGGGCAGGCAGCAGCTCTGACGAAACCATAAAGAACATCCTAGATCAGGCCAGGAGGGAGATGGAGGCCCAACAGCACGCCCTGATGGAGATGGAGGCCTGCGGGAGGGCCCCGACTGCCAGCTCAGGAGCTCAGGTAGAGCGTCTGGGGCCCCCGGAGCGCTCCAGGGGCCACCCTTTACCCATCTCCATCAAACAGGAGGAGGGAGGCTGCGTTACAGTCTGCATGGCCAACCCCATCAGCAGCCCCCAGACGCCCCTCAGTGTCCTCTCCCCGGCCGCCTTCGTCCAGAACATAATCCGCAAAGTCAAATCAGAGATCGGTGAAGTGGGCACCTACTTTGACCAGCACTGGTCTCAGGAGCGGGGGTCAATGGTGCTCAGTGGTGGAGGTAGCTCTCTGCCCTTCAATTCAGTCTCTCCCTCCTTGTCTTCCTCTTCTTCCGGGCCCTCCGCCTTGCCCCGGCCCTGGCCCCGTCTGGAGAACGGCGAGTGTCTCCCCAACAGCGAGGAGGCCTCTGCTGCTGAGGATGAGCTGGGGCTGGGCCGGCCAGTGGAGGTCAAGGTGGAATCAGACACGTCGGTAAGTGGAGAATCTCCCGGCCCCGGCCCCGGACGCCTGTCCTACTACCCAGCGTACATCCCCCGTGCCCTCAAGCCCACCGTGCCACCACTGACTCCAGAGCAGTATGAGATGTACATGTACCGAGAGGTGGACACCATTGAGCTGACGAGGCAGGTGAAGGAGAAGCTGGCGAAGAACGGCATCTGTCAGAGGATCTTTGGTGAAAAGGTCAGATGTTGCTCTTTCTTATTAAAAAAACTCATGCATGCTGCAGTAGAAGCAGCCGGCTAATTCTCTGTACAATCTGTTCTTACTGCAACAAAGGAGAATAATTCAAGAATAATTATGCTGTACTGAGATACGATATGGATTTTTAATTTATATTCATAGGTTATAATGATAATTATCTCTGCTTCAACTCTAGATACAAAATGATATCAATTTGTCCACGATGATGTTGATAAAGATATTCCTTTTTTCTTTTGAGGTTTAAAGAAGAAAACAACTCTGTTTTGCTTGCTATTCCCCTTGTCTGTCATAATATGCACTATGATCAAGGTTTCACAAAGCAGAGCAGCTGCACAGACAGGGAATGGAAGATTTGTTTTGTGAAGCCAAGGATACAAAGTCATGAAGAAGTATTCGGCGTGTATTGCATATTTGTCACACTGAATATCTTCAGACTACATGTAATATTGACTAACCTGACTAAACACAAAACACATTTTATTATTTCTCTAAGGAACAACGTAATGCAACAATCAGATCACCCATGTGAAAAAGTAATTGCCCCCTTTAAATGTAATAATAGGCCGCACCACTTTAGCAGCAATAACCACAGCCCAACACGTTCTATAATATGATCTCAGTGTTTCGCTGCTACGCTGTGGAAGAGTTTAACCTGGTCTTTATGCAGAAAGACACTTTTGAGGTGCTTTGCCACCCTGTATACATCAGGACACTAGACACAACTCCAAAACTTTCATTCTTATTTTTCAGCATTAGACCATATCCTAAATCATTTGACTGTAATATAGGGAATAATTATTGGTCTAACTTGCTCTATTTGCTTTATAACAGATCTTTAGCCAAAAAAGAAAACAGTTCTTTGAATGTTGCGCTGTGACTTCCTGGATGAGCTGTCACCACGTCCTTGTAGAATCTTTGGGAGGCTGCCCACAAGTTTTACCCGAACACTGTTTTCGGCATGTAAATAGCTCTCACTGTGGTTTGGTGGCTTTGTAAGCCTTTCCACATTGATTCCAGCAACTCATCTGTTCTGAAATTTCCTTTGTGGCACGGAGTGCTTGTAGGAATTTAATGGTGATTAGTTGACTCTGATTGTAAGGTTCATTAGAAGTACTCAACTGTCTGTCTGCGTTCAACCATCTGAATCTATTTATCAGGCTGATTCAGACCAATTTTTTTTTTTCAAATGAATTATATCAGTATTGGATACATTTTCTAACCTTAGTAGAAAAAAATCATAATTTTAAAATGTGTTTTTCTGGAGTCAAATGTTACATTTTATCTAAAAATTTGCACCATTCACTGTGACAAATATACAACAACCGATGAGATTAATTTTATAAACACTTTTCCTGAAATGAACTACTAAATGTTGTATAGTAGTTAAAAGATGCTTTTATTTTATATTTTAACATTTTATATTTTAACACATCTTTATTTAACAACTATAAAATAGCATTGATGGATAGATCAGACCACCTAAAAGTATTACTTAATTCTTAATAATAACTTCATGTTGACTACTTTAAAAGGCTGCTTACTTATACATGTCCATATTCCAGTTAGTTTTTTCTCTAAATGGGGACAATTTGTATAATGAGCACATTTACTGTGAAAGTACATTTTATTGCCAATACTTTATTTGTTATGAAGTATTTTTACATTGATTTATACATTTACTTAAGTAAAATATCTCAGTACTTCTCCATCAGTTTATTTAGTTCAGCCCAGGCAGAGAATATGACTTTATTTCCTTAAAATCCCTCCGTGTTTTTCACGGCACCTGTGTTATTTTTCACAGTTCATCCTCTGTGGAGTAGAAAACACATGTAGGTTTAATACGGCAGGCTTTAAATTTTGATGATATTTTGAGTCCATATCTTGATATTCCAGCTTGGTCCTTTCCGAGTGAGGTATTCGTGTTTGTAAATAGTTGACTGTTGATTAGACTGTTGTAAAATCTTATTAAACTGAGTTCCACTGAGGGTTGAAGGGGAATTTTATACAAACCAAAATTTAACTGTTTAAAGATTTTATTCATATTTGTAATTTGATATGGAGAAGAAAGAAAACATTAATTGATTACTTGGTTAAGTGTGTCTGTTGGTTTACAAACACACATATTCTCTTGGTGAATTATAAATGATTATACAAACACCTTGTATGACTGTTAAAAACTATCAGCACTCTGCTTCACCGTGGATCTTCTTAAAATGTGCTTCAACTGTGAGTTAAATGACTATTTTAATGGACTCAACATAAACATGTGTGGTGTCTTGCTTCCCTCTAGTGGTTGTTTGCGGAAAGTGTATCTCTGAAGCAATATGGCAACACAACACATTTTTTTTCTCATGTAATGATAATTCAGAAAATAAATCATTATATTTACATTATTTGTTACAAGGCCTGTTACAATTACTTTTTTTGTTGGATGATATTTTTTTTTAAATGATATTGTTGCCACAAATAATATGATATATATATATATTGCCAGAAGAACGATCTTTGACTTTTCAGACAGTTGGATTGGAATGTTAAAAAACTGTATTAAAATATAGTAAATGAATAAAACAAATTAGATGAAACAACATAACCAAAACAATAAATAAAATGCTCTGTAAGGCTCTGTTCAATTCAATTGAGATTAAACATGGGGGGTATAGAGAGTCATTCATAACTTAACCGGCAATATACTGCCAAACCACAAAAAGTGCAAAATAAACATCTGTACATTCGATATAAGCAAAAGCAAAAACCACAACAACAACAACTTGCCACTTTTATGTAGCTACAGTGACCCAAAATGAAAGCAAACTATGTCTCAGCTCAGTCTCTGTGAAAAAACACTTGGGGGCTGCGTCAAAGTCAGGAAAACTGCTGTTTTTCTGGCTAAAATGTTGGTGACATGCATATAGATGCAAGGGGTAATACTGAATAATATATGTACATGAACTTGATCATGTTTGCTGACTTTGATAAGTTGAAAGCATAATTATCGTGGCAAGTCTAGTCATTATTATTGTTACCGATAGCTGGTGCAGGCACAGGATATTAACCTGTGTTGTATGGAACAGGTGCTGGGGCTTTCTCAGGGCAGCGTGAGCGACATGCTGTCTCGGCCCAAACCCTGGAGCAAGCTGACCCAGAAAGGCAGGGAACCCTTCATCCGCATGCAGCTGTGGTTACTGGACCAGCTCGGCCAGAGCCTCAGCCAGCCCCCGAACCACGGCCACACTCTGGGTGAGATTGCAGTTCCCTCGCACAGCAAGAATCACACTTAAGATGCTTAATACCAAATTTTCAAATGTAAAATTAAGCAGTATTTAACCAACACAGAGAGGGACTTTTTAATGGCTACAGCCAGACTATAGATTCAATGTTTTTTTGTGATATATCCAACCTCCAGATAAAAGCCCAGTGACAGCCCAGTCCTCGCCCTCCCCGCCTCCCAGCCCAGCAGAGAGTCACCCGAGTCCACTGGTTGAGCCTGTCAGCCTCTCCTTGGAGAGCAGCAAGGAGAACCAGCAGCCTGAGAGCCTAGCCCTGGGGTTGCCCCCCCACCCTGATGGAGGTAAATCTACTCCCAGCCTCATGGCCCTGCATCAGCCCACAAACCCACTGGGTATCCAGGAGCTGGTGGCCATGTCTTCAGAGCTAGACACCTACGCCATCACCAAGAAGGTCAAGGAGGTGCTAACTGACAACAACCTAGGTGGGTCAAAGTTCACACTGCGAGGTTAACTTGATACTGCTCATTAATGCAGACATAAGTCTTACATACATTGTGTATGTTTGTTTCCCACAGGCCAGCGTCTTTTTGGGGAGACCATCCTGGGCTTGACTCAAGGCTCTGTGTCTGACCTGCTCTCCAGGCCCAAACCTTGGCACAAACTCAGCCTAAAAGGCAGGGAGCCGTTTGTTCGCATGCAGCTGTGGCTCAATGATCCACACAATGTAGACAAGCTGAGGGCCATGAAGAAGATGGAGAAGAAAGGTGAGGACCCAAAGTGTACACTATGGTATCTTTAAGCATAAGTTTGAGATTTTGTTTGTGTTTTGGAATCTCCTCACACTGGATATTGCTGTCTTCCCTTCAGCCTATCTGAAAAGGCGGTACGGGCTGCTGAGCACCGGCTCGGACAGTGACTCACCTAGCACTCGTTCTGAGTGTGTGAGTCCGGCCTTGGCATCGCTGGACCTGTGCCCCTACAGCCAGGTGAAGAAGCCGCGTGTGGTGCTTGGAGCGGAGGAGAAAGAAGCCCTGAGGAAGGCCTACCTCCTGGAGCCCTACCCCTCTCAGAACACCATCGAGATACTGGCCTCCCAGCTCAAACTTAAAACCAACACTGTCATCAACTGGTTCCACAACTACAGGCCAGTCCAATGACCATTTGATAATGGCTGCTTCTGTTGTTTTTACCAACACTTAACACTTACTTTAAGTTGCAACCTAATACCTGAAATGTATATTTAAAAAGGTAACTTAAAGCAGCTAGGAGGAACTTTTATTTTGTGTTGAGTTTGGTGATGCCTGTAGATAAATACTGGTGCTTCAACCAACCAGACTACCATTAGAAAACCTCTCATTTTTTACTACAGACGCTTACTCCTCATAAGCAGGCAGCCCTTGTTCGAACTCAGCTTGGAGCCCTTACCTGTATGTCTCCCCCTTTTACTCTGTATGTCTGCTCTATTGGAAAAGGGCCACAAAATATATATTTTTTAAAAAAGGAGCACCTCTCCTTTCTACTGCAGCAGCGTCTGACTTTCTTCCCTGCTCAGTCTTAGCTTTGGGAAGGGTTAGGGTTAGCTGCAAAATGGCATGGGCCTCCACTAGCATGGAGTCGATGTTGTCCCCCAGAAAGCAGGCAAAGGCCTCAGAGCTCTTTACCTCCTGCCAGAGCTGAGATGCCTTGCACCGAGCTCCAAATGTAGGTTATAGGCGGCAGTGAAGGTGGATCTCTGTCCATCTGTGGCGGGTAGGACGCTGCTGGAGACAGAGCTAATGCTTATGGGGAACCTGCATGATTTTGTCTGATTTTGGCCGTGGAAGGCATTCAAAATAAATATATAGAAGTAATATTCTTGCTGATCATCTCATTCGATTATGTAGGTCATCAAGAGGACACTTAGAGTGTTTAGATATCAGTTAAAAATACCTGTGGTTAATTTAGTAGTCTGAGTCTTTAGTGTTTGTTGACTGTCTAACAGCAGTGTTTGTGTGCAGGTCCAGGATGCGACGGGAGGTGCTGATGGAGGGTCTGCCAGACAATGACACCGATGCTGAGCATCACAGCTATTCCCCCTCAGTGACGCGGAGCCCCCACTCTGATGGAGAGGAGAGGAGGCTGCAGCTGCCCTCAGGACACATCCACTCCAGCATTCCTCTTAGCGCCAACACCCCACTGCCTCCTGTCAAACAGGAAGCCATAGACAGGGAAGACGAAGGAGAGGAGGGCTCCATGAAACCGTCGAGAGTTCAGTGTTTCTCCACTGCAGTACAGTTCCCACAGTTGAAAAGTGAGCATGAGGATTCCATCGCTGGCTGCCGCGAGCCCCATTTGGCTGGCCAGAGCCTGAGGCAGGAAGAGGGGATGAGCAGCCAGGCTCAGGGGCTCTACCCGGGTGCAGTCTCCATAGACGGTCCTCAGAGAACCAACCAGTCCAGGCACGAAGGTGAAGATTCCGGAAAGTCACCTGTTGACCCCGTCAGCTTCAAGGCTTCATCAGAGCCCTGCCGCAGCAGCCTGGAGGTCTCCCTCAACTCCCCCTCTGCTGCATCCTCGCCCGGCCTCATGATGTCAGTCTCCCCCGTCCCATCCTCCTCTGCTCCCATATCGCCCTCGCTGCCCAATCCGCCCTCAACGAGCACCAATCACAGCCTGGACCCTAACCAGCTCCCTCCCTTCCAAAGCCCCAAACTCAACAGAAGCACTCAGAGACGCAATGAGAAAATGGCCAACCTTAATAACATCATCCATAGGTTAGAGAGAGCAGCCAATCGAGAAGAAACACTGGAATGGGAGTTTTAAGTCCCCTTTTACTTGTATGTATTCCTGATGACCCTTGCGGCACACACTCAAATAGAAGCTTCCTGAAAACTTGGTCCGGAGCCTGGCTCCTGAAGGCCTGTCCTCTCAGACTGATTACTCGTAGGAAACAGGAACGCAGAGCGAAGCATATGGCTGAACTCCCTACAAGAACTTAAAGAGTTGGAAAAAAATTTATAATTGTGTATTTGTTTTTTTGTTTTGTTTTTTGTTTTTTTTTGATAATGCATACTACTTTGAAATATATGTGACAGCACTAGCTGTTGTTTTACCTATTGGACTTGACATGAAGACTTTTGCAGCTATGGTGTCATAAAATGTACACTGAAGTTCTGTAGATTGCCACTGGGTGAGATTAAAAAAAGACCCCTGTCTTAAGCCATTAAAAGCACTATAACTATTTGAAAAGAGACATTGACCAAATTTGCTACTTTTTGAATAGCAATTTTTCAGATTTTGTCTGTAAGACTGGACAGTTTAAGTCAAGTAACATGAAATCCTATTACTGACTGAGGGATAGTCCTTTAAGACTCTAAATATTCAACATCTTGTATGTACTTAGTTTCTTGGTGATATGTTTTGAAATATTTGTAACTCACACGTATAAAATGTGGTTGTACATGTTGTAGAATTGTCTGCAATAGCCTTCTCTAAACCTGATGTAGCATGGTACTCACCTGACCCTGTTATCCTCTGTAGTTAGTCACCTGTGATTATACTTGAGCGAAAACAAGAGAAAAAAAAGTTGAAAACCCTGCAAAAAATAAGAAAAAAGGAAACGTTAAATCTAATGAGTAGAGTACTTTTAGTGTTTTGTTTTCTTTTTTTCTTTGTATAATCCTTGAGGTTTACAGTTTAGGGCCCTTGTGCTTTTGGTAGTAAGTGAAACATTCACTACACATGAGCACAGTTTACATAATTTCTTTCAGACTTACCTCTCTGACCCTCTAAGGCACTGGTTCTCAGACTGTAACAGGCCAAGACACAGGACACCTGGTTTACCTCAGATTATGTTGATGCACATCATGCTATGACCATGCATTTCATTCTTATGCATAAACATGACCCACACTTATTTGAATCAATGGAGGGAAAATACTGTGTATCATGCCTCAGATGTGAAGAGATCAAACATGAAGCAAGTGGTGAGTTTTAATGAGCAAAATCTGTCTTTTACAAAGAATATGCTGCTGTTTGAAGAGATAGGGAGCTAATATTTCTGTTATATGTGTGTATTATGATCCTCCTTACAGGTTACACCTGATTGAGTGCACTTTCTCAAAATGGGTCATTTATTGTAGCTAGAATATACGTACTTGATCAAACACCTCAACCTCTAAGCACTGAGATGTTGTTTAGCTAAGCAGTGTGATATGAAAAGGTCGCCATGAGCAACACTGCAGTGCTGTGAATTGATCTCCCTTGGGGCTAAAGCTCAGAGTATTTGAGAGCATGATACAGTATGACCTCTCATCAACATGAAAACATCCAATCTGTAAGTACACTATATTCAAGGACACAAAAGGTTACAGGTATCCCCTCATATTATCTTTGACCACTTGTGTATTGTGTCTGTAGAAGTTTTTTTGTCATGCTTGCAAGATGTTCTTTATGTATTTTGCCTCTATTTTATACTCAGAACAGTTAACTAGATATCCAATACCTCGTGTATGAACTACTTACAGCACTTAGATTTTGATAATTGTGAGGAATCAAGAAAATTTCAAATATCAACATTATCCTAACTTAGTGTCCACAAGTCTTTGCCTTTACTGTATTGTTGAAGTTGGTAGTAAACACTTGCACATGTCTACATAGTTCAGAGGACTTGGATTGTATTATGTAGAGATATATATTACACAATTACTAAAAAAAAAATAATATCTTACATTCTTGGAACAAAATGTGCTGATTATATTGAAATAGAGTGTACAGATTTAATAAACCAAACCCATTCAAGCCAGTTCTGGTCTGGCAAGCTTGCCCACGTTTTAGACCTTCTCTCAGGGTAGTCTTGCTTTTTAAAGCTTTACTGAAACAGTTGCTCTCATCATTGGTGGTGACTATGATAAACATTATGTGGTGTAGAGAATGACTCCGTTAAATATTAAAATGGATCTGTGGAAGTTGTGTGTATATGGGAAATGCAACTTTCACAGAATGTTTGTTGGAGAGCTGTTGCTGTTTTGTAATTCATTACACAGATGTGTCAAAGTACAGTGTAGATTGGAAATACCAGGATGAGGCTAATGGGTTGCATTTTTGAGATCAGTAGACTTTGCTCTCTAAAATACTGTTTTGGTTTTTCTCTTGGAGCCACAGAAGATTTTTCTCTGGTTTTCGTACCACCATTTTTTGTGCATAATATACTGTATGATTAGAAGTGGCATTTCTAAGGTGGAAATTTCATTGTCTTTCATGGTAACATGGACATATGACTGAAAAAGATATGTATTTACATGCATTATCTCTTCATGTTAAGCTCATCTCATTGTTTTGCATGCAAATCCATTCTGGTCTCATTACAAGGGATAGGACTGTGTTTTTGTGTTGTTGTTCTTGCACAGGGACATTAAATCAGCACTTAAAGTCTTTTTACATAAGTGAAGTCCATGCATGGTGCAGCTGATAAATTTGGCTCTCACAAAGTCATTATGAATTCAGTCAAATCAGAACAGAATAGCGTACTTCCAGGCAAATATTTAAATCAAGATTATTTTGTGCCATATCATATGCCTCATGCATTGTGCTCACAAGAGTAATGCCTTGTGGTAAAGGGTGATTTAAGAGGGGTGTAGGGCTTTTTGTAATCCAGTCCAGAAAAAAAGCAAAGCTTTTTGTAACAAGAGCCCTACACATCAGATGGTTTTATTTTGTAATTGACTTTAGTCACTAAAGAATGAGGCAATTGGTCAGCAAAATTTGAATGATTGTATTCAGAGTTGTTAATATATATATACACAGTATTTACAACTCTGACACTGAGGGTTTGTCACAAAGAAAATTTTCATTTGAAAGTCAGCTGTGAGCCAAGTATGAGAAGTGTCCTGCAGGCTTAAATAACTGTCTAATGCCTCACATGTCAGGATAGTAAATGTTAAAGAATGGACAAAGGTATGCCAAGCCTTTTTGAATTGAATTTGCATATGTAAGCCATCATTCAATACATAATTGTTTAAGATCCTGCTGTGTTGCGTTGTTATTTCTTTACAGTGAGGAATGACCACCCACTCTACAGATTAATGTAGACAAATGAATGTAAAGTAAACAAACAAAAACAATCAATACCTACATCTATAAAACACAATAAAACCTCACTGACTTTCACTGTTATCTGTATGGCAAGAAATCAACATATTATACCATTAACTATTTGGAGAAGTAAGTATATTCCGCATTATATGATTCATTAGAAGACATTCTATTATCCAAACACTCCCACACTCTGATTCAATTTAGTATAATTAATGTGATGTCCATTATATTCAGTTATTTGGAGAGTGTATTGGCCAGTGTTTACATGATCGTACCGCATGGTGTGTCAGGGCCCCTCCCCCGCCCAGAGCATCGCTCTGACGCGATGACATCACACGCTCACGTAGGTTGTTGGGCTGGAGAATTCGCGGCGATGGCGACGACGGCTTGGTGCTGGAAAGGGACGCAGTGAAGCTGGCCTCGGCTCGGATATGACTTATGTCTATTTAATCGAGGTTTATTTGCAGCTTAGTAATTGCACGGGCTTCGGATGAATCTTTGGCTTCTAACTTCTCATCACTCCTTTCTCTGGTGAGTCCGCCGGTTGTGGTCGTTCCTCTGTGTGTTTTGACAGAGGCCTCCGTTTTGGGTTCCGCCCTCCATCTCATAACAACAAAAACAGTTGCAGAGAGCTGCGCTAGCTTAACCAGCTAATGCTAGCTGGCCAGCTTACTGGCTGGTCTGTGCCACAGCCACTAATAGCAAACACCGAGCACTATAAAATTGCAACACAACAGCACAATGTTAAGAAGTGAATATTAATGTCGACTGCTGTCATTCTAAATAATCACTTTTGACCAAGCGTTAGCTTGTCAGCAATACTTTTACTATTTACGTTAACAAGCTAGCTGCAGAAAATCGAGCTCAACGCTAACCTTATCCAAAGAGAAGGAAGAGTAGCACTAATATTCCCGTTAGCTAGCTAACGATAGCTACTTACTTTTATTTATTGACATGGATAACTTAGTTATGTAGCTAACTTATCTGACGAACCTGTTAGCAAAATGTAACTCACGATAGCAAATTACTTTTGCCTGGCAATAAATGTTTTCTCCATAGTTGTTAACGTCATGTTACAAACAGGCTTGCTAGCACAACTAACGTTACGAGTCAGAGGTGTTGCATTTTTCCTCACCAAACGCCACCGTTAGCTGATTTGAAATGGCTTTAATGTTTTGAAATGTAATGGTCAATGATTTAATTGAACTAGTTAATAGTTTGCCAGCGGAAGCTGTGTTTTTCCTGACACAAAGTTAGCCAACATGTATGCTTTTGTGTGAGTTAATCCTTTTTAGTGCCGTTGTTAATGTACATTTAAGCTACCGTCCATGTAGTCAAGCCAACCGTGTTGTCAGTCAATGCAATTATCTCCTCAGCCAGTATTCCTTTTTTGAAACTTGTTGATATTGGTGAGACGATTGAGGCGTTTTGCTTGATTATGTTGCAGCCTGTGATGCATGGTGGCCTGTCACGGGATAGGAGTAACGTTAAGGCTCTAAGGGGCTTAGCCTTCCCTGTGTGACTCTGAACTCAGAACCAGACTGAGCCGTAGCCACGGGTCATGAGCCCGCTGCGGTAAACAGAGCCCTGTGTGTGTGGCAGATATGCTTTATCAGGTAGCACCAGCAGTAAAAGCTGGACTCTTTAGCCAGTTAACTAATGACCGCCCTCACTGCTTCACACCACTCTAAACGACCAGGCAGTACTGAGGTCATTGCCTGCCATTGGTGAAATATGATTTTTGTCTTGTTTCTCCCCTTAGGCACATTAACTGTTCCTGAGAAGGTGTGTTGAGGTCCTGTGCAGCCCATTCACTGACCTTCTCAGATCAGATTTCAGTCTCTGCAAGAGTAGCTGACCTTTACAACTATTTGTGGGCCTGTATACTGAGAGATCCTTAACAGGTTGCTCGTTTAAAAAGAGATGTTAAGTGATATCATTTTAAGGACAATCTCTGTAAAGATATTTTGACATTACCTGCACAAAAGCATTTATATCTATTCTTGGTGAATTACTTTTTCCACTATTTAGACTATACACTCAACAGGAAATCAGTCACATCCAGAGCCCAGTATGTGTACTGGTCCAGTCATTTAGACAGGTGTTGGGTGGTTTAACCACAAAAAAATATTTTTCGTATACTAGTACCATCTATTGGCATGGCAGTAAGGGTTTAAAATCAATTTTATGCAAAATTATGAATTGCGTGTTTATTTCTGAAGGTGAACATTACATGGCCTGTTCACGTGGCTGAACCTTGCCTGTATGCTAGCTAGATTGTACATTTAGTGCTTCAGGATCCAGCTGGCTTTTTTTCATTCCACAACTGAGTTTAAGTGGTATCTCTGAGCTCACATGCAAGCCACTCTGACCACCAGTACAGCTATATTTGCAAAGGAATCAAAAGATCTTCTGTAGCTTGAATATCTCACTGGAAATGTCTGCTGGTTGCACGTTTATAAGGAAAAGCATTTGCTCATTATTCAGTTGCATGTTTTCCTTCATTTCCACAGATTTCCATGTCTTACTTGTGAGTTTCCAAACAGGATAATCAGGACTGCACATCGTCCTTTACTGATTGTCTGTGGTAAGTCTAAACGATATATTCCATCACTGCCTTTATGTGGGATTTTAGGCAACCTCCTGTTTCTTTTAATGTGGCTTCCAATACTGTTATCTCTCTTGACCACATTTGATGCAAGTGAATATAAGCATTACTGAAGGCCTGCCATCACTGGCCAAGCCATCCGTTTTGTAGTGCCATTTCATGTGAATAGATTTGCTGGGGGCTCACCATCTCCTGCTCAGTCATGGGCTACAGTCAGTTCATTGCCTAGACCTAGAGAGTATTCACACTTCCCAATGCTTGTGAACAACAACACAAATTCAATAGGCCAGCAGACTACCCTCTGAAATCTAGCCACTCCCTGCATAGTTTTTTTTTTTTTTTTCATTGTGAGGCCTTTGAAAATCTGTCCACATGCAGTCCAAGTAAATCCTACCGAAGCACTTTAAATATGGATAGAGACGGGTGTTGGTTTGGTTGGTCATTTCATGATATTAATTTAATTCAGAATAGACACAATCATCTGGTTTATAACACTCTAAAATTGTTCCTTGGGCCATTGGAAAGGCATTTAGTGAACAACTGGCATTGTTTAGATGATAAACATGTATTTAGGGAGAGACATTTCATGCCTTTATTTGAGAGTGTACAGTAGAGAAATAACAGGAAATGTGTTGAGAGGGATGGGGAATGATATGCGCTAAAGTTCCTCTGGCTAGAACCTAATCAGGGTCATACAATATGTGGTTGGTGCCTTAACCCTCATGTTTTCCTCAAATGTACTTACATTATCCTTGGGGTCAATTTGACCTCCAAAATAAAACAAGTGTTAAGCCAAAGCCAAAATAAGGATGTGTTTACCATGTAGCAGCCTGGCCTTCTTGCTGAAAGATTATTTCAACTTTAAGTTTAAATCATTTATAATAATTTAAGTCATTGTACGTTGTAATGATGTAACGTTTCATGTTAATTTCCAACAAACCGGAATGTCTTCTAGCACTTGTCTTATTAGATAAACATATTGAACCAGACGTTAATATTGATCCCCTCCCAAAATAAGCTGTGTTTCATGAAAAGGCAGTTTCACAATGCCCTTAGCTGACCTGAAATTAGTGCGGATAATGAGACAGAATAACCAACCAATGCAATAAAAAAAATAAAAATGCAAATTTTGTTTCTATAAATATTGCTCTATATTTTACAGTGATGGTCCCAGTGGTACTGGCTCACCTCAGGCTAAAAGAGAAATATAGTTTTTGTTAATAAATCTTAATTTGAAAAGTTTTGGTACCTGTATTCAAATTGTGATAAGACCACAAATAAGAGACTAATGGTCTACTTAAATTTTACTTGTTTTCTGCCAGAATAATTTCTCAACATCCTGTATTCTTCTTGTACAGACTGGTCCAGGCCGGAGTTCCTTGTTGGGTGACCCGCACTCCTTCACAGGGGCCATGGTAAAGTAGCTTCAGTTCATGGATGCTTTGAACAGTAACTGCTGTGTGTTCTGTGGCCTGAGTGCATTCTGCAGAATCGGAAACTCTCCATTGATTTTCACTTTTAATCAGCTCTGTTTACCAGTGGGCAGACAGTGAAATCAGCTGCAACAGTGTCAAAGGTCCTTCAAGGCTGCTGTCTAAGCAGGGCAGCTTTAAGTTTTCACTGCAGCAATGTGTTTTGTATCTTTGTATCATGACATAACCACTAGATCAGAAGTGTTTCCTGTTGAACGGTGTGTGCATCTGGGAGTTTTTACGTTTTTGGCATGCCGCTGTGTGGCAGCTGTCCCCTGGCTGGCCTCAGCACGCTGCTCCTCCGGCCATGACGACTGTGAGTACGAGTTCGACTCATGCTGAGCCAGCATCCTGCAGGATGTGCCGTCGCTGTCCGTTATCTGCCATCTCTTTCGACTACCTTAATCTTTCTTTGCACAATGTTCTGACTAAACTCTGCTCCTGACCAAACACAGCTCACAGATTCTTGTTGATCTCTGTCAGCACAAGGCCAGACATTTTTTCCACCAGTTTGCCTTTGAGGAAAAATCCCTGACTCTGCTTGTATATCCAGGCCTCACATTCCCCATTGATAGGCATCCTCCGTGAAATATGTTGCATAAGACTACAGTGACCTCAAACATTTGGCCCTCATGAAAGCCTGCTGATGAAAACTGCTATGAAATGAAAAATGTCCAGAATTTGATCTTGCCAACCAAAATAATTATGACTGTCCTTTGTTTTCAGAGTCATGTGTAAGTTATTGATCATGTGTATCTCTTGTTTTAGAGCATTTCTGGCATCTGTTATGCCATGTGTTTTTGTACAAGGGGTGATTATAGTAAATTAGCCTGAGTTGCACATTACAGTGTGGGTGGTAGAGAGAAGACATCCACGCAAAGTAGCATAAATGCAGCACTGTCAAGTTGGTTTTAAATCAACTCTCTGTCACAACAGGGGTTGTGACACTACTGCCATTTAAAATGAATGTGAAAGCCAGTCAATCAATCAATCAAAGCTGGGGGAAAGCCAAGTGGAGGAGTAACACTTGTCACCCCACAAAATGACAACTAAAATGGTCTTAAGATTTTTAAAACCCTGACACACCAGGCCTATGGTTGGCTGTCAGACAGTTTTGGGCCGCTGGTGAGCCTCTGCGGCGCTAGTTTTTTGCAGTGTGTCCCGCTCTGTTGGCAGTAGTCATCCCCTGTCAGTGGTTTTTCAGTCAATTCAGCATGTTGAGTCTGACATCGTTGGGGATAGAAATCACTCTGATTGGCTGCTCAACTTAAGCAAATCAGGGCATGAGAAGACAAATGGAAGAGACAAATGCAAGAAAACAACTACAGTCAAGAGGGCACACACAGAAGGTTCTTCCCATCTGATCGTTCCAATACAAAAATATTTTCAAAAGATATGTCCATCTGGAATGAAGCAACTGAAGAGCAACCGATCAGTCTGAAAATGGTTAACAAACTTTGCTTTGTTTCATGTACGTATTATGACAACAGTTTATATATCAGGAGTCATAGGTCGTCCAGTTTTCCTTTTTATATTGAGAATACAGGCTACCGCCACTTGCTGGTATGAAGCATTATTTCCTCATACAACTGCAGAACGTATATGCTAGTTGCCTGTCGTCTTTGCATGTTCAGGTTAACTTTTTATCCCAGACACAAGCACCGTGAGGCGTCACAACATTCAGCTTGCATTGTTACTTGTTCTTTGGTATGTGTTTAGTCTTTCTTGGCTTTAACTACAACTACCTAAACAATACTGCAGAGCAGCACGGTGTTCAAAGCTATGAGTGTGTGACGCCTCAGATAGATATATAAGGACTTACTAAGCCAGCCTTCCCTGGACAAATGACTAAAAAGTTATGTTAAAACTAAACAAAAAAATGATTGAAAGAATGTTATGCTTGTTAAAGTTGATACTAGTTCTGTAAAGAGTTAACAGGCCTTCTCTCTGCAGGAGGAGGAGGGGCAGCAGAGCTTGGAGTGTATCCAGGCCAATCAGATCTTCCCCAAGAAGTCCCCCGTTCTGGAGGAGGAAAACATGCAGGTGAGGAAGCAGCTGCCCTCACCACTTATCTATGCTGTAAAAAAAAAGAAAGAAAAGAAAACCTTACAGCTATGTGTAAATATATGGGTTAGTCTCTTCTGTAATCAGTTGCACAATCATGTGACCTAATCCCACTTTCAGTTTGAGTAGTTACAGAAGCAAAGTCTCAAAAGTCATGCAATAATATAGATAAGGAGAAAACAAACTTATGTCTGTGTTGTTCAGAACTGCAAACTGCCAAAATGGCAATTTTTTAATTTTTTGCACACGTGGTACAGCTGTGTTTAAAAACAACAATTGGACTAGTGATACAATTACACGGTTCTATAAAATTACACTTGTTAGTCATGTAAAAAAGTTCTTTATGTTGAAAAGAAGTGTATAGTTTCTACTTTAAAATCCATGATTTAACTGCAAGAGTGATACATATATTTTTTCCTGACTGCTGCAGTTAAATGCATTAATAAAAGTTGTAAAAAAGTCATGACCATATCTATTGATACCATCGATCGTACCTCAGCTCTCCGTGCATTTGTCATCATGACTGGTGATCTATGTGGCTCTGCAGTTTGTTTGAAATCTTTTATCTCCTGCGGTTGCTAGGTGCCCTTTCCTGAGCTGCACGGGGAGTTCACAGAGTATGTGGGGAGAGCAGAGGATGCCATCATCGCAATGTCCAACTACCGCCTACACATCAAGTTCAAAGAGTCTGTTGTCAACGTAAGTATCTTTGAAAAGTGAGCGATAAGCTTTAAGTTCAGATACGATGAGAGAATGTCTCTAACACAGCTCAAAAGAAGTGAAGAATGATCTACTTTGTCTCTACTCGAGACTGGGTGAAAGTGTGTATTAATGTTTTGTGAATGGACAGAGTCAGGGCCTTTGTGCGCCAGTGCTGTGGTGACCAGGCTATTCAGAGCTGATCTGCACTGGCAGCAGTGCCGCGTGACTCTTCATCACCTCTGTTTCTACACTTGCCTGCCCGCTCGGCTTTCTCTCTGCACTTGCCGTTGCCTTGGTTGCAGTGATTCCACAGTGGATGCATAACAGTGGCGCGCTCTCTCTCTCTCTGTCTCTTTTCAATACGTTAAGAAACAGAAACTGTCTTTTTCCCCAAGTGTGGTCACTTTTTGAAAAACTTCCCTATTTGCCACTGCCAGGATGTTTACTGAACTTTTTTATGTTAAACAGTTTTATACTGCTTCAACAACACCAGCTCCATAAAGAACTATGACTTTTAACAACATAGTGGCGCACCAGATAGAAACATAATAACGTAGGTACAAACAGTGAGGGACTCAGATCTTTTTCTTAAGTAAAAGTAGCAATAAAACAGTGTAATAGAACATCAATCCTGCATTGAAAAACTCAGTTACGTTAAAGTCTTGAAGTATTAAAAGTCAAAGTAGTCATTATGCATATTTAATGTTCAGCTCACAAAGCTGCTCTGCTGCTGACGTGAGCAGGACAGTTGTGCAATGACAAGTCATGTGCTACAGGGAAAGCTTTTGGCTGTTTCCTTCCCTCAAAAGCCTTTATCTTCTAAAAATGAGTGAAACATATTTTGTACATCCATAGAATAACGTATAAATGTGGTAATTTTCTATATTTTTGTTCTTGTCAACAAATCTTTTACAATCAATCACAATTGTCAATCAAGTTGGGACGCTTTGAAAGACAGAAATAACAGCAGAATGCAATGAGTTGCAAATCCTTCTTTTGGTATATATTCAATTGAATACAATATGAGAATCTTGAATTTGATGTATTTTGCTTTTATTTGTATTTTGCACAGATTCAACTTCTTTGAAAACGTTGTTGTAAAATACTAACAGTCCCTATCTGTGTAAATAACTGAACAGGTACCAAATCCAAAATGTTGCCTTAAAACTTGTCCATATAATTACGTCATTGTTAAGTTTATCAAACTTTCATATATATATTCAGTGGTTCTGATGGTGTGTTTCCTGTTTCTACTGGCGACTCGTGACGTCTCGCCGAGGTTAATTGGACCTTAATGAGCCTCCGTTTTTTGGCTTCCACACTGCCTCTCTGTGCTCACATCAGACACAGCCAACTTTCTCTTCACACATATTTGGACGGGTTGATGAGACATCTGCATCACATGGCAGAGTTGTCAGAGCGCACAGATCAGTGGTGGGAGGTGCTGCAAGAGAGTGAGAGGCTGTTAACGAGCAGCATAGGAATTTTGATGGTGGCAAGATTAGGGATGTAGATTAGAGGGCAGGAATTAAATTGTGGCAGCAGGATGCTCCAACATCCGGAATGTGCTGCAAATGCAGCCATACACAGACCGAAAATAGTTACAAATCGACATGCATCACTTTCATTATTGTTCTCTTTGTTTTGTTTTGGATAGAGCTGTTGTTGTGAGGTGTCAGTAAGTACCCAGTTTAGCTGCACGGCGTGGAGTGTTTGAGTGTATAATTTGTGTTTGCCTGTCTGTTAACCGGCTGGAGCCTAGAGGAGTAGAGCCCTGCTCGTTGAGCCTGTTTAACACCAGGTGCTGGATTCAAGTAAATGTCATGCAAAAGTATGTGTTCGAAAAATCCACACAAATCATTCAAGCTTACAGTATTTAAATGCAACTTGTACCCCTCTAGAATCTCCCATTAGGCTATTGTACTCATGTATTGGGGGTTTGACCTGCTGACGACTGGATGCTGATCGTGCATGACTCTGGACTATGTGTGAACAGCAGCTTGAGCCACACCTTTTCTGAAAGCCTGCTGCGCTGCTGAACAGTGCTCTTAGCTAATTAACAGAGCTTAGTCAAAAGCAGCATAGGTATTTCCCTGCAGTATTCAAAGTATGCTCTTAAGTCATAAGCACATGGCAGTTCTGTACTTTGGCTGGTATTTGCCTATAAAAGATAAGACTAGCTCTGAACCAAAAGGGAAATGCAGATACAGGCTCTTCTTGATCTAGTATTGAGTGTTTTTGTGCTCCCACACTCAAAGTTAAGAAGATTATGTATATTAACAGAGCTCAGGGAGATGTGATGTGATGTGAAAAATTAATGGAAATGCACCTGGACAAGTAATCTGTGTGACATGTATATTTTTAGCACTATGTGGATGAATGGTGGTTTGGTTTTTACAATTATTTTAATTAAATGTGATGTTGCAGCACGTGGCTGATTCTAGGCATGAAGGCGTTTTACTGTGTTGGCCACCACTAATTTGCTAAATAGATTGTCAGTTGCAGTCAACCACACTACTTTTACTGACTGCATGTGTTTGATTGGTACATTTTCCATATACTCAATATGCTATTTAATATGTTGATATTTAAATCTTTTCCTCTCCACAGGTTCCTCTTCAGCTCATAGAGAATGTGGAGTGTCGGGACATGTTCCAGCTTCATGTCACCTGTAAGGACTGTAAAGTCGTCAGGTATGACCAATGATACACTCCTGCAGTCTAAAGTCATTCCCATCATTACCTCCTTGTTGTTGAATGAATTTAGGAAACTTGATTTAGGATCACGTTTCTTCCATCTATATATACAGTCGTTTCATGTTCTGTGCAAATCCTTTGAAGTTACAGAAAACACTAAATAACTTAAAATTACCAGGATATATTCTATTTTTTCTCTCACAAAATCCAGATGCAGGACTGTAGAGGCCATGTGGCACAAGTTGGCATTACTTAAACACAGCACACACTATTAAGGTAACAGAGTAATCTGTCAGCCATAAACTCTTGTTTGACCACAATGAGGCCAGAAAGACCCAAACCCAAACATAGCAGCTTCACCAAGTTCAACCCACCAAGAATTTTTTTTTTTGTGCTAAATACTTAGTGTCAATGCACCTGAGGAATAGACAGACCTTTTCTTCAAATGCATGGAATTGATTCAACAACCATAAAAACAACAAAGCAGGCTTTTTACAGTACTTGCAGCAGAGCGTTAGAGATTCAGTTAACAATGCATAGAAGCTGGATTTTGCATTTTGAATGCAACAACTGCAACAGCATAATATGTTTAGGTAAACATTAATATTATTGTAATTTCCCATTTCCCAATTTATGATAATACACTCCTGTTGCTCAGCCTCACAAAATTCAAACAAGTTGCTGCACTGCCAGCTCAGGTTGTTTTATAGCGTGCTGAAATTTGCACTACACACAAATATCCTTTCTCTGTCAACTGGAATAATTTGTGGAACACCTTACTTTTCAACGCCACAAAAGATGGGAAGCCACTTTCTGTTGATTAATTATAGTCGACACATTACTGTCAATCACGCATCAAAGGTGCCCCTCAGGTGAGTGCAGTGACAAACCGTGACAAACCGTTTACAAGCCAAGCATCTGAGCCAGGAAATGAAGACAGTAACATTTAAGTAAAAAAGAAACACAGGAGTGCCTCATATCAAACAGTATTGTCAACTTGTTACTGGGGATGTCATGTTTAATTTTGTCCATCTTCAGTCTGACATTGACTCCTGTCTAACTGTTTCCATGGAGGTGGAGGATTTTAATTTCCCTAACAAATCAGTAGAGACAAACATATTTGTCTGAATCTGAATCAAAATAAGAATAATAGTTCTGCCGGGGTTTTTAAAAGTGGATCAGAGCAAATTAAAAACATGACTTATAAATACGCTTGACAACGGTGTTACTCCCACATGTAACAATGATTGGCTAATAGTCCCTCTGTGGTCTCATTGGTTCGATTACTTTTTCACCCACAACATTTGCATTTTATGTCATGATGCCAGCTGAATCAGTCAAGTCAGTGGAGTGGACGGATTCAAAGGTCTAGACCCAGTTAAACGCAGAAGCAATTAACAGCAATTAATGAGATTTTTAAAGATTATTTCAAGACCACATTAATGATTAACACCTATTTAGCTATAAAGTTTGCCATGTTGAGTTTGCTGTACTTTTAAGGAACACAATGAGAATGTAAAAGCATATTTTATATGACTGTAATACCAGACATTTTGTATAGCTACCATTTAAAGAGCCTAAAGGTATTTAAAGGTAGTGTTTTACTTTTTGGTGAGTAATGCTCTCTAAAAACAGTAAAGATAGTAGTTCGCTTCAGCAAGTATGTGCTAGATTCTGAGGTAGATATCAGTTTTGAATGCTTTGATTACCAGTATTTGATTACTTGTATTTTGCGTGTGTTCCACAGGTGTCAATTCTCCACATTTGAGCAGTGTCAGGAATGGTTGAAACGTCTGAACGCGGTAGTGCGCCCTCCCTCTCGCCTGGAGGACCTATTCTCCTTCGCCTTTCATGCCTGGTGCATGGAGGTATATGCTGGTGAGAAGGAGCAGCATGGCGAGCTCTGCAGACCAGGTATCTTACTGTCTCTCCCATGTCCTCGCATAACGCCAGCAAACCCTCTGCTCCGCTCTAGTCTTATCGGACATCTCTGCTTTCTGCAGGCGAACATGTGACCTCCTGGTTTAAGAATGAGGTGGAGAGGATGGGCTTTGACACTCAAAACGCCTGGAGGATATCTGACATCAACAGCAAGTTCAGGTAATAGCAGCTTTCATTCAGGATACTTCTGCTGTGTTGATTTCCGTCTCTCCCAGCTGGAAGATAGATCCGTCCTTTGCTTTCATTGGCGTACAGCACAAGTCAGTGTGTGTGTGTTAGACAGTGGGTGGTTGTGTTATTCTACTCCATTGGTGCTGCGCCCCGGGCTGATAAGAGCCCAGCCCAGGATTAGGTGTCTGTAGACAGAGACTTTAGTTGAACCATCACAGCCCGATGGTGCTCTCTCTTTCTACCCTCTAAACCGTTGCTCTCTCTCTCTGACAGACTTTGCCCCAGCTATCCTCAGCAGCTCCTGGTGCCAGCCTGGATCACTGACAAGGAGTTGGAAAATGTGGCAGCCTTCCGCTCCTGGAAGAGGTTTCCTGCTGTGGTTTATAGGTTGGTGTCTTTGTTTCGAGGTAGAAGGTTAAACTTGTTTGCCGCAATGTGGCAATGAAAAGCTTTCCTATGTGCTCATTGGATTTTGGTTGTGAAAGCAATTAAACCATGTTCAGATAATATATTTATGGCTCTATATCAGTGGCACTCTGGACAGAGTTTACTTTAGGCTGGAAAAATCACAGCCTAAAGCTAATCTCTAATGGATCATTCTCTCCAGGCTACATTTCTTGATTAGGGTCTATTCAGAGTTTGTCAATATGGCCAAGACCACTAACTTAACCAATGGCATACACTGCGTCATGGCTTCAGTGAATCACAAGGAACTGTTTGAGAGCCTTGATCTTTGTTTTTGGAAAACTGCTCCGACCAGAAATAACTTCAATCATTCTGTTTATTTGTCACATGAAATCATACAAGTTCAGTGAAATTGTGTGCTTGTTTGTGCGTCACAGCACCTGAAATAAACATGAGACAAAGTTTGCTTTGGTGGCTGGCCAGTGGTTCCCAACCTTTTTGACTTATTAAAACGAAAGGTCTAGTTTTAACCCAGTTCAATCAAAGAATCATAATTTATTCTCAGATTACTTTATTGTGATTGTTTTTAGAGCTCAAATGATTAGTCAGTTAATTGATATGTTTATAAATCAGTCTTTAAATAATTAAAAAAAAAGAAACATGGTTCCAGCTTCTCAAATTAAGCTGTTTGCTGGTCTAGTTTAATGAAATAGTAAACTTAATACTGGACAAAGTGTAATATGAAATATAGAATATGTCAGTGTGGACTTTGACAAATTGAATATGGCCTTCTGTTAACTCAGTAGACTGATTTTGTTTTGGCATCTCCCTGGCCTCTCTGACCCCCTTACATAGGCACCAGACCACAGGAGCAGTGATAGCCCGCTGTGGCCAGCCAGAGGTCAGCTGGTGGGGCTGGAGGAATGCTGATGATGAACATCTGGTCCAATCCATTGCCAAGGCCTGCGCTGTGGACAGCAGCTCCCGCAAACACCTTTCCAATGGCAACTACACCAACGGGAATGACCTGCCTGATACTGACTTTGGTAAGGGCTTTTCTCCCCTCTCACTCACTGACGTACTGTAAACAAACACACCACACACCTACCACAACACAGACAGATATATCCAACTGGAAGTCTTGCTATCTGCATGAACAGCAGACGCTGTTATGCAATCTGACCTGTTAAGGCTTGTCTGAAGGAGCAGACTTACACAAACACACAGATTACAGTAACTTCATATGTCATACTGATTCTGATGGATGTGCCTGGATGAAATTTAATTGCATCTTAATGGTTTATTTATTTTTGTTTGCTATAATGAACTCAACCATGCCCCTCAGCCCTATTTTCATACAAACCTGCAATGTACTGAAAGATAAATTTTTTTGTGTTCTGTGCCTGTATCAGAATCCTCCATGACCAACAGCTCAGAGGTGGAGACGTTGGCCACTCAGCCCCACAAGTTACTGATCCTGGACGCCAGGTCCTACGCCGCTGCCGTAGCTAACAGGGCCAAAGGGGGAGGCTGTGAATGCCCAGGTAGGCCCTCTCAGCTCAGTCCCCAGTTACAAGCAGAATTAGGTCAATGTGTGCTGTGGATTCAGGAGCTCAGTTAAAGACAAATGTGATTGTTCCCTGTGCTAAAATTAAAACCTCCACCAGTTTTAGTTTTCTCTTCTTTT
>CAFUXE010000412.1:216889-248304 GCA_903364295.1 Serranus cabrilla
TTTTTTACCTTTGCTTTTCTCCTTTATCAGAGTACTATCCCAACTGTGAGGTTGTGTTTATGGGTATGGCCAACATCCACTCCATCCGCAAGAGTTTCCAGTCTTTGCGTTTCCTCTGCACTCAGATGCCTGATCCAGCCAAGTAGGTTTTTTATGCCTCCAGCAATGCCTCTGATTCCACCTTGTTGTAATTCTAAAGCTCTGCACCTAAAACGATTAAATAGAGAAGCTCTCAAGCTTTGTTGTAACTGTAGGCAACCAGTAATAACAGCTGTGTTTTGGCCTTGGCTATACATCTGTGCCTGATTTAGACAGCCTGGCCCAACCCCAAGTGGAAGATCTCTTTCCATCTGCACTCCCAGACTCGAAGCTACAATGATGCATAATTGAATCACTCTTGCTGTAGTGAATGTTGTTGAAAGTAGTTAAAAGATCTCATGAGAGGACAAAAACAGACTCCGAAACATTATGTTTAAAAATATTACATGATTATTATCAAAAAGGCAAAGTAATTTGGATACTATAAGTGCATTAATTGATTTGTGACCAATAGGACACAGAAAAACATTTAGACAACGCATATGTAGGACTGGGTGATCATTTCCATCAAGATCAGTGAAAGACAATCTGATTGTCGGGGTGCAGCGGGAGTAGCCTGGGGGGTGGGGTTACCTTACAGCACGTCAGAGGAATGGAGAGCTTAGTCTGAGAATCAAATAAAAACATAACAAGTTGTGGGCTATTTCCGGATATTGTGGGTTTTATGCCAAAGGTGAGCCTAACAATATGAGCTGACATATGTAGGATGGAAAAGAGACAAACTGTTTACAAACAAGTTTGCAATTAAGGATTTAAAATGGACAGTCACTAGTGCTGATTAACGAGGCTCAGCGGGCGGACATTCTGCCTCACCAGAAAACTGATCTAAATACAAGGTACGACGCAAGTTGTAGAGATAATTCTGTAGAACATCTTAGTTCTGATAGCAAGTCATTTAGAAGCAACTTAAACCAATTGTCAACTATCCCTTGAATCATTCATATATCATCCATTTGCCAATCAGACTGGCGTATAAAGTCGTTATTATCAATGTGTTAGCAAACCATTGTCTGCTGTTACATGCTGCAGATAGAGAGATACACTGACATTTATTTGGAGTCATGCTTCAGGGCAATTGACAATTTTTTGTCTAATATTTGCTCTTCTTAGGCTCACCAGTCTGTTGACCATATTTTTCTGAGCTGAAAAAAATACCACGAAAGGAAGACATTGACATCAAGTTTGTGCTCTAAGCTATACAAAGTGTTAAAGCAGTTGCTGACGGGCGTTGCAAACTAGATGAAGCTATAAATGCTGTGGTATGTGGCACTGGTCCATGCTATGTGCTTGTCCTTATAAAACATGTGTGCAATCACTTAGTGTCTGAGGCATCTGAGGTCCTCTGATGTTTTTGCTCTGTTGCTGTCTGCGCCTGCAGCTGGCTTTCTGCTCTGGAGAGCACCAAGTGGCTGCAGCACCTGTCCCTGCTGCTGAAGGCGGCGCTGCTGGTGGTGAACGCTGTGGACAGAGACCACAGACCTGTCCTGGTGCACTGCTCTGACGGCTGGGACCGCACACCTCAGATCGTTGCTTTGTCCAAGCTGCTGCTGGACCCTTACTACCGCACTATTGAGGTACGGATGAAGACTCCTCTTCTTTTAGTCTCATCCCCAACTCTGGCCTTTGTTTGCATTGTTACTTTTTATTTTGGATGCATATTCCCACAGAAACTTTCATTGTCATCAAATGTGATACAATCCCAACTCCAAAAATGTTCTTATGCTGTCTATGAAAAACATACCAAAAAATGACTCACAAATGATCATGCTCTGTTTTCACTTCAGTTTAAAGTTTATAAGTATCACATTACTGAAAAGCAACATTTCATTGACTCTTAAGATCTTGTGATTTCTTCATGCAGGGCTTCCAGGTTTTGGTGGAGACCGATTGGCTGGACTTTGGCCATAAGTTTGCTGACCGCTGCGGCCATGGAGAAAACTCTGAGGACCTGAACGAGCGATGCCCTGTCTTCCTGCAGTGGCTAGACTGTGTTCATCAGCTGCAGAGGCAGTTCCCATGCTCCTTTGAGTTTAATGAGGCCTTCCTGGTGCGTACAAGTTTGGTGGTTAAATCTCAACTATTCCAAAGTCAGATTTCTGTGATTAGACGCTTCAGGATGTCTGTCTAATGCAAGTGCATTCATGTCAGTTTCCGATTGTGAGCTACTGATATGCATTTACAGTCTGGGTGTGATATGAGGAAACTTCTGTCATCTCTGTTCATATTAGCATACCTGAAGTGTGTGTACACAAGCCTCTACATGTCAGTTTGTGTGTATGTGTGTGTGCAGGTAAAACTGGTGCAGCACACCTACTCCTGTCTGTTTGGAACCTTCCTGTGTAACAGCGGCAAGGAGAGGGAGGACCGCCACGTTCAGGAGAGGACCTGCTCAGTCTGGTCACTGCTGAGACCAGCCAACCGCACACTGAGGAACATGCTGTACTCCTCACACTCCGAGACAGTAGGTCCACTATCTGTCACTGTCCCACTGTTAAATCTTAAGTCCTTTAGCGAGTGAAAGAAGTACTGCTAGTTCTGGTTTGAAGCTGATTGAAACCCAGCAAGACAAAGGCTAAAATAAGTTAAAGCTGTTCAAGAAAATATATCAGTCTAAAGTGAATTGCTTTAACTTCAGTCTGAAGGTAATGTTGATGATCACAACATGATGCCTATAGAATACTGACACCATCTGCATTTAAATTGGTTCCCTGTAAGCTTCACTTTCACTGTGCAATTCTGTCTGCCACCGCATCGGGAAATAAAGGCTCAATTTACAGCACAAAGAGTGCTTATGTGTTTTGCCTATACTTAGAAAGGTAATAAAATTATAATATGGAGGCTCGGTAGTCTGACCCAAGATGGCAGATTGTCAAGAGCAGTGCATTACAGCCTTTCTACTTCCTTTCCATTTTTTCACAATAAAAGCTTACCAGACAGCATTTGCTAAGAAGCAACTCAGCAAAATAACTCACAACTTGGTAAATAAAATAGTTTACAGTAGCTGTCTGCAGGTAGTGGAAATGGCAAACCATGGAATCATAGTACTGAGAGGGTTCAAAATAGGATTCTTACTTACCTGTCTGCTAGCTATCGCAATGTTGCGCACTCAAAAGCAAACCTGGAGCAACAAGAAAGTTGAAAGTGGTCTGTTGCTACCTTCATTAGAAACAAGTCTAGTCTTGATTTTCAAATCCTGAAGATTCAGACAGTCTTCAAATGCATGAGGAGAAGGATGAGCCCAAGAGCTATGCATTTCACAATGTCTCTTTAGATGTCTTGATAAGCGTTTTGTTCTTTAACTTGTGTGAATTGCAGTTTTGTGGTTACTGTTGTTTTTGTGTTTGCACTTCGGAATTTGAGTGGTTGTGGGTTTGTGGGTGGTTTTACCATGAAACATTTTTCAATAACTATGAGGGAAACTCATCCGTGTTTTGTTTCATTTTTTTTAAAATTTGTGATAGACATAGTGAAGTAATGGCATCCTGACAAGAGAACAAAGTCTGATTCCCTCCTTGTGTGTTGTATTTCAAGCTTCTTCAAGCTTATTCAAACAACAATAAATTGTTAAATTGTTGTGTATCAGTCGCCATTGTTGCTGTTTTTAGTACTGTTCACATTGACATTAGCACCATAAGCTTCTAGCCATCAGCTCAGCCACTTCAATGTTGAGAACCGTGTGCAGGCAATCGATATGCTCTGAAGTCCACATATAGCCACTGTTAAGATTTCTTTCAGGTTTTTTCTGCTACTATTATTTGTCTTTTTACGTCTTTATTCTGGTTACATCGAGTTAACTTTGCAGCTGTTGTTGCAGGTCCTCCACCCAGTGTGTCACGTACGCAACCTGATGCTGTGGACGGCGGTCTACCTGCCCAGCTCCTCCCCCACCACCCCATCTGACGACTCCTGCGCCCCCTACCCTGTGCCAGGTGGCAACCCTGAGGATGCACCCCTGGGCAGGTGAGCCTGGCGTGCTGGCACAAGACCCCCCCCCTCTTCCTCCCTCATGTAAGATAAACACAGGTCGAGGACTTCCACAGCCAGACGGGCCCGGCTTTTCAACTCCTGCTTTGATGCTTTGCTCTGCTCAGGCCCTTACAGTGACAAATATGGTTTTATATTTAGCTTATCTCATGTCTCATGACAGTCACAGACTTTCACGGAAGAGCAACAGGAAGTTGTTTAATTTCAGTGTTGACATAGTTTATGACAGCTAGCTGTTAGTTAAAGAGACAATGAATGCTGCTTCTCTTTTGTAATGTTTGTGTTGCATTTTGCTTGTTTTCAAGAAGCTGACATGTGATTGATTTGTTAACTAAACATTTTGTAATTATTACTTGTGCCACTGCAGAATGAATCACAGGGTGGTAAACACGCTGAGCCATTGTTATGAAATGAAATGAAATGCTGTTTCCTGAGAATAACTCTTCTCTTGTTTGCTCTTCAGACGTACGAAGACTCGCTCCTTCGACAACTTGCCCAGTGCATGTGAGCTGGGCAGCTCGCTGGCTCCCAACCGCCGCTCCAGTGACCCGAGCCTCAATGAGAAGTGGCAGGACCACCGGCGCTCTCTGGAGCTCAATATGGCAGTGGGGCCTGAGGGAGGGGGAACCCAGGATCAGGAGGCGCGGCCTAATGGAATGGGGCCCTACCCAGACGGAGTGGACTCTGAGCTGGAAGAGAGCCCACAGCCCCGGGGCTCGCATGTTGAGCTCGGACAGGTAGTCTCTGTGAACACAGCAGCATCAGGAGAGGAAGCAGAGGAAGCAGAGCTGTCTGTGGCGGTGGGTGTGGCCGAGGGCCAGATGGAGAATATCCTGCAGGAAGCAACTAAAGAAGAGGCAGGGGCAGATGTTCAGAGAGAGGGAAGTGCTGCTGTCCCACATGTCACTAACACTGTTGACACAGACGTGGAGAAAGAAGCAAAAGTTGAAGAGGATGATCAGTGTGCTAAGATCAATGGGACTGAAATGGAGACAGAAGCGCTTGCGAATGGTCACCATCCAGAAAATGGTGTAATGGAGGCCGAGGAGGATGGTGAGTCTCCTCTGCCAACACAAAAGGCAGAGGAACTGGATCAACAGGCAGCTGAGACGACTCAGACTCTGGAGGATCTGGTGAAACAGGATGTTGAGAACTCTTCTGTACAAGAGGAGATTGCTCATGGACCCAGTGATTCCAGCTCAGAGGAGCCAGAGGAGCCTGCAGCCCATAGAACTATAACAAACGGCTTTGTGGACAGGTCACCTGAAGAGCCAAATGTGGATGAGGAGACCTGCCCTGACTCTGAATCTGACCAAGGTGTCTCAGAGCCAGTGGAGCACGTGGATAAGAGGGCCTCCCTGATGGAAAGCTCCACAGAGACTTTGACAGAAGAGGCCTGCAGCAGGTTGGAGCTACCAGCACAGCCGCCTGTTTGTCCGAATCGTCAGCCCTGCACTGATGGCAGGAACCAACCGCCCTGCTCCAGGAAGGAGAAGGGACTGGAGACAGCCGAACATGGCTTTATCAGAACTTTAAATGGGGGCAGCAAGCGGCCCTCTGTCAGTGCCTTTCAGTCTGTGAGTGCTGACTTCAGCAGGGATGGGCTTTGTAACGGCGACAGCTCTGACGGAGAGCCCTGCGGAGGACATCACTGGGCCAAAGGGAACGGGGAGAGGGTTCCTCTGAGTCGACAGGTGTCCCTAGCAAGCTGCAACTCCTTGATCCTCCATACACGGGGTAGCTGCTCCCAGCACCGCTCGTGCCACGCACATCTGGGTCGGGCCGCCATCAGCCCAGAGCAGCCGTCCCGAAGCCATCTGGATGACGACGGGCTGACGCTGCATACAGACGCCATCCAGCAGAGGTTGAGGCAGATCGAGGCGGGGCACCAGATGGAGGTGGAGACTCTGAAGAAGCAGGTGCAGGAGCTGTGGAGCCGTCTGGAGAATCAGCAGCACGCCAGCTCCCACAGGATCAACGGAGACATGGGAGACGAAGTGGTAAGATGCTGAGAGGTTGACCATGAAACTGACTGACCAGCTAATCTGTTTACCTCCTGGATGTTACTTTTAATTAACACTCCCGATGAACACTTTCACACGCCTTATGCTTGTCTGTGTCTCCCTCCATGCAGACCTCAATGACAGACTCTGAGTTTAACCTGGACCCCAACTGTTTGTCGCGCTGCAGCACAGAACTTTTCTCAGAGGCCAGCTGGGAGCAGGTGGACAAGCAGGACACTGAGGTGAGCAGCCTGGCTCAGATACTTCTAGGGAGGGAAGAAACCAGACTCTCAAAGCAATGGCTGTATTTGATTTTATCTTGCATGTATGGACTTCATATCTCTTCAGCTGCTCTATGGATGAGAGCTGTGAACTGAGAATAGTCTGTACATTACAGGTGACTCGCTGGTACCCAGACCATTTGGCAGCCCAGTGTTACGGCTGTGAGAGTAGGTTTTGGCTTGCCGCCAGGAAGCATCACTGCAGGTAAGTACTGAGGGTTATCAAGCTGCCAAACCTCAAACCTTCAGTCAATATCCCTGTCATCGACCACGCCACTCTGTCCTGTTGAGGCTTAAAGAGATGTTTCCTCTGTTTAAGCTCGCTCCTCCTCTTCTGTGTAGACTGAGTATCTTGTATCCAGATACATCCAGACTGTCTAGATGAGGCAGCTTTCAGTTCACACTCAGCATCTCAATGAGTCTTAAATTCATTTTGAGTGACTTTTTCTGATTGGATTTGACTTCCTCTTCACATTTCACTTGTGTTTCTGCAGACCAGAGCTCAATAATCAGACTATAATCTCAATTTGGTTTCCAGCAGGGAGTTGCTCATTCTTTGTATATGTATATTAGTATATTGCACAGCCTGCTCTATACCACATATGTGAACAGATGCATCTCGGACCACCTGCAAATGTGGTTCAGACTAGGGCTGCAACTAACGATTATTTTGATAAACTGTGGATTCTTTTTTCGATTAATCAATGAATCGGATAAAAAAAAAAATCTTTTTTAATTTCCACCTTTTTGTTCCAAAATAGAACATTTGGACTGACAGAGCAAATAAGTGCACAAAAAAGGTTGCTGCTTGAATGTTCTGTTACAATAATATTAAATAATAAAAAACCTAAATGTTTGTACACAAACCCAGGCGCTCTTTAGTCACGTGACTGTCGCTCATCTGTCCATCATCGTGTAAAGCCCGCCCTGACAATTTCATTGGTCATGTTTTTTTTGATACATCGCATAGAAGCTCCTCAATGGAGCAGTGCCAGACCGAACTGCCCGCAGAAAAATGTTGGAGACGGGGCTACAGTTCGGCTGCACCCAGGCTTGCCGTGTCTGTCATTTTTACTACCCACTTTGAATGTAACCACGCCCACTTCTGTATGACCCATTTCTGATTTGTTTTGGGTTGCATTGTACAATGACAATGGTCAATTAGATTTTCAGGAGGAAAATTAATTGTTTAGATAATTGATAAAATAGTTGATACATTAATCAATATAAAATAGTTAGTTGCAGTCCTAAACAGCAGGTTCGTCTCTGAAGCTTCCATCCACTCTCCTCTCACTGAAGTAGTCTCCTACTGGCAGGGAGTGAGTTTTGACCCAGCTGCAGCTGGCCACCAGCCTGCTGTTCAGCTCATCCTCTAGCATGAAAGCATGGTGGAGTTAGCAAGCTAGCTAACCAGCTGCTAAATAAGATAAGGAAAGCACATCATCACAGCCACCTCTCTGTCTGGTTAACACCCATGACTTTAAAACTTTGCACTGGCAGTTTGTAATGTAAACTTTCTATTATTAATTATCTCCTGCCAAAGCCGAGTTAACCCTGATGACATCATGACTGTGTTGATTTCGATTTAATGGGAATAGATTAGATTGAGTGATTTTGTTGGATAGATCTGCTGTCCGACACTGATGTGCTCATGTATTATTTTTCTGCATCCTTGTATCAGCTGGTGGTGTTTTCACCGTTGTCTGTTCTTGTTATTTTCTTTATGCTGGACAAAATGAAGTTAACCACTGAGTGGAATAAATTTAAGCAGGATTCTGGACTGCAGAAAGCTGTATACAATCATCTTTAGATGAGCTTTCATTCACATTCAAAACTAAAATGTCTAGAATAAACAGTGTAGCCTTGCAGACATTTTTACATTTCAGCTTTCTTAGTATTTCTACTTAAAAAAACAAACAAAAAAACTTTGTAACACACATCTTCAGCAGGAAGTGTGTTTTAGTGTGCTTAGTGTTCTCCACTGCTCAGGCAGTCCTTATCCATTGTCTGCCCCTCTCCTCTACAGTGGCAGGGAGCCTGTCCAGGAGGTCTGGTGAGATCCGGCTCTCCTGTCCCCCGCCACCCCACCCTCCAACCTCCACCCTTTATACCTGGCATCTCTGCACCTTCCTCCTCTTAATCCCCCCCCCTCCCTCTCCTCCTCACCTGTTGCATCTGGTTTTCCTTCATTTTGTTGTAGTTGTGAGCAAATTCTGAGGGAAATCTCTTCATTTCTGAGATGTATTGACTTGAGTGTGCATCCTGCTGCGCCAATGTGTTTCCATTCAGCAGTTTAAATTGGCTGTGCGTGAGCACCGTGCTGTCAGTGGGAGGGTTGTGATTGGCTGAGGGCTGATTGTTATTTCACCTGCAAAATGAAAAAAAAAAAAAACTGCAGACTTCCTCACAGTCTTCCTGCCATAGCACAACAGCACCCTGCCCTCCCACCACCCTCCACACACAACCCGGCAGCATGCTGCCCCAAACCAGCCACCAGCATCTCACCCCCCAGCAGCACAGCATGGTACTGAGAGCACACAGTCTGTAAAAGGCTGCAGACTCAGAGTGAAGTAGATGGTTTGTCTTTAAGTTTCTGCTCAGGGTGAGTAACAGGCAGGTAGATTGGGCCGCTGTGTGTGTAAGTGTGTGAGCATGGCCTTACATCTTAATCTGAGCATGGGTATCTGAGAGCACCAGTGTGACCTGCCTTCATGTCTAGTGATGGTTAACGTGTTTTTAATGGGCTGAATAATCAAGTTAGCACCACTGAGTGTTGGAGCACTTCTGCTAACCCAGCATGTAGTGAAGCATCACAGCAGAGTGGGACTGAAACAGGATGAATGGGGTTTACTCAGAGCTCACAGCTCTCATACCTTCTTTCCACCTGTTTTATCATGCGTCCAAGCTGATCAGACTGTAATCAGACAGAGCAACAACAAAAATCATTTTCTGTGTTTCTTTACAGAAAACATAATTTTACAATTAAATCTGCATTCTGATTTATGAATAATAGTGCACTCTTTCTTTGAAGTAAAGACAACCTGATCATATGATTGTTTTAATGACTGGCTGAAATGGCACTTTTTACTACAGCAGCTCAGTAGTCAAATAAGTCTGATGATATTCTATATAAATCAAATCCCAACTAACACTGAATTGATCCTTCAATTCCCCATGCATCCAGAATATTTCTTATTATGCTATGCTACTCTCTATGTCCATAAAACTATTAGAAATATATTTTGACACACTGTAGTTCTTACATAGTGAACACTATTCTGATTATGTATTGTAAATACTCCCTCGTGCTCCAAATATGTATACATACACAGCTGAAAATAGCAGCTTTTTTACAGAATAGTTCACCCTTGTTTAAAATGGGTCCCAAATATATTTTCCTCTTCATTAGGATAAGAACGCTTGGTGTTGCATCATATAGAAAGGAGACGCATGGTAACTGTAGGTGTAAAGAGGCTGTCTGAGAGTCCAGCAGTGACCTTTCTGTCTGTCTGTCTGTGTGTGTCTCCCTGCAGGAACTGCGGTAACGTGTTCTGTGCCAGCTGTTGCGACCAGAAGATCCCAGTGCCAAGCCAGCAGCTGTTTGAGCCCAGCCGCGTCTGCAAGACCTGCTACGGCAGCCTCAAGCTCAGCCCGGCTCCCCTGGACCTGGAGCTGGAGAAACCCATCACAGCCAGCTCCAACTGAGCTTCAGAGGAGCGGGACGGGACGAGCCACCTGCCGCCGACACAGGCGCACTGCTGAGGAAGAGCACAGGAGCTACACAGAATGTCCCATGTACTTTGTGTGTGTGTGTGCGTGTGTGTGTGCGTGCGCTGCAGATATGGAATTTAATGTGTATATACAGAGGAAGACGTGGCGGAGGAGCTGAATGACGTGTTGGTGAGATGCTGAGCGCTCTGAACGGGGGGTGTGCACAGGGGTGGTATTTTGTGTGTGTGTGTGTGACCGTGTGAGAGGAAATCACACATTCGCCACACAGGGTTTGTGACGGGACTGCACTCCGTGGCCAGAGGAGTGAGAATGGACATCCTGGTGCCTTGGACCAGGCAGGCAGAGAAGGTCGTCTCACTGTGTTGCTGAAGTCTCTTGGAGGGCTTTGGTCCATTCAATCATTTCCCGCTCATCAATGCTTCTCATCAGACCTCTACGTCCCATCATCTCCATGCCTGGACTCCTTTTCTCTGGAGGGCGTTTGATTAGGAGAGACGTGGAACAATCACTCCCTCAACTGTCTGGAAAGGGGATGCTCATAAATGTTGTTTATGGGAAGAGTAAAGGGTCAGTTCACCCAAATGACCAAACCTCATGTCACTTACTTCTAATCATCTAATTTCTCATTTTATTTTTAGATCCTAATTCTGAGATGTCTGCTGCCAACCCATATGGAGGTGAATTGAATAGAATTTATATTATATATTTATATAAAAAATAAATCAGCAAATCATTTGATTACAATGTCTTCGCCCCACAGTCAAAATTCATGTTGCTTGTTCTAAACCAAAAGATATTCAGTTCGGTTCATTATGACAAAAGTCAAAGTTTTGTTACAAAGTTGAATATTGAATATATATTTGAATATTTAATTTAGAAAACTCACACTGTTTTTTGTAACTCACAGCACTGCAAAATGATGTGAAGTCTATACAGTCTGGTAGTTTACAAATGTTACAAAGACCGATTAGAACAAGGACCGTCATAACTGATGCAGCAGAGGCTGATATCAGAGCCTGACCTGAACTGGTCTTAGGGTCCGATACAGATATTAGAGAGTGGATACAGCGGCTGATATGAAATATATACATGTAACATCACTGTTACACTCCGATCCATTTGAATACATGTCAGCAGAATGGGCTTAGTAGTTTCAGTCTGCTGTTTTGTGTTTGCATACGTCATTTACCTCCAGCAGTATTTTGGGTTGACATCACTGAGAGCAGCTTCTTGTCTCTTTCTGTGCTTCTTGCTGCTGGATTGTAAGTCAGAGCTCACTCTGCTGAACACACAGTATTTAAGTTACCCAAATATCTTTTTCTGCATTATATTCTGTTAAACTAAACAAAACAAATCATATATGCACACAACATTAACATCAGTACCGATATATCTGTGATAGGTCAATATTGGCTGGGCTCTAGCTGCTACATCCTGACTTTCAGTCTTTTATTGGGGTCAAGCTCCTAAATGCTGTTTCCGACATTTCCCATGATGCAACTCAGTAGCATCTTAAAGACCTGGTAACAGCCCACACCTTTCAGACACCACACAGACATTTTCTTCTAAGTTTGTGGTCTCTATGACATTATCAGGGTTATTTCTTTTAGACTTGACCGAGCTCTCCAGAACCACAGAAGACATGCAACTGTTCTCATGTGTCATGATGAGTTTATTGATATAATAATCCACAATGTTATCATTTGGGTGAACTGAACCTTTAACATGCTCTGGGCTGAATCTCAACTGGTTTCCTTGCTTCTTTTTCTCTTTTTCTTCTTATCAGCTTTTGACACAGAATGGCACAGAGTGTGTGTATATATACAGCTTATTGATATGTAAATACAATAGAAATGGAAAAAAAATGTTGACAAGCAGCTGTCTGTGTCAGTTTTGAGTTTGTGTTGAGATTGAGCCCAGAGAACTTGTTTTTAATACTTGAGGAGAGTAAATTTAGCAAATTTTTGTTAATTTTGTTTTTAAACAAAATCAGTCATGTGAGTCTTAAGAGTAAGTGATGTTAGAAAAAGCTTTAGAACATCCGACCCTTTAACAGCTGATGGCCGCTCAGCTCTTCACGCTGACAGACTGTTATTAAGCGTCTGCTGGGAGTGTAAACTGATGTGGCGTTGTCAGTTTGTGTCAGACAGCAGACGAGCTGCAGGTTGTATGTGCCCGACATGTACTGACCTACTGTGTAATCTCTCCTGTTAGCCATACATTCATGCCCTTCACTCACAGCAGCCCCCATTGTATTATTTTTACCCAGCAGGCACTGGGAGCTGGACGTCTCGCTCACTTTTCAGTCCTTCAGTGGAAATCACAAGTGAAGTTGTAAATTTAATAAGTTAAACTTCCATGTTCAAATTCTAAAGACAACATATTTGTATTATTTGTTTTGAGGCAGCGGGACCTCATTTGTGATCTCCACTCTGATTGGCTGAAACATGGAGGCGAGCCGCGGCAGCAGAAAGGGCTCTTGGCGTTTTCAAAAGTCTGTAACTCCCATATGAAATGTGTCAGAGAAGCTTCACTGAGACACCCACTCTGCCTAACACCCATTCAATGACCTCCTTGCACACACACACACACACACACTTACACACATGCACACACTTTTTTGTAAAATAAATGAATAAATAATATATTCAGATACCTATATAGCATTTAAGAAAAATGTATAGAATCCTTGAATAGTGGCTCACTTAATTAGTCACCAAAAAAGTTTTTTTTTATTTCTTTGTTTTCTTATGTTATGAATTGCAGAAAAACCTATATTTTGCAACCTGTTGAAGATAACAGGTGTTTTGTTTTTTTAATAGAGACGCAGGGTGTCCTGTTTTGATGCTGCAGTGGTTTTCCCTTTTAAATGCGATCATTACTTTGATTTAATTTATTAAGGTTTTGTTGTTGAATTGCTGTTTTAAATCCAGACAGTCAATTGCCACAGGATAATCAGTGTTCATGAGATGAGATGAGAAATGAGAGATGGTTCTGATCAGCGGCTATGGCGGCACTCGTCATTTCAGTTTTGTATCAGCCAATAACAGCATTGGTCTTGGTTATGATTTACAGATTATGACAGGAAGGGGGTTAACTCAGAGGTGTCATCTAGCATCATGTGACCTCTGATGATTGTTAGAAGGAAAAAGGAAACGAGTGTCTGTAGCCAGTGAGACGTCTATGCACTGACAGAACAGTGGTCCAAAACAAGCAGCCTGAACCCAAAATCAAAGCCCCCCTCACTCACACACAAACATTACTCCATTCAAACCCATCTACAAACACTACCTCTACTTTGTACACACACTTGCTCATGCACACACACAGATTCACACTGAGCTTCTCATAGCTTTCCAGATTTACATCATCGAGAATGGCCTTTGTTGTTTTTATTGAAAATCTGTTGTTTTTGTTTTTCCCTTTAGTTAGCTGGAGCATTAAAGGTACAGCACACGATTGCAGACTTTGATTTGAATGATTATCTTGTTGAGACTGCCAATCTTTGAATCTTTCTCCTTCATCAGCCAGCTTGTCAGGTCAGCAGAGTGTGCTTCATTTAGCAGAAGGCCATGTAGTCTCCACACGCAATGATAAAGTTTTGACTATCAGGAAATGCATAAATATAACTGTGTGATTGACACATGATACCAGTTAATCATACTGGAGCTGTATCACTGATCTCTAAATGTGGTGGTAGAATCAGCCGATGATTGAAGTGTGCAGAACAACAACAGGCTTGAAGTGTTTGTTTTTCTCACTGCCCTCCTGTGGAAGTGGTGAACATGCTCGACCTTCAGTCTTTCAGGTAGAACAGAAAATAGGAACCTGTTTTCCCCTTATAGATGAGACACTGACATTTAGATAAACACTAGGACACGTGATGCCATGGCAGCCAGAGTGGCATTAAGTGATTGAACATGAATTGATATAAGATGGAACAACTTAAATGTGCAGCAGATTCAGACTTTGGTTTGAGCGTCTCTCTAATCCAGCTCTGTCTACTCTTCATCTGCAGAGGCCTGGATAAACTGGAATACTGATCTGAAATCAGACTTTTGTCCTTGGCACCTAAAATGTAATAATAATGGTGTAAAGCTGGCCTGTAATCCCACATCAGTGCTTCACACTCCTCCCAAACGTTCGTCTATATGTCCTATATGTTTGCCAACGCTTCATCATTCATGATCTCTGAAATACAGACTATCAATGCAGCCAAGGATTCAATTTGTAAAAGATTGCGAAATTAGATGCGTAATGTCCCTTTATCAGCCCAGACTGAGGCCAAAACTTCGGCAGCATGAAACCTTACTCTGTATTTTCACCACCATCACAGGCATGTGGGGCACCAAGCATGTCTTGTTCAACAATCCATGAATGTGAATTGTCTTAAAAACAAAAAAAAAAGGCTATTTTTTGCACATGACATTAAGTAGACACTGCCACAGAGTGCATCAAAATAAAGCTGAAACTGAAAGTGTGATGTGCTTTTCAGTATTGTAACGAGCATTATGGTCGGTGGTTGTATGTGTGGGAGGGTCGGGCAACGTGGTCAACAGGTCATCAGTTGACACACATGTTGCCAGTATGATCCTTTGCTGTGCTTTTCCCTCCCATGAAGTTCTCTTGGTCTGCATTTGTTGTATTTCTCTTCACTCACGCTGACGTGCTCGATCAGAGGCGTCACTGCAACGGCCCAGTAATCACGTGACATGAGTGTGTGTGTGTGTGTGAATGCATTGAGCATTGGTGTGACTGTGTGTGTGTCTCTTTTGGTGGAGACTGGTGCCAAGCAGTTTTATTACGGGTCTCTCACAAAGGGATCACTCGTGCTTTTGTTTGATTTTCCTCTTTTTTTCCCCTCCCTTCTGTTTGAAAAGCACTTTGAACCTTCTCATGTCTGTCAGAGGAGTGTGTAGCTGTACATAGCAATTTCCTGTAACAACAAGTGCTCCTTGTTCAGTCTGAATATTTTGTTTTGTTGGATTTACTTTAAAGAGCATTACATTGTTGTAGAATTAAAGGAAAATAAACTAGATAAACCTACTGTGTTGTCTGCTAGCAGCACCTGATATCTGCTCTCACTGATTAAAGCTGATGGAATATCTGCAGCTGAAAACACACACACACACACACAAAGAAGAAAGCAGTCAGACACTTCAATCATGTTTAATGCATGTACTGATATACATCTCTAAAAATCAAGAAAATCTTAAGTTACTGTCTAACATCAACGTCTACTTATAGAATGCAAATTCAAGTGACAGAAAAGAACAACCAAGAGAGAGAATCAAGATCGAAAAGCGACGAGTGCTGCTCTAAGTTAGTCATGCTCACTGATGTGACGAATGGAGGTGGTCTTACTGGCTCTAAAGAAACGATACTAGAAAGTGACGACCCCTGACGATTACTAGACTTTATATCACTGCACAGAAACAGGACATCTGTACCATAATCAGCAGCAGCGGCGGCGGCGGGCTAAGAGCAAGCTGAGGCAGCGTCAGCCGGCCTGACCGCACGGCGTCCGGCATCAGAGGCAGAGCTGCGTGTTTCTTGATCTTAGGTTTGCTAAAAACAACACAAGGAACACTTGGAGCAAAACATTGCCTAATAATTGTTTTACAAAGTATGGCTGGACGACGACTGTCAATAAAGCAATCAAATGCAAATATATATCAAAGGCTATTGAGTTAAGAGGACCAGACATTTGATCCAAAGAAAGAAGACTGGTCGTGTAACAAGAACAAGCTTTTAACTCCTGTTCAAATCCAATCTCATGTGCAAAGTGTTGCCTCCTCGGACCATCATGATTAATGCGACTAATTAAAATGTTGGTTTGATTCTCTGAACAGAGAAAAAACCTAACATGATACTTCAGATTCTAATGAAATGTTGATATTATATTTCGTAACCAACGACATCATTAATCTCCCTGCAACATCTTTAGAAACTCATTTTTAAAAAAAATAGACATGGCTTTACCAGCCGACTATTCCCTTTATCTATAAAAACTCAGACAGCAATATTTACAACTTTGAGTACATATCATAAAGTAGATTCTGTTGACGTGTAGATCAGCGCAGCTTCTCTGCCGCCACATCTACGGAGGGATTTCTCCCATGAAAGCTCGTGTCAGAAAAGAGAGGATTGTCGCAGGAGACGTCTCCCAGTGCAGGTTTATGTGTTGGTGGACGAGGAGCTGAGGCTGCACTATGTACAGGCAATGGGGCTGACGCTCAGCCTGAGTGATGTGTGTTTGTGTGCATGTGTGTGTGCTTGCACTCAGAGTGGATCCAGGGTTTCCTATAGTTTCTCTAAACCTCCCGGCAGGAGCGGCACTGAACTGGACTCACACTGATGACTGGTCCCACACCTGCAAGACAACAACAGGAGCGATGGGTCACATTCACTGGTAATGGTTTCTATCCAATGATCACAACGTCTGTGTAACTTCATATTCATATCATATCCTATTGTCTCATTACATTTATATCTATAGATAGAAGATTCACAACATTTTTGTTATTGTTATTGCTGCAGTTTTTACTCCAACAGGACTAATTAGTGCATTTGATGACTTAACTATTTACAGGAAGAATAGAAACAGCTGTGCAGCAGTGTGGCTCACTGCTGTGTTTCAACAGTTCAGTACACTCAGGGTTTGTACAAAGTCTTGAAAGTTCAGAAAGACTCAATTTTAAAATGTAATTTTTTGGCATTTTTCATCTTTATTAGATAGTGACTGGAAGGGGGACACAGAGAGGAAGACATGGACACTGCAAGGACTCAGCCTCAGTGCTACGTGCTCTACCAGTGTGAGCCGCCAGGACACCAGGCTCACCTTTAACCGTTCTGTTTTCAAGGTAAGAAATATGCCTGAGATTCCACCTTTTATATTTCATCTACACAATGACTCATGTAAGCCATAAATCTTTTAATATTTAAAATGAAACAATCCTGTTGTCTTGTGTGTTGGTTGTCTCCTCATGTTACAGCAGTGATTGACATGAAAGGGCATTTTTAAGAAGATAAGCAGCATCATGAGGATAAGCATACGTCCTGTGACCTTTAATGTGGGCAGGCTGGCAGGTGAGCAAAAAACATAAAAATGGCTCCAGAGAGAAGCCAGATAAGTCCTTTGTTGATTCCTTACTGTAAATAACATATGTACAGCTGCTTTAACAAACAAAGTGTATGTAATGATGCTGTGGGACTAAACAATTTCTGTAAAACTCAGTTTTGTTATCGCATTTTAAAGTCGATAAAAGCTTAAAGCGTTTTTGGTGAAAGTACCTTGAAGGTGCTTGGATTTTACTATTCAAAGGCAGTATGAACCTTGAATACAACAATGTTTTTACTCTTTTGATGTCCTTTGTTACAGTAAGAAAAATAAAGGCTATTGTCAGGATAATCCTTCACAATAAAACATTTTACTGTTAGAGATATTAAGTATGAATAAAGATCCTGAAGTTGACTTGTGATCCGACACTACAGACGCCAAATGAATTGATCGGCCAGAACAATCTGAGAGCGAAGATTAGCAGTGAGGATGTGCATCATCTGACAGCTGTGTATTAACGGATGATGCAACATGAGTAATAGGAGCATGAACTGTAATCAAATCCAAGATGCAAAGTGCTCGTTCAATATTACAATCCCTTCGCTCCCAGAGGGAAAGTTTGTTTTGCTGCTTTCAGAGCATCTCATATTTTCTCATTGTTTTATACTTACATCTTATTTCATGTAAGGATTATACTGAATATTGTTGCATATTATTTCCACTTTTTTCCCCTTATATTGCTTTTTACATTGTGTTTTATTGCTGTGCTGCCTTCTGTCTTTTATTTCCTGTTTTCTTGCTTTGCTGCTGTTTGTGGCAGGTCGCTGATTAAAAGGATAAGAAAGAAGACAAAATATTACTGCTGCACAAAGGTTGTGAGTTCTTAAATATTGTGACATTCTGGAGTTGTATCTCTTCAAACATACAACATGTGCTGAGAGGTCACATAGAGACATTGCTTGGCTGTTAATGGTCATAAAGAACGGGAACCAGAGCACACCAAAGGTTCAGTAAAGGAACCGTCCTGTATTGTGTGTTTGTGCTTAACTGAAGAGCTGCTAGTTGAGACAGACAGGAGGAAAGAATGGCGTGAGGATATTCAGTTATTAACTATACATCTCTGTTACCTTGTTAACAGGGGCGAGCTGTGTTCGCACAGACCCGGCATGGAGTCGGGTGCTGTCTCCGAATCTCCCAGGGGACCTTTCCCTGCGACTGTCCAGCACTCTTCCGGGCGACTTCTCCCTGTCCAGCGGCCGTGCGGGAGACTTGTCCCGCCTGAACTCTGTGCGGCCCTCGCGGTAACGGTGTGGAGTGCTGGGTTCCCGGTGCAGACCGTCATGGCTGCCGGGGCCCGAGGTCAGACGCTTGGTGATGTGCTCTGTGTAGGTGGGGGGGCCTCTCTTACTGGGACTACTGCAGGAGACATAGCAGAGAGCAGACAGTGCTGCTGGGAAAACCATCCATGGAGGGAAAGAAAGAAGGTGCAATACTTTTACAGCAGATGGTGCTGTTGGCCTGTCCAACAGAAACACGGTTGTTCCTACCTGTGAGTTTGAACTGACAGTTTATGATAAATCAAGTGCTTTGTAGGTGTTCAAGAGTTTTTAATCCACCCACACGCTATCATTTCAATTCTGTGCTTTTTCTCTCAAACTAATGAAGGAAGCTGACCCTCTGCTGGAGCCGGTCCTCTGCAGCTCTCCAGACTCTCTGATCAGACTCCCCTTACAGCAGATGACCCGCAGTTTGTTCTGGTAGGACGAGGCCAGGTAAATGGCGCCAGAGGAAATGGCCGGGCCCAGGTGGCGAGGGTTGGGGATGTCCAGGTGAGCCAGAACTGTAGGACTGAACGTACAGACAGTGATGTGGGTTTAAAGCCATCGACCGAAATCTAAGTTTCTTAAATTTGCTGCAAGCTAGGCGGTCTGTCTCACCCCAGAGACGCATGTCCCTGAACCTCGATGACGTCCAGAGAGTTGAAGTAGGTGACAAACAGGTAGGGCTCTCTGTAGGCTGCACCAGAGACACAGTATCAGCATGTGATGCTATAGTGCTGATAGCTGATAGATGCATCATGAAGCAGTAGGAGTATGAAAGTGTATTTACCAAAGGACAGAGGCAGGCGGCTCCACTTGATGTCGTCAGTGCGGCTTCTTCGTCCGTATGTGTCCACAAACACTCCAAACTCTGCAGCATAAAGAAAGTTTGTTATACTCTGTGTGACTGTTAACCTGCCTGAACTCAACACAGCACTGACAGAGTCAGTTTAAACATTATTCAAAAGATAATGTTACATTTTATGATTGAAGTTTACAGTGTGAAGAAGGCTAAATTAGCTTGTTTCCATCTTATCTCTCTATATCCAATAGGTGTATATTGGGGCTGCTGCCTGCTGTCTTTGCTGATGTTCTCTGTGTCTGTGGGGCGCAGCTGAAAAATCTGTTGTTTTTCTGAATCCCAGCTACATAATTTGACGTGACAGTGATGTTGCTGGGATTAAAAACTACACAGTGCTATTTTGGCTGTGGGGCACAGTGCCGCTCCTCGCTCTCTTCGCTTGAATTGCAAACCAGTTACCTTACCAACGGCACAACGAGCATCAGATAATGAGTGCAGAGGATGTTACGGGAGAAGATTTTCCATAACATTCAGCCACGAGAGAGTCCGAGGATGCAAGGACTCTCCAGAACCTGAGCTGCTGAGAGCAAACACCGGTTTGCTGGCGCCTCTGATGCCAACAGCACCAGAATCATTCTGCTGCCATGAAAGTCAGCGTGGGAGGTTTTTGTTGGAAGCTGTCACTAACAACACCAACACAACTCGTGTGTGTGAGTTAATATGTGTGACAGTTTTACTCGTCACTTGGTCAGTGGTGGAGACCTTCGTCAGGATCCTGAGGATAAACTGAAAAAGACAAGCAAGACCACAGGGCGGATTTGGAGTATTATGCTAATTAAATGCTCTGCCTTAGAAGAAGAAGTGAGAGACGCCAACGAGCCGCCGCTCAGCGGACGTCTGATTAACAAGCACCCGGCAGGCAGAGAGAGACACTGTGCTGTCACTATAGAACAACTGAGGGATCCATTGCTTCCATGGATTACATTTGCCATCAGCACTGATTGGACATCCAAATAAAAGATTTTCTTTTTAACACTTTTATGCTAAAACTGGCAGTTGTTGCCCTAAAGTGATGCCCTGTTCTGTAGCATCTTTTGTCTTATCCACTGACGTGTTGCTCTTTATCGTCTTGAACAGAGAAACAGCGTGTGAAGCCTTTCTAACATACCATGGAAACACAGCAGGTACTCCTCCTTCTGCATGCTGCTGGCCACCTGCATGATGGCGATGGGGAAGCTGTGGGACGAGGCTGCGAACACTGCCGAGGCGAGTGACACATCATTCTTGTCCAGGAACTCTGCAGTGGACATATCAGCACAGGGCTATTTTAAAATTCTGTCTTTATTTACCCCTGCGGCCCCTGAGCCCCAGGGGCCTGTCTGTACAGTTATCCACCAAACATAATCCTACTCCATGAGACTCGCTGACATGTTCAGTCTAATAAATCCTACATGTTATCCTGTGATTGATGTATTATTGTTTGAACTCTAAAAACATTTTTCTTTGAGCAGGTAAATTATAAAATAGAGTAACTACTTGCAAAACAACTAATTATAGACTTCAGTCTATTACAGACAGGAAAGACAATAACAGTTAACATCAATAAAACAGGACATTTGTATGTGTATGTGGTGTTTCTGCAAGACGAAAAGGAATGGTGGTGGTTTTTTAAGCTGATCTTTTTTCAAGATCTTCTTGAACAACAGCAACATCCCATTTTCTCACCCTCAAGCACAAACTGCTTCATCTCGATCTCGTAGAACTTGTTGGTGCCAATGATGATGCTGTAGCTGGTCAGGTGGATGCAGCTGCAGGGCTCCAGAGTTTCAATCTCCTGTGAGATGAAGAATAGAGAGTTGAGATGTTGGCCTGTTTATGCTTAATGCACTCGATACAAGGAAGCTTTATGAAAAATAAATGATTGGTAAAAAAAAGCCCAGTTGGGTTCCAGTGATGTCCAAATAAAGCTTCATGAACAATTCATGACACACTTTTACTTCCTTTTGAGATGTCTCATCTCATCGCTCCCAAAACTCATGAAAACAAACACAACGTGCACATCTTCCCCCCTTCCACTCGTACTGGTCTCCTTCACGGTCCGGCTTCAGACGCTGGTGGCTCTGTTAGTCTGTTAGTTTATAAACAAACATCATATTATGCTAATCACGTTGTCTGCATCTCCTAACGGTACTTTGTCCTTTCTGTTGTCTGCAGAGCATGTGAGAGGGGGAATGGCTCCACTGTGACCTGCCTGGATCAATAATGTTATGTCTCCTTGGTAACAAAACTGTAGTGGCGTAGTTGAGTACATTTGCAGCCAGAGTATTAACAACTGGATTAACGACTCGTGCTCGGTTGATCCAAAGATGTTGACAATGAAGATGTGAGTAACAAATGAAGCTTTTGAATAGATTTTGGGAGGACTGAATTGTAAAAATGATATAGTTGAAGAACATAGGACTGCTTTATTGGTTGTATATCCGGAGGGAGCAATCTAACCTAGATAATCTGATGCTTTGCTACATTGTATCTGCTTGGATGCCAGAATCCACTGCTGAGCTGAAGAAACTTAAAGGGCTAATCAATGAAACGTTGAGACAGGAGGGTGCCAACTTGAGAACCCCCACCCGACAACCGTCTGTGACTCACCACCTACTGGCAAAAGGGATTGTTTAACATCATGTCCTGTGCTTTCACTGTTCACTAGAATGTTTTTTAAACTAACATTCTCACCTTACGAATGCAGTATTTGTTGAGATTGTCGTTGTAGCGCAGAATGGTTATCTTGTTAGGCATAGCAGCACATATACAAGGCCCGTTATCTATCTGCAGAGAGAGAGTAGATAGTCAGTTCGTCCAATGACATTTTCACACCAACAAAAAAGAAATCCCTTTAAAGTCAGGAAGCTTTATCTTTCACTGAGAAGAAGAAGACCTACTCTCCCAGCAGCAAACAGATGGCAGCCCTTCACAGTCTCAAAGATGTAGGGAGCCAGTTCAGACTGGCTGGGCAGGTGGGACTGGGCCAGAGACTGCTTCACTCTCTTAATCTCCACCAGACACAACGCTCTCTCGTCCCCTGCAGCACACAGACAGACGTTACACAGTCGCTGATGTTCCACAAAAAGCAAATAATTCACTTGTTAGTCACCATGCTGTCCTGTGTGACAAGATGAATCGTATCTACAAGTTTCATCACAATCGTTAGAATCAAAGCGTGGCCTTTCAAAGTTTTTAATGATGAAGGATTAGAACCTCAGTTATGCCAATTACTGATGATGGCCGAGAGTTATGGCAGGGATATTGGCCTTTTGATTGATGAACAACATTCACTCACTGAATTGAATGAACCAAAAGTCTAGACTCAACTCGTGCTGCCCGGCAGACATTTATAATCCATTGAAAATGATAAAAGTGGACATCTCACCGACAATCATCAGCAGCTTCTCCTGCTCTTTGATGATGTGGATCTGAAAGACTGATCCCAGGCCAGGGATGTGAGTCAGAGAGTTCTTGATGACATTCAGAGCATACAGACCCTCTTCAGAGCCCACCAGGACTATCTGCAACACAGCAAGAAATATGATCATAAACACAACCATAATTATTCTGGTGAAATTTCAAACGGGAGCAACATGTGGCCAACCTTGGCAGAGAGCGAGGAGCATCTGTTCTGTGCTTCACGTCCCCTCATAAATTAAGATTACTCTTTTTTTTTTATATTGCTATGGTAGATAAATCTAAATGTAATCTTATCTGAAATCAGCAACGTAATGATTTAATAAATAAAGCAAAGATATGTTCACATTTCCAGTATACAGTAAAAATATAAACCATTAAAAACTACGCCAGTCAGTACCTGATCTGTGAGGGGGAGGGTGCAGTTAATATCCAGCCTATCGTCTCCCTCCAGCTTGAGGAGAGAGTTTCCCAGCAGCTTCTGTAGAGCAGAGAGAGGTGAGGGGTCAGCAGCGTCACAACCACAATATGACCTCAGGGGGGGGCAGTAGAGGAGCAGAACAGAGGGGGCTGGACAGCTACAGGACTGTGTGCAGGTTAACAGTGTCAGAGGTGGGAGTCAGTCTGTAGTTTCAACTTTAAGCATCTCAACTTAACAGTGTAAAGTGAGTCAAGTCATTGCATTGTTAAACACCTTTAATACTGAACCTCTACCAGCTGAGATGCCCATTACATCCGTCTTCTCAATCTTTAAGATTTCCACACAAAAAAAGAAAGGCTTGGTGCTTTAAAGGTCAAAAGAAAAATTACCTATTTCTCACTTGGTTTATTACCTCAGTAAATATTCTCATAATGAGTTTATGCTCTCAATTGCTAGTTCTAAGTCTTCTTAAGTATATAATGATGCTCATTTTGTAGGTTATGGTCCCATTTAGAGTGAAATAGACGATACGCAGTGTATGCTTTAGCACGGGGCAACCTTGTGATTTACAGGTCAACACCACAGTGCACTTTGACCCATTCACAGTGTGTTGTTCGCTTACAAATATCTTTTTCATTGTTCAGTATACTATAAGACACTTTAAGGAGTCGACTGTTGACTTAGAGGAAATAAAGTGTCTTGGTAACAAAGCTTGCTAGCTAACATTCGAAAAAGTAGCTTCCGATCTGTCCTGGATTACAGTGGAGTGCAGGCCGATTTCAGTGGTAGAGGAGCTAGTCAGAGGCTTTAAAATGCATTTTGTGAGGTCACAGTGACCTCAGTTCATCTTTCAGTCTAAGTGGACGTTTGTGTCAAATTTGAAAAAAAAAATCACTGCACGTGTTTGGTGATGGCTGAACATTTAGATCAAAACATTTCTATGGTCATGCAAAAGAAGTAGTATCATTATTGTTAATCTGGACACAGACTTAAGCAGAGTGGACAAGTCACAACCATTACTGTGTTTAAATTGGTCTTTGTTGACTCATTAACAGTATCATCATCACCCTGAAGTTATGTCTGATGGTATTCCCTTTGAATAAGTCTGAAGTGAGTATTTTCATTGAAAAGGGATTGTTTTTGTTCCAACATAATTCTGCTAGAGATGATTAATTAGACTACATTTTTGATTTTCAACAGCTTTGTGCCATTGCAGTGTGGGTAGTATATTATGCAGATGGATGTTGTTTGGCTTCCCTCCATGTGGCCACTGCCCGGAGCACATTTGTCGGCAAAGGTTTCACATCATGCAGCAGACTTTTGCCGGCAAATGAGTGGAAGGCTTCGGGCGCTGGCAACATGGAGGGAAGCCAAACACTGTTCATCTGCATAATCTACTACCCACACTGCAATGACACAAAGTTGGTTGAAAATCAACAAAGTTTCACTTTATGAGGCACTAATTCTTAACAAGATATCAAAACTCAAAATATAGTTTACCAAACAGATGAGAAAACCATGAAAGATGGAAATCCAAATCTACATATTACATTTACAGTGCACAACTAAACTTTAAAAAAAGTTGACATAATCTTTGTAAATTTGTTTGCCAATATGTATTCCATGACAAATATAGTTTAAAAGCATTAGGTATTTCTTGACTGGAGTTTAGCAGCATGGGAAATAATTAGTGATGGCCACATGAAGCTTCATAAACCATTTTGTTTCTTATATGAGCACACAAGATTGCACTCAACAAAGGGTTGAAAAAACATTGCATTTTCATGTCTTGAGTGTCAGCGGGGTCAACAAATACAACTAATGGTTCATGAAGCTTCATTTGGACATAACTAGAATCATCCACGTCAGATGTTAAACATTACCAAAAAGTAAAGAAGAGTCCAGAGTCAACTCTAGATCCTCCAAATTGTACATTTAAGTCAAGTTCATATTGCCCAGTTTGTGACTTGTGTCTCACTTATGAGTTAGAGTCACATGACTTGAGTCCCAGTCTCTAAAGAGTGTGCAGAGGGGCAGCAGGGTAAATACACAGACAAGTACACCAGCAGGTAAAAGCCCACTGACTGATCCCTGACAGCTGAAGGGGATCAACCCAAAGATGATCACACATCTTGGTGAGAAGTTGTGTACTGTGGTTATAAAACAGGACATCAAAGACATTTTTCAGAACAGTGAAACTATAACATGAACACAGAGTTTGCACAGGACATGACAGTGTAGCAGAGGAGAGTGAGAGTGAGGAGTGGTCACAGCAGGTGAGGTGAGAGCAGGGGGGGGGTGACCAACTGACACAATGACAGACACATGCACTACTGCGTGCCTCATGAAGGATATGCAGGTGTGTGTCGGTAAGTCTTATGTCTATATCCTGTAACTTTTTACCTGGACCAGAGGAGACAGAACCATTTGTCTTTTGGACACAGCAGCCTATGTGTGCAATGAAACCCAATGGAATGGGCAGAATAGAACAAATCAACAAAACACGCCCATATACCGGACATACAATGTTGCATGATGAAAAAGCAACAAACAGCAGTGAGAAAGACAAAGCGAGATAGGAGGGAAAGAGAAGAAGAGAGAAGAAGAGGACAATTAACGACACATATAAGTGAACTGGGGGGTTTCCATTAAAACTCTAAAACCTATGTCTCAGAAAGAATTTCTTAAGAATACAACATCTGCTGTATGAGAATAACCCCCACATAGTAATACAGCAAGTTTATGACCACAGTCGTAGACAAGGCAGTTATCTGTGACTGTGGTCGTAACGGTTTTTGATTAACGTCAGCAGACATCGAGCACACAGAGAGCTAATTGCCCCAGTCGCCCCTCGCCTGCTCCAGAGATACTCACTGCGTCGGCCTCGGCCTTCTCCCGTGAGGCTCGCCCCCCGGCCACCACAGACTCCATGACAGCCACCCAGCGCTGTTTGTCTGGGAAACTGGGAGCCATGAAGTAAATTGACTGTCCAGGCCAGCAGGGGGCGTGACAACGGGACTCCAGCTTCAGGACGTAGGGAACATCTGACACACAGGAGACATAAGTAAGGTTTGCCCTCAGTATTTACATCTGTCGTGTTTTCATATTTCAAGCAGCTACAAGGAACTTTGTGCTTATTTTGGCGGCCCCTGTGGACAAATGAATAATAATAATGATGGCTATGTAAGAATAATATCTTTTAATATAATTATGGTGAAACAAAGGGTACTTTGTTTTAGCCACCGACGTAAATTCATGTACCAACCTAAAACCTTTTCTCTCAGTGTTTTTCAGAAATAAATACATTCAGCACATCTGCCTAGAAGGACGAGAGCCAACTGATGATCTGTTTTGAATCCTCGCAAGTCTCACATTTCTCTCCATCTGTTGAAGGACTGATCAAGGTTGACTCGTGTTTTCGCCTGTACTCACTCTCCCTTTGAGCTTTTTTTGTTCTTCAGTCAGTTTTGTACTTACCACAAAATACAAAGTTAAAAATAAAAAGCCCAGAAGGAAATATATTTCTGCTTCCTTTTCAAATTGTGAACATACTGTTCACTGCCAAACTTTGCCAAAGAAAATGTATCATAAGCTCTTCTGGTCGGTGCGCCTTAAATTGTTTCATCTGGTTTCGCAGGGAATCAGAAGTGGGGATGTGCAGTATGAATAACTATATAGATATATCTTTTGCTGATGGTCTTGTTGCTGTGGGTCATGAAGTGGCATCACTATTGAGAATGTTTTATAGCCATTTTATAAATCCTTGTTGCTGCTTTAGCCATAGTAAAATCAACCTATGCTTCATATCTCTGTAAATGACCCCTAGGGTTCTCAAATGACTCCTCTGAAATATTTTCTAATGAAGAACAGAATTTACTAAAGAAGTCTTGTATAAACAAGACAAAATGTTTGAACACTTACAGAGGAAATTCTGAAAGATGAAGGGGAAACAGGATAAAGACAGATTTTTAAGCATGTTAATCAATGTTAAGAAGGTGACTCTAACACACGGTGAACAGCACACTTTGTATGTTGCACGTGTTGTACCTGACTTAGCGGTGTTGGGTAGCTCCGATGCTCCTACTGCTCCATGAACGATCACCTCTCCATCTGACAAACACAGGTCAAACTCCTCCAGTGGCTTCACTGAATCTAAAAAAAAAAGAAGCAAAAAAACATTCTTATAATTAGAGGTGCTATTTTTCATGTAAAAATAGATCTGCTCAGGTAGATTTATGAAATGTTTCTGTATGTCGTTCTGTTTCACAGTAAAAAGAAAGCAACCTTCTCTGGGCTCTATCTCGTAGATAGACACTTTAGTCCCATCCAGGACCATGTATTTTCTCTCCCAGCCCTGGCCTCGCTTCCCATTCCTGCAAACACACAAGGCAACTGCATTACTACAAAGCACAGATAATGAAACTAATGCAACTGCTCTTGCAGGGAACTCTACAAACGCCTTTGTTTAAACTGGTTGAAGTGCCCGATGGGTGGACTTTTCCAGACAGAACATAAATAAGAGTGGCTTCGAGGACCTGAGAGCGTTTAGTAACATCAGCCTGCCTGATCAGTGGGAGGAGATGACACATGCTCACACTGAGGGAGCACAAAAGAGAAACTGCTGGATGTTTCAACAAAAGGTGTGAAGGACATGTCAGATATACAACATGAAGAGTTTTAGAAAGGTGTGGGCCACCACAAGCCTCCAGCACAGTTTCAATGCTCCTTTGAATACATTTCATAAGTGTAAAGCTTTTTAACATTTATGCTTTTTTAAGCACTTAAGACACTCAAACTAAACATTTCCAGACTCTCAAAGCCTTTATCAATACATCAAAATCGTTACTATAAATGCAATTTCTAAAAATTCCGTTTACAGAATGAGCCTTTACCTGCAGCAATCAATGTTAATCAGTGATAATTTAATTCTTGCTAATTTCCAGAGTAAGGGATCAACGGAGAGCTAATGTCTGGTAAGTAACTAGCTTAGCTCACCCAGTGTGAGATGCCAGGGGACATATATTACAGACACAATACACATATTAAAATATTTTTGTTTACATGACTACACAAAAAAATCTAGCATTTTTCAAGGAGTGTATTGAAATTGAGACATATTCCTAACCTTGAAGACATTATTCAAATTCTGTATTTTCCAAATATGTTTTATGAACCCTGAAATCAGACACACCATTATACTAAAATGCATGTACATCTGCACATTTGCACAATGTCTAGATGCATCTCTGGCCCATGAGATTTTACAGACCAAATATTGCTGTCCATTGTAATAACTTTTTTAAAATGATTTCACAGCAGTAAATGAAATGCAGTAAAAGAAATGTACAGTAAAAGAAATGCTTAAACAATGACATTATTGTGTCACTGTGGTTATATCACTGTGTAGTGTATCACTGTATGTATTGTATTGTATTGTATTGTATTGTATTGCATTGCATTGTATTGTATTGTATTGTATTGTATTGTATTGTATTGTACTGTATTGTATTGTATTGTATTGTATTGTATTGTATTGTACTGTACTGTATTGTATTGTATTGTATTGTATTGTATTGTATGTATTGTATCACTGTATGTATCACTGTGGTCAGCACCTGGGCTGTTTCATCCAGCCCTCCAGGTGCATGTGTCCGCTGGCCTCTTTGAGCTGTTGGCCTGGAGTCGTGCCTTTGTCCCGACACAGGCCCTCAGTCAGATGTAGGGAGCAGTCGCTGGACATGCCACACGTGGCTGGAAGGCAGGGGGAGCATTTTGGGTGGCACAAAGCGTGACATTCTGTGGAGAAAGTACCATTGTTATAGAGAGCACTGCCACACACGCTCCTCAGCACACCCCTCTGTGCCTCCACTGGCTTGTTATTCAAACACTTCAAAACCAATGTATGAAAAAATAAAAAAGTAATACTTTGAATTGAATTGAAATAAAGGATTCACAAGTCTCACCCACAATAATGCAATGTTATTAAAAGGTTTGTCAGGACAATGGGAATGAGTGAGAGGCAACAGCAGCAGCTATCACCATGGTTTCACACATCATAATAACACTCCCATTTATCATCTGTATTATAATTGCCATGTATTCAATGAAAAATACAAGTACAAAACAAAAATAAAGAATAGGAAGGCTTGAATTTTAATTTTATGCTTAAATACTGGGGCAACAAATTCCAATATAAACTAGTATGTTATCTTCATTTTTTTTACATTAAACTAACATTGATCACTCAATTCAGGGCTGCGCTTTTGAACATATCTGTAACTCACCGAGACAGGTAGCAGCTTGGCGACCAAAGTGCACAGTATCCAGGCACACGGTACACTTGGCAGCTCTCATGTTGAGTCCCACTGTGAAGCGGTGAGCGGTGTTGTGGTGCACCACTCTCTCTCTCCCCCTCTCTCTGTCTCTCTGACTGTCCTTCAAACGACGGCTAAACTCTGAATACAGTCAGGGAACACAGTGAGGGAAGGCACCTCCAGTATGTCTTACTCTGCCAGGTACATTCATCACTGCAAAACCTCAGTGCACCATGCCACACCCGCTACAAAATCTGTTCAGCAAAAGAAGGATTCCAAAAGAACGGTAAGATGTTTAGCAAAATGCATAAGCAAGTAAACTCTGGAGAAAGAGATGCTTGAAAAAGAATATTGATTTGATCAATCCCTTGTGCTTGTGCCCACTCACTGTTGCATTTTAAAGGCATTATCCAGTCAGTACCAAGTTTCGCCCTATGTGTCCAGTAATCGGTTTGCACACCACAGCATTTTCCAGAAAGCAATTAGTCTCAAACATAAAACATTTATTTGGAAACAATAATCTGAACATGTTTTTTGGTTGAAAAAATATGTTAAATTTCATATATACGAAATTCTTAGTCTGGGTCTGGATTGCCTGCATGTGGTGCCTGAGTCAAAAGTCTAGCAGCGCTAACAACAACAGCATCAAAGAGCTTTCAGAGATAATGGGGCTTAGCTCACTCTAATCGGGGCAACCTGGCCTCTGTGAAAACCCTGCCAGGACGGCGTTATCAGCAGGGCTATCAGCGCTAACTCTACCAACAATAGCAACAGTGCTGAGGGAGCTAACAGTGTTAATGCATCTTTGCTAACACGCAACTGTTTCGATGTGATGGACTCACATGCACTGTCATGCATGTGTAGCCGACCCCAGCTACCAAATCAAAGAACAGGAAAACTGAGATTACAAAACACACATAGAAAACAGTTGTTTGCAGCTAGATTAATGTTCTGAATGTCGTCTATGGCAGTGATTCTCAACTGGTGGGCTGGGACCCAAAAGTGGGTCGCGAAACCGTTTTCAGTGGGCAAAAAAATCCTGTAGTTTTATAGGGGATTTTTTTTGTGCCATCTATTCACTCTCACAGTTTGTTTTCATCTGCTAACCAAGCCTGGCGTGGAGTCTTCTCACTAGCTGGACTTTTTTAAGGAATGTTTGTGCATGAAAGCTGTTGAGTCCGTTAAAATAAGATATTTTGTGTTATCTCAGATGTGCTTTTGTTTTTTTTAAATTAAAATGCAGCTTATTTAGTGTAAAACGGAATATTTCCATCTCTAGCATCACCGGGCTGCTGGTTTAACATTAAAATTTTGTTGTGTTGGCATACTGTTATTCTGTACTATCCCAGGTTCAATCTGCACCATCTTTTCATTAAATACATTTTAGAAGATGAGAATTTTCCTTGATTTTGGGTCGTGGCTTGTCATTACGAGGTGATGGTTGGTCCCGAACCACTGCTCTAATATGAATCAAAAGACCGTAATTGGGCCATTTTAAGCATTTTTTACCTTTTTTGAAAAAAAGATCCCATACTGCGGTGTTTTTCTGTCCTTTCTCAAGAAGTTTCAAAACACCTCATAATATGATGTTTTTCTGTCATTTTTTAAAAACTTTCACCCTGACACGCATCAACAGACTCTAATAAAGCTATCCTGCGAATTTGGTGCACTTTGAAAACATTTTATGTTTTGGCCCAAAAAAAACGACATGCTATAGTATGACTTTTTGAAAATTGGGCCATATTTCAACATGGTGTTTTTATGTCATTTCTGGATAGATTATGCTCTAATATGTAGCAACACACTGAAATTGGGACATTTTAAGCATTTTTAGGCGTTTTACGAAATTTTAAAGTTTGACCACTTTTGACAATACACGTCATAATATGGTGTTTTTCTGTCATTTTTTAAAAAACTTTCACCCTGACACGCATCAACAGA
>CAFUXE010000413.1:0-24193 GCA_903364295.1 Serranus cabrilla
CACCAAATTCGCAGGATAGCTTTATTAGAGTCTGTTGATGCATGTCAGGGTGAAAGTTTTTAAAAAGTGACAGAAAAACACCATATTATGACGTGTTTTGTCAAAAGTGGTCAAACTTTAAAATTCCGTAAAACGCCTAAAAATGCTTAAAATGTCCCAATTTCAGTGTGTTGATGCATATTAGAGCATAATTTATTCAGAAATGACAGAAAAACACCATATAAAGGGATGTCCAAAATCTGGACAAAAAAAGTCATATTATAGCATGTCAATTTTTGTCAAAAATGGCAAAATTTTAAAATGCTTAAAAATGCTTAAAATTGTCTTGTTATACTCTTTTGATATATTTAGTAGTTTAGTTTGTCCAAAAATGACAGAAAAACACCATATTGTGAGATGTCAAAAATTTTACAAAATAGTCATACTATAGTATGTAGATTCTTTTCCATGAAAACGTCATAAAATTTTAAAATGCACCAGATTCGCAGGATTGCTTCAAGAGAGCCTGTTGACACAAGTCAGTCTGAAACTTTTCGAAAATGGACAGAAAAACGCCATATTTTGGGATTTTTTTGTCAAAACAGGTCAAATTTTAAACTTCCTTAAAACGCCCCAAAATGCTTAGAATGGCCCATTTTCAGTGTGTTGATACATATTAGACCATACTACATTCCGAAATGACATAAAAACACCATAAAAGCTTTCCAAAAACTGAAAAAAGTCATACTATAGTATGACGACTTTAGTCAAAAATGTTGAATTTTTAAAATGCTCAAAATCAGTGGTGTGCACAGGGGGGTGTCACCCCCCTTCAATGCCCATTTGTTGAAAAATGCACTAAAGTTCCCTCTTTTGAGGCAAATTGCGCTGATGTGCCCTTTTTTCTTTTCACCCCTGCCCTTCAAAAAGTCTGTGCACGCCACTGCTGGTAAACAGATTTAAAGTGGTGCTTTTGCATGAGTCTTTTTGGAGAAACTGACTTTCAGATCAAACCATTAATTCCTGATGATGGTCACCTTGTCAGGCATTAACCTCCATGTTTATGTTTATGTAAATGTAAATGTAAATGTAAATGTAAATGTGAATGTAAATGTATATCTATACGTATATGTGTATGTATATGTAAATGTATATTTGTATGTGTATGTGTATATATATGTATTTATATGTAGCAAACCCAGAGTGTTTTTCTCAAACTGGATCCACATTTGAAGCTTGGGTCGTGCTATCTGCACTCAGCTGTCCATTAAACTAAATTCCATTAGTGGTAGCTGGCAGGCTATTCGAGGAATGTTCCTTGGCTTTCGCCTTCAAACCAACCATCTATATACCACTGTGCAAACTGAACATGAAACCAAGATCTCAAAATGATTTTCCTGCCTGTATATTTCTGCCTCTTTGAACTCCTGGGCTGCTTGCCTGCAGAGAGATCGTGAGGGTGGAGAAGTTGAAAACAACATGGTTGCAAATCCTGTTATTTTGCATTTCATTGACATTTTAGGCATTTTAGTTGACTTTGAACTAACGCAGTGGAAAAAAACCCACATATATTTGTATTAACATCACACAACCAGCCACAAATAATGAATACAGACCAAAAGAACAGCCCTGACAAGGCATTAGAATAATGCATTACATTACTGTGTCATCTGCAATAACTGTTTTGTCTGTGAAGCAAACAGGCTAATAAAGACGTGCTTAGAAAGTAAATTGCTGCTCTCTTTTACAATTTGTCTGCAAAAACTGTCATGGGGAAATTTTAAATGGATGGGATGGTGATCTATTGAAATTTAACAATGGAGAAGGGACAGGTCAATGACTTAGACATGAAAGGCTTGGAAACTGATGGGAACTTTTTGAAGCCTGTCTATGAAGAGACAAGCAGTGGAAACTAATAATGGATCCGGGGCCTGGGATGATTTGTTGAGATTTAACAATGGGGTTGGTGGGCAGATGAACTGTCAAGATGGAAACAGTGTCTATTTAAAGCCTGGAGTGGTGGAAAATGTTCAGACTGGAAACATGCATGAGACTGAATCTTTTTTCAGGCACCGCCTGCACAAAATAGTTGGGTTTAGGATTACTTGGGGTAATGGGCCGAGGTATAATATATTGACCGTTCGATGCCAGAGGGGCATAGTTGGAAGGTGAATCACATTTTTTGGTCAAATTTTTCTCATAAATCATTTAGTTATGGACATCTTGGGGAATGCATTTGCCAGTCCGTGTTAACAAGGGAGACGGTGCTGCTTTCATCTACCTTGGACAAAGTATTTTTGACTGGCACAAGCTCACAGGTGGAAACTAGCACTTGATATAGTGCATGGGAACATTTTTACAGATATAACAAGGGGGATTAATGGTTGGCTGGAATGTCAAAGGCAGAGAGAGAGAGTGGAAAGTGCCTTTTTAAAACCTCTGTCCTGGAAAGTGTTTAGACTAGAGACACTGATGAGAATTTGGGCTGTTACTCTTTCAACAAACAGCAGAAACTCAGCTCAGCTGTGGATTTACTGCCACACACATGGATACGGAAGTCAGGTGGTCTGTACTTAAACACAGCACCGTGTGGGTCCAGGATGGCCTCTGTTCTGTTTCACTGACCTTTCAGCTGGAGGTCGACGGGGTTTCTAATCTTAGACATGATGCCCGGCACAATTAGTTCCCACTGAGCGCTTCCTCCTCTGAAAGTCATAATGATGGTCAGATGAAAGCATCCGAAGTCTCTGGGTCACATAGTGCCCATGACCCTAAAGATGGTCTGCCCTCTACAGGTGATGGTTTCTAAATATAGCACGGATCCTGCCACACACAGTGCTACAGATACAATGTAGGCTTTAAACAGGAGCACACTGAGAGTGAGTAAGCTTGTCAGTTTGTTCGTTTCAGGGAAAACATTTTGGGAAATGTGCTTATTCACTTCTTGTCTGGAGTTAGATGAGTATGGAATCAGATGTTATGTTTATGGCTACACATTAAAGGGAAACTTTGGTATTCTCAACCTGGACCATCTTTTTCTGTCTTGTGTCTAAGAGACTAATGGGAACAACATTACTGATGATCCAGTCCAGTAAAAGTCATTTCTCCCGTTAATCATTTTACAAAAAAAACAAAAAAACATGGGTAATAGGATCCAGGTTGAAAATACCAAAGTTTAAGTATGATGTGAGAGTTAGGCCTGTGATTAGCCTAGCTTAGCATTAAAACAGGAAGTAGGGAGAAACAGCTTCTCTCATTTTATCCAAACTAATAAAATATTTAAGAACAGATTTTAGTAACATCTTTACTTAGACAATGCAAAATGTGCTTAAAATAAAAATGTCTTCAAAAAATAAAATATAGAGTAATATTATAGTATGCCTCAAAATGCCCCAGAATAGCACATTTATCATGGTTATAGGAGAGAATGTCCACAAATATCAAAGAAACACCGTATTATAGTAGTAGGCATGCTAAAGTATGACAAAAAAAAGTATGTAGTTTGTCCAAAAATTCCTCAGTACACAATAAAATGGCACCTTGATGATGACAACAAAAAATGTCATAGTGTAGTTTGTCCAAAAATTGCCGTAGAATAGCATTATGATCATGGTAATAGTATAGTAAGTCAAAAATATAAAAAACATATTATAGTGTGTCCTAAAAACAAAAAACAACAGCATAGTATAGTTTTTTTTTTTTTAAAACAAAACAAAAAACACCCTAGTCTAGTATGCCATGGAAAAAAAAGTAAAGTCACAGTATCATATGCCATCAAAAATATAAAATAAATGTCAGAGTGTAGAAATGTCATTAAAAAAAGACCAGACCACATCCTAACTTTAAACATTTGAATTTGGACAGGAATCCATGTTGTGAAGTGTTTGAATTGGAAGTTGTGGCTCACACAGAGCAGGCTGTGAATGTAAATACATATTCTGTAGCTTTCTGAGGCCTCCGCTTCCCTGCAGGAATGTCAGCTTCCCCCTATTAGCTTGGCACACGACTGCATACCTCAGCTAATTAGCTTCCTGTAAAAGCCTTGAATAAAAACATCGGCTTTAATCACACGCTGCTGCTTTGTCTCATTCACTGCCAAGGTAAATGTTACTTCAAGCTGAGAAAAAAACTGACTTTTTGCTTTGTGGGTTTCTGCTTCCCAGACAGGTGTTTCGAGCCGTGATGTGCAGCGATCCAGGTCAAGACATCACCTTAACATTCCTCAACTTCAAATAAACTCACACTGTTTTTCTATCATTAGACTTTTTAAAGACTTTCATTTAAAAAAAAAAAATTTCCCTCTCATATGGAGATTGCCTGAGATGTCAAATTGGAGAAAGTGTGTGTTTACTGTCTGTTTTACTAGATGGTTATTTACCGGCTGTCAGTGGGAGAACTGTGCTCTCATACAGTTTTATATAAAGCTTATTGGCTGCTTTTACAGTTTGTTGGTTTACTGTCAGAAACCGAGTGTTCCTGCTGCAGAGCTTGTTGACTAGTTTCTGATTATTTACCAGCTGCCTGCCAGTAACACAAATCTCAATTTACAGGACCTCAATCAAACATACCAAGTTATTTACAGGCTGTTTACCAGATTTTAGCTACTATCACCCCATGTATGAACATACCCAAACTATTAACAAGGAAACAGCCTCATGCATTGCATGTAGAGATGTGCATGTGTCTTTGTAGGACTGTTTTCTATATATCAATATTCTATTTTTAGCTCTGTTTTGGTCTCCTCCTGAGGGAAATGTACGAAGCTTCGTCTGCTTTCTGCAGTTGAAAACAGAGCTGGAAACCTGAGAGATCAATTCCACATGTACTTATCCAACGTTAATGTAAAAGATATTGATCATTGTGGCTTTTAAGCACTCAGACAAAGTGGAAATTGAACATCTACAAATGTTTGATGAGTGAAGAAACTCTTAATGTCACATGACTGAAGGATCAGATCAAGACCCAGAGGCTGAAGAGACACAGAACACTTTAATTTATTTGTGGATAATTTGACCTTTATTCTAATTACATTGTAGCATTGTCATCACGGGTCATACAGCCACAATACTAATGGATGATCAATAAAACAAAGGTTTAGTAATCATTTAATTTCAATCATTTCTGGTCAATTTCAGCATTCTACAGTATTTCTAAATAATAGGTCGTTGCTGGGGATGAAGTTCGGGGTATTTTTTAGTGGAAGCAATACTCATTTAATCACTTTTAAATAAATTAAATATATGTCTCTTTTTTTTTAAATCATTTTTTTACACTAAATAGCCAGGTAATAAGTGGGATAATGTACAGCAATCAAATCAAAATGACTTTATTTATCCCTGAGGGGAAATGAATTTAGTCTGATGGCTCTTGAATTAGACAGCCTGCACGCTGTCCTCCTTATGCAATCAAAAATAGCTGTAGTGCTGTATAACTACAGCAACTGTATGATTAATAGCATACATTTATAAACATTTAAGCATTTTGCATGTGTGGTTTAAACAAAACACAGATTTGGCCTACCGTACTGGCACTAACATCAATGCAAAGAGTAAAAAAACAACCTTCTATCCAATAGAACAATGTTCAAGCCACAAACGCTCCTATTAGGGTAGTGTGCAATGAGCGCCTCTCATCACTGCAGGAGTTTTGGCTTTACCAATGAAAGCCCAGTCGGACCCTTGGCAAAACCAGCGTCTGTGTGGTGTCCTGACTGAAAGAACATTCAAAGTCAACAGGAGATCTGTCCTCTGACGGATTTGTTAGTGCTGAACGCTGCAAAACGGAACACCGTTCTCAGATGACTAATCAAAATGAACAAAAGGTGAACGATTAGCAAAGAAGGAGGACTGTTCCTTTATACACGGCTGTGAAAATATTACTCTTCCAGGGCTTTCCCTTTTGCTAGGCTGTCAGTGTAAACACTAATGTGTTCTCGACTTTATAAGAGATTGAAAAACAACATTGTTAGCTGGTGCTTCATTAGATGTTGATGGAATAATGAACTGGGTTTTTGTGACTGGTGGTTTTGGTCATTAGGAGAGCACACTGTTCCAAATCAAGTCGTGATAGAGTTGTGCCTTATAGAAACAGCCTGGCCAGGGCTCCCATCTGCTCTAATTGTTTCCAGATATGAAGTTTCTGCACAGTGGCTAACTGGACCCCTCCCTGTCTGTCTGTGTGTCTGGAATGAAAGGCCTCTCCCCATCTGTCTGCGAGCAGCAAGGTCAGACTGCAGCCTACACCCTCGCCTCACGTCTGTCTGTCTGTTTGGTGGCAATCTGACCCCTCTGTGCTCGTCTATGTCTGTTAGCTAAAAGGTCACAGCTGGCCTGTTGTTGTGCACCTTTTTCTCCCTCCTTTTCTAAAAGTAGCTCTCATAGTATCATGTTTTTACGAGTAGAACGGCTGCTTCTTTTTCTGAAGCTAATAATTACCAAGAGAGACGCAGCAATGCAGTCCAGAACTGTGTCCTCTGCTATACCAGTGTTCTTTACCATGCAGCATACCTGCCCACTCCAAAACTGACAGCGGAAATTATTATGCTCCCATCATCCCCTTCACAACAACATGGAATATTCTCCAGCTGGAACAGTGGAAGTTGGATTCCTCAGCAAAGTGAGGAGGAAGTGATGACGCAGGAAGGAGTCATTGCTCAGCTAGCTGTCAAAACCGGCAGCAGACGACCCAAGTTTCACATGTTTCTCCTACCTCAGCACAGACGGAAAGAAATATGTTTTCCACTCTCAGCAGGAGTGAATCAGAGCATCAACGTAAAAGTTTTTAAATAGTTTAGCGGTAAATTTGTGGTGAGTAAACCATGCTGTCAATTTGGGTTTTACTACAATGTGGGCAACAGCCAATCAGAGGAAGCTTAACAAAAACATCTCTAGAACTTTCCTTAAAAATAGTACAGACAGAACTTACATCACCTTAAAGGAATGGTTTGGAATTTTGGGAAATATGTTTTGGCAGAAGTTGGATACTACGCTCATGTCTGTACACTAAAAACTGAGGCGACAGCCAGGATGTTAGCTTAGCTTAGCTTAGCTTAGCAAGACAAGACATCAGAAAGTTACTGAGTCCAGTCAAGAATTAATCCAATACATAACCTATGGTAAATGTGCAGCTTGTTGGTTTACACTATACTTTTGGATTGGATGGATTAAACAGAGAAAGATGTAAACATCACAATCAAATCAAAATTACTTTATTTATTATTTCTATAATTTTTTTATTCATGTTAGCTTTAAAAATGCAAATTTTGCAGAACCTAGCTAAATTAGCACCTAGCTTTGAACCTATGACTGTTTTTCAATCCCTGTGTTCCCTCAGTATCAGTTTAAACTGTTCTTGCTTGGACCTCTAGTCTCTCTAAAACATTTTTGGATATCAAAAAATAGAAACAGAGAGGGGAAAACCATTACCTCACTGGTGAAGCTACTGATAGTGCCAAAGGAACATAGGGTCGAGTATCAATTTTTTCATCTAAATTTCTTAGAATTTCTTTCATATAAGTTTTCAGCTTTCACACAAAATATACAAAATGGAAAAAAATAGACATTTATGTAAAAGCTGAGTTCAAATAAAACTTTTTCATTTATCCTCCAGCACATCTCTTGTTGACGCAATGGCAACAGTCTTCATCAAGAGCCAAAGCACACAGCCACATACTGTAACGTCTGCTTTAAGGATTATCAGTTTGTCAGATTTACAAATCTTAATCCAGTTAAAACTATCATCATCACCACATGTGTTACCCCAAATATGCATCTCATGCATCATCAACAGTGAGTTCGCTGCTATTTTTCCAGCTGTATCCAGTCCTGCTCAGTGTATAAATCCATCAACAGCAGCGGAGGAGGAGGCGATGACGCAGGAAGTACTATCACGCTGCTATCTGTCAAATCTGTGGCAGCAAACTCAGATTTTTTACAATTCGTGTAATGCATTTGGTGGATGTGACTCCATAATGGCCAGTAATAAGGGTTTAAGAGTGTTTTCATTGCTACATTGAAATATATCATTGAGTTCTTGCTTCGACTTCTGTTCCTGTTTCTGAGATCACATTTTTACAGACTCCTCCAGGATCAGATATGGAGGCCTGCAAGCAAAAAACGGAGCCTCCTGTCCTATAAAGCAGTACGGTATGTATGACCGGGGCCCCTTGTGAGGTCTCACTTACACAATGATTGAAGGGTGCGACAGTTACGTAACGGCAAGGTGTCGTGTGATGCTGTGTGAATATGAACCCTTGTCCCACTGAGGAGAGCCTTTAACGGGGCACGTCTGACAGCTAGGTGTTCTGTCACAGCCTGTCAATACGCAGCCTGTTTCAGGGGCCCGATTCGCACTCTCTCTGGTCTTAACACATTTTTCCTTTTACCTTTTATGGGCTCATTTTACCTAATAATCCCTCCAAATTGTTTTTCTCACCCAATCTTATTTCAATTTCGACATTTTCTTACTTGTCTTTGTCTCCTCCACCCATCTGGTTTCTCTTTCTGTTCTCCCTGAGTCTGACCGCCAAGGATCTTTCACTAGTTCTTTGTTTTATATCATGCAAACATGTATGTATATATCTCTATACCAGGTATGTTTTTTGTACACTTGCAAACCTTACTTTGCACTCTGACTTTCAGTAAGCATGAACAAACTGAAGGTAGCACCTTTCTTCGCGTGCCTTTTGACTTCAGTGTTTTTGTGGTTAAGTGTATTCTACTTTACCTCTGCTTCTCACGGTAACTGTTCCCAGGCATGTTATTCTCCTGCCTTTTGGACATGTGGTTTAGTGTGCCTGGCAGGGAGGCGGGCAGCTCTCCTGGCTCGGTGTGTTTATGCAGGTGCAGGACATTCAGGACACACCGCCCTGCAGAGTATTTTGGAGGGGCTTTTGAGAGCAGCCTACCCTGCAGTATTAGAAGGGGCCGCCTATATGTGGCATTTTAGTGGGACAGCCCAGAAATGGCATTTCCTCAGGTTACTGGAAATGGAGCAGTAAAGGGTTTGAAACAAAGTCAAACACATGAGAGTGAGAAATGTTTTAAGGACAGGTCAAAGATGGATGTTCAGAAAAACAATATCATGAAAAACAAGAATGCTTTATCATATTGTTTATGTATGACCCAAAACTCTTTCTGGAACATACAATTGATTAGACATTAAAAATTCATTCTTTTGATGTTCATTTTTACTTTTTTCTCACAATGCAAAAACTTTTTCATGCTCCTGGAATTAGTAGCGATAATCTGGAGGTTATAAAGCTCTTTAGGCCAGGAAAAGGGATGAATGACCCAATAATCTTTTTTAAATATCTCAATTGAATGAAACAAGAGTGCTACTCCAAGCCAGCTTGGAGAAAAAAACTGTAATCTAGTTCATAGGTTTCTTGTTTAATGTTATTAGAAAAGTCACGTAGACAAAACCTGCTAATAAAAACTGCTACAACATAAATGAGTCATTCATGCAGTAAATGTTGGGATATGCTATTGTGAACAACAGCAAGGAATGACATAATACAGTATGCATATTATCTGTCAACACTATATCACATACAGTTGTTTATCATCTGCTTACCAATCGAACCTTCTAGAGTCTCACCCCTTCTCTTCATCGCACAGCTGGGCACTTTGGTGAAGGCTGAGTCAGTCTCATCTATGATGAAAAGAAAACCACATTTTAAATATATAGTCACATCTTAAGTAAGTTAACATAAGCAAAACTAATTAATTAGCTAGCTAATGTATAGCTATGTCAAGAGGAGTTAGCTTAATGTCAGAATCCAGTCAGGTTTTTTCCCTCCTTATCTCTGTGGTAACATAAAAAGATTTGGAAAAGGACATATTGTGAGCAAACGACAAACAGCAAACCAGTCTTTGTTCTGTACAAGAAATTGGGCTACTATTTAGTTTTTAAAGCCTTCACCTGCCGTAGTCCTTGCTGTCGGCCTCTTGGATCTTTATTGCCAGATGCCCAGGAACTAACGTTAAAACACCCTGTGGTTCATAAACACCTCCACACTGTGGAAATATCCCATTCTTACAAAGCCTATATATCATCATGTAGCATTTAGAAGTTTTCTCATCATTTAATCCCATTGCCATACAGAAAAACCCACAAAAAGTCCTAATTCCTTAAGAGAAACATTCTTTTTGATATTGAGATATGCAGAGCCATTTAAAGTCAATGTTAAAGGCCAAAGATCAGATGGTGTCTTCACCACTGGAGCAAAGTTGTTTTCTTACAGAAAGAACCACATGCAGGTATCGTCTTTACAGACAGGAGCAGGCTGTTTGGTGTAAAACAGGACGTCCAGATAGCCAGGGTCACAGTTCATATGGCAAAAGAACAGTGGCCATCTGTAGCGGTAAGAATAAGCTGATTGTATGCCATGGTTTTATTGTCAGGAGGGACAGGAAAGAAGAATAGCCTTGCCCTGCTTGGCTCACTCTGTTCTGCAAAAAGTTTCCGGGATAATGAATTCCTCTGGTTTGGTCAGCCAACAGTAGAAATGAGGAGAAAGGGGGAGGAGGACTAAATGTATGAGAGGGAAGGTGTTTGTCCAGTCAGCACTTGGGGCGTTAACAAGCCCTCTGTATTGTGGATAATTGCAGATTACTGGTTAGATAAGTGGATTGACTAGAAATGAATGTGGGGAAGTCCAGAAATGCAAAAGAACATTCAAGTTCAAGGTTTTGTCTTGTCCCCAGTTGTATAAGTCTTCAGGAAGAAAAACACATTAAAATACCAGAAGAAAAGTCTGTGCAAGAAAATCCTGCATTGATTGAATTGAACATGAATTAAAAACCAGGCATGTTGGCTACGGAAAGCAGAGTTTGGCCCAATAGGCATCTATCTGTAACTCTTCACATTAACAACCTACACTGGAGCTGGCTGGATTTACACAGGCTCAAAGTTTATAATTTTTTAACTCTCCAGTATGTTCCACTTTAAAGCATGTGAACTTTGGCACCGGCTTAAAATGAGCACATGCTCAATGAGCCATACTGTTGCTGCATGGGTACAAACACAGATGCACACTTAGCGCACACCTTAAAACACAGAAAGCACATACACACACAAACAGTACACTGCGCTTCCACATCGGAGTGAACTAGGTTGAGAAATTTGAAAGAAAACAAACAGGATTCCAGAGCGGTGCGGTGTGGCGTGAGGCTGCTGGACTGAAACACAAAGAGAGGCCTGTTCGCAGCGTACAGGAGCATTCCAGCTAACAGAACAGGCTCTGGGACACTGTTGACCTAAGCTACTTTAGAATGTTTGTGCAATAGCTTTTGACCACTTGATTAAAAATATCGTTTGATGCTGGAGCGACCGTGTCCTAGCAAGGGGCAGTTCAGACTGGTCTGAGCAGAGCAACATGTTGCCGCATGAAGGGAGGACTCTTATGAAGATGTGAGCACTGAGCCATTTGCCTGGAACAGTGAGCCACAGTTGAATCATTGAGGATGACCATCCGTGCTGTCTGGCACTTGATTCTGTAATTATATAATTTCAATTATGTTGACATTGCCATCCCTGGAGCCATGCCTACAGCTTGGCAGTCTTTCTGCTGGTCCACCACATCTGTCCGAAAACATCTCAACAACTATTGGAGTGATTGCCATTCAGTTTTGTACAGACATTCATTTCGTTTCCCAGATAATGAATGCAACTAATTTTGGTGATCCTTTAACTTTTCCTCTGGAAAATCAAGATTTTTCTAGTATTTTCGGTTTAAGCCCAAATATCCAAATCCCATCAGCCTCTGCTGTTGCTGCTAATTAACAAATGTTAGCATGCTAACACGCTAAACTCAGAAGGTGAACATTCAGTATGTTAGCACTGTAAGCATGTTAGCATGTAGCCCTATTTAAATGACCTAAAGTGCATGGGGCAAGTGGAGTTGGGGTGTTCCTGCCTCCACTTCTACTGGTCAAATGATGCATAATCTAGGCCAGGGGTCGGCTACCCGCGGCTCTAGAGCCGCATGCGGCTCTTTAGCGCCCCCCTAGCGGCTCCCTGTAGCCTCATCAAAAATGTTTGAAAATGGATGGGGGGAAATTTTTTGTTTTAATATGGTTTCTGTAGGAGGACAAACATTCTTAACGTTTTACAATGCTGTAAAAATGTGCATAATAAATATTAAATTTCAACATTTCTTGTCAACGAAGACTTGCGTCATAGCCTGCGACACACGTTTTCAGCGCGACGCCGCCACCATGCCAGGCAGGTGGCTGTTGTAAACAAACCGGCGGGTGTGTCAAGGGCCATAGATCCCAAAGGGAAAAAGAGACTACCCAGTTGGGAGTGAGAGAAAAGGTGCGATTGCAGTACTGCTGGAGAAATTAGAGGAGCGCACAGGTAGATTTAAGAAGTGGATTGCATCTCCAAACTCCACTAATGCTGCAAGTTTTGTTGCAACCCGAGAGATAATAAAGCGTGGAAAACCGGTCACGGGTGGTGATTACATGAAGGATTCATTCATCAAAATATCAGAGCACCTATTTTCAGACTTCAAAAACAAAACCGAGATAATCCAGACAATTAAAGACATGCCTTTCTCCGCAAAGACGGTAAAGAAAGGACCATTAAAGTGGCAGGCGACATCACCAATCGGCAATTCAAGGACATGAATTCAGCTCCAGCGTACTCAATTGCCTGTGATGAGTCGTGTGAGGTGATCGATATCGGACAGATGGCGCTGTTATGCAGGTATGTGAACTCTGATGGGCCGCAAGAAGAAATGATCGAATTAATACCTCTGAAAGGCCAAACACGGGGGGACAACAAAACATAATACATTAATATTATAATGGAAGTTAACCTTAAAGTACCAAATATCGTACAGCAGAGTAGTCACGTGGTGAGCCATTATCTCCAGGATGCGCTGCAGGGAAAATAAACATTTAATCATAAATTCTCATTATGTATTTTGTCATTTTGATAGTAGGCTAATATAGTTAATATACACTTACAGCCCGTGTTGCCTTCATATAAGGCTTATATAATGCTTTTTAATTTTTGCGGCTCCAGACAGATTTGTTTTTTTGTTTTTTGGTCCAATATGGCTCTTTGAACATTTTGGGTTGCCGACCCCTGATCTAGGCACAAATTATGATGAAAGTTATTTGAAAATTGTACAAGAACAGCAGAAGAACAGCATTTTATATATTAAAACTCACAGACATTTTGTAAGGATACACTCTTATTTACATTTTAAACAGTGCAACTGTTTTGGAATCAGGGTTGTACTGCACCATTGACTTTAGACCTATAGAAAAATATCCCAAACCCTTCAAAATAGCAATGCAGCAACAATGCACCTGACAACATCTCATTTTAGGACAAACACATCCATTTGCAAATACAGTTGCTACGTACACAATTTGGACTCTGGATGTGGAAATGATTCTTCGTCAGTCTGAAACTAGAAAGGACATTTGTTCTGCATGCCATTTGGCGTCGGGTGTAAGTTGGGCCCTGTGTCTTGTTTCTTCTAAAGAATCCAGTTGAAGGGAATCCAAACCTGATATAACACTAAAATAAACTATTATGGCTAAACTAATAATGTGATAACAAAGAATGTCACCTAAAAGCAGCTTTGAAGAACTCAACATGTATAATAGAATAAAAATAAAATGGATTTAGAAGGACTGGTATCTAAAAGTGTTTCTTAAATTGCTGCCAACAACATTTCCAAATTCCTTTGACTGAATGCTGGATTGTTTCTCTTTTAAATGTCTTTCATTACACAAAAGGTCTAGTTCCAATATGTGCAGGCCTTAAGTTTAGACAAGTGCGCTGATGAGAAGATTGAGATGTTGGATCATTGATTTGCCAAGAAAAATGTAGATCAGGGAAGTGAATGCAGCCTGCTCACCTCTCCCTCAGCTAACACCATAGAAATGTCCTTGAGCACATTTTTTAACGTCTAAATTGCTCTGGTGGAGCTGCCCAGTGGACCAACACTAGAAGACTGTGGTCGCGCTGGGCAGCTGCCAGGTATGAATGTGTGTAACTTTGTACGTGTGAAGCAGGGTGTTGATGAAAGAGAGCATGTGTGCTTGGCAAATATTCCCAGGATAAATTAAGGCAAAAAGCAAAAGTCTATACTGAGAGCTAAAAAGAAAACGTTTGATGTGGTGGCAGATTTGTGCTTTGAAGGTCGGATTGAACCGGTCACAGGGCAGGAACATGGGGATGAAGTGAGCTGTCTCACCCGGACCTGTTTAGCTTGTTGTTTATCTTTGGTTTAGAGGATGCTGCTGCAGCCCACAGAAAATCCAAAGAAAAATCATCAAAGTTTCACAAAATGCATCCATTAATCCGGCTGTGAAAGCCTGCCAAAGCACTAATAGTGATGATCTCATTTTATATCATTTATCCAGGAATTGTCTCTCTCATCTCTCTTTTCAACTTGTTAATTAAGATTATTTTATCTCATCAGTGAAATGTATTTAATCTCATTTAACCATACCTCTTCTTATCTTGTTTCATCTTATAAATCACATTACCCCCTCAGTAAAAACAGTTCACTTTAATCTTATCATTACAAAACATAATCTTGTCTCATCTCATCTCATCATGTTATCTCATTTTTTCTTAGGTTTCAACATTTTCTTACACAATTTCACTCAAGAATGTCATCTGATTTCTTCTATCAGTCTCATCTAATCTTTAAAAGTACATTTTATCAGATCTCATCTCATCAAAAGGAATATAATGGAATCCCTTTTCTTAGTTAATTATTGTTGTCTCATCTTGTACTGTCTCTTAACCAAATTAATCACCAAAATAAATTAAATGTAATGTGATCTCACATTGTATTATCTCTGTCTCACCATTTCATCTCAACTGTTCTCATAGTTTCTCATCATCTCTATCATCATCATCTAATCTTGCCTTATAAATTCACATCATCTCTTCTTTCCATCTCATTTGTGAAGGTAACTTTGTCGAATTTTTTCTCAGTTTCATCTAATCTGTATACTCTTTCTCATCTTGTCTGTTCTCATTTATCAGCTAAACTAAACTCAGCTCCATCTTGACAGTTGAGAATAAATGACAGACAGTGAAATGGAAACAAGCAGTCTGAGAATCCCCCCGGTGTGAAAACATGACGAACATATCACAACACTGTGAGTAAACCGAGGGCCTCCCTCCTTCACTCTTTCCCTCTCGTGAGCTGTCTATCTCCCTCTCTGCCCTCCTCCTCCTCTCTCACACACGTATCCTTCCCCTGTCTCTCTCACAGACCTGTGGCTATTCATATATCTGGTGTGTTTGTGACAGCAAGCTGTGTTTGCCGAACAGCTTTCACCCGACCACCACCACCGCCCCATCTATCAACCCCTCTTAACCTTTGACCCCGACAGCCCCACCTGCCTATTCAAACACACCCCTGCACACACTCTTCACACCTCTAGTTCTGTTAGCTTTGTCCACCTCTGACGTCAAACGCCTTTCAATGCAGCTGATTAACAGGTATAATTCACTCAGGGCTCAGGGCCAGGAACTGTAAATAATGGGTGTGCATTCCTACCTGTGTGGAGCTGTCCGGTAAATCAGCCACATTTACAGAAATACTTGAAAAATAATCCTTATCAGCAAGTGTTTTAAATCACAATTTGTAATCTTCCTTTGTGCAAACAAATGTAATGCTAACACTTGTAACATACTTTATTATATTACTTGTCCTAAGATTGTTATTTGATAACCAAACTTTGCTTTCAAAAGATCCACACTTGATTAAAAAGACCCATTACATTTTGGTGCAGATCTGGACCAAGTGGCGAATACACAAACTTTGGTGAAGGGCTGCACTCTCTATGTTTCACATTCATTTTTCTCGCTTAAAAGTGGGCGGGCTTAGTTTTACAAGGTGATGTCATACATTTATGTGCATCAATCAGGAGCATAGACTGTATAAATCTGGATATATTAACATTGTAATGGACCTGGACAATATGGGGTTATTTCCTCATATTGTCATTACTGTTTGGAGTTGAGATTGGCTCCAGTACCCTGCAACCCTAGTTCAGATAAGAGTTAAGATCAATGGATGGAAAGATATTGAAATGTTATTCCCCATCTTTCTAATTGCCTGCCAATCAAACATTATTCATCATATAATCAGCTGTCAGTGTTGACCTGGTAACGGTCTGCACACGCTACAGAGCTGCTCTGGGTTTTCAAAATCAACGTGCAGAAGGAGCCATAATCCAATGCTATTTGGGGGGCCTTGGTATGGAAAAGTCTCGGAGCCCCATTATTAAAATGCTATATACATAAAACCAAGATTTTAGGGGCTTTTTTTTTCAATCAAAGCTTTGCATTTGTTTTTATTTGTGAGTCAACTAACTCTGTTTATTCCATAACATCTGATGGGTTGCTATCAGTCTAAATAATCAACATGTTAGAGTGCACACATGACATTACCATAGAGGAACCACTAACATTGAAAATGATGTGGATTTGTCTCCCTAATTACTATAAATTATGCAGTTTGGATGGGAAGCCGCCTAGCTAACTCTGCTGGCATGTTATTCTTGCTTCATCCAGTTCCTCCGACTGTAGTTCCACAGGAACCTCTAACCCCCGAGCCAAATTCCTCCAGTCCCACCATGACAATTTATTACCTACCATTATAGAAACCAAGAATCAAATACCAACCAGTGGACTAACTCTAATTCCTACCGTCCCTCCATGGTGAAGCCTTGGAGTTAAATCTTTTACCACTGCATAACAATAATAAGAGCTGAAGCTTGACGAGGCCTTACTACTACTATCCGTATGTGTGTCTCTGTTTGTGTGTATGTGTGTGTGGTCTGACCAGTGCCCACATCCTTCCACAGCAACAACATGGCCACCTAGGAGACACACATCCATTCCTCAATTACCTCCCTGCCTCCCTCCATCCTTACCTCCATCCTTCATTCTTCATTCCCACCAACGGAGAGGCGGCTGGACGTTATGACGTCTGTTGTGCTGCACAAGGTCACCATAGTTTGTCCTCCTGCATTTTTCCTCTTGGTTACGTTTGCCTTTGCAAACAGTCCCCTACACATATAGGAGATGATTTGAGGCAAGCAAACCAGGATGGTATTTAACTTGTTCACACAGGATGTAACAAAAAATATTTGAGGTGGAGGTTTATGAAGGTCCCTCTCCCTTTCTCCAGTGTTGCAAATGAATAAATCACTTTGTGGTGTAATCAGAGATGCCTGCAGGATGAGAAACTAGGAGTTCAGTAAAGTGTTAACACAAATCATCCTCATATATCAGCTCACACCTCAGACACTACCCGCAAGTTTTAAGGTCAGCATAACAACCACAATGCACAAGTAGTTATAGAAACAAGTTGGAGACTGTAAACTGTAAGAGAACTGAGATTGGAGAAAGGATAGAACTTTGTTCGAGCAGGTTCTGTCATTTTGGGACTCACCCAGACTGAAGAAAAGATAGTGGTGTATCTGTGATGCAGAGATGTGGAACAAATAAGCCTCTGAGGCATTTAGCTTGAGAAACTGCAGGGTAGAAGAGTGGCTAGGGCTAGAAGCTGTACAGGTATATGACAACAGCCATGGCTCACCCATCCTGGGAAATAATATTTCAAACTGCAACAAATATCAAGGCCCTGGGCTACGGGTGGTGAGTCAAAGGCTCCAAGTGTACATTGTAGTTTTCCAGACTTTTGGTGATGACTTAAACCTGCAAAAAAGTTTTCTTTGGCCAATTGGGGGCAACAAAACAAGCTGTAAACACAACGTTGACAGTATATTACCTTATGAAGATGAAGATAGCTGTATATTTACACATTCTGCAAAGATAGATTAACATTAGTATTAATCTGAAGTATTTGTTTCTGGCTACTGGTAGAAAGTCAAACATTCACTCTCCTTTTGGCTCTATTTTACTCTCCAAGTATCTGAACTTTTCAATGTTAAATGCTTCATGGGGTGAAGTAATAATAGTTTTAAGACTTGTTGTACCAGTGTGCAATCGTGTAAAAATTATACCTGTGCTGTTGTGGATCCCACTGCAGTTCTGAAGAAGTCCCACTGTGTGACGTTATGATTGGTCAGTGCAGTGTATTCGTTGCGTTGGGTCTTCCTCTGGAAGAAGCTAGAAAAATGCAACAGTAGCATTTGTTAGAAGTTGTTTATTAGCCGCAATTAAACCTACATGAGACTTTGCATCATTCTAGGTTTAATCTTACCTTTACTCTATAGTTGCCGTCACCAGTTAGATGTTACTAACTAACCAACCGATCAACAACCTTTACCATTTTCCTACCAATCCACAATAAATTGAACAAAAAAATTACTTTCTCCTCTGCATGGGAGTCAAACCCACAGTTCCAAGTTTGATGGCCTCATGACTTCCAACCCGAGTTAACCAGCCAGTTGAGAAAACATCCGTCCTCTCTTTTTAACGTTAAGAACCTTTTTGCAAATGCAACATGGGATACAGGATATGGAGACTTAAAAGGGGATGACTGAGGGTAACATAAATAGATGTTTTCACTTTCTTGTACCTTTGGTGTCCTTTGATATGAAATGACCAGCCACTTCAATACACCTGAGGATGCTGCATGCTGTTTACTGACATCCCATCACATAGTTTCTGGTTATGAAGTTCAGACAGTCACCACAAGCTCCCGTCAGCAGCCGCCAGCATATTAATAAGGCACTCGCTTCTAGCTTAAATATGAGAGGCCTTCCAAGTTGGAAATCACAGTATCTACACTCACTTGATGTAAGTTATTTATTTGTTTTTCAGTGCAGAGGAAATAAACAGTTGCACAGGTGTACGAGCGAGGAATTTTAACTTTGAAACGGCAGGTGAGAGCAGCAGCTTCCCCTCAGCGTGGAACATCCTGTCACATACCTGAGAGCTACTTCCTCTTCAGAAAAACATCAATATTTACCAGAATACACAGAAGCCTCTAAACCTAAAAACCTCCTTACCCGCTAGCATGTTTTTCTGTTCTTGTGCCAGTTGTCATCCCACCCGTGCCAGCTCTACCACATCTTTATTTATGACTCTTTTTTTTTAAATATTCCTTTTCAGAGAGAGTACACCTCAGGGAGGACATTTTAACAGCAAACACTCTGCATTCCTCCTGCTGGACCAGAACTGGACTCCAAAGTAAAGTTTACATTCCTGGGCTGCAGGGAGGAATGCTGCCCTCTGGGGACCTGGACCAGAGGATTACAAGTCCAGGATCACGGATGGAGACCAGGATGCTCAGTTACTGGTAAGCGGAAGATGTCAACAACACAGGCTCACTTACTCAGACTCCAATGGTTTGTTTTGCATCAGTTAAATCTACAGAGGAAAATGCAAAAATGCTTCTTTTTTTTAATCTTAAGCATTGATATGTGTAGTGATAATTGTGAGACACTCATGGGAACTAAAAAGAGTCTTCACATGGGAGCGTAATGCACATTGTTTTGGACTGAATGTTTCCAATGTCTTGCTCCGCCCCTGCTGTGGAGTGGCTGATAAAAATGCGAGATGTACAGTTTTTCACAAACACTAAACCCCATCCTCTGAACCAGATGCTCAGCACCCTAAACCCATTCATCAAAGCATTTACTCTTTTGGCAAAACTCTCTCTTCTCACTGGCTTAAACACATTTTGCACTGTTATGCAAAATGTACACACAGACTCAAAACTGTTAACACTTGTTTCTAATGATGTGATCAATCCAATTTATAAAACTATCTGTCAGGTAAGTTGATACTAACAATGGATGGAAACCTGAGAGGCACCAGAGGGCTTTCCCTCCTGGTGCTGGTGAGGGAGAATGTTGCCTGTGATGTGAACAAAGTCCTCCAGCCTGACCGAAAGCAATGATTTGATGATGAGGCAGAATGAATCTCATGTCTGTGTGTTTCTGTATTACATGCAATACTTACAGTATGTAGCCCTGAATGCTGCTGAATGTTGTCCATTTTTTCCAGGAGAGGAGAGGAGAGGAGAGGAGAGAGTGAAGGCCACATTTTTAGCTGAAAAAATTATGTCCTACTCTACAGCTGTTTCTGCTCCATCTGATGGTAATTATTATCAGCTGATCAGCGTCCCGGAGCAGACAGGGGTTCATTGTCTCACTCAAGGACACTTCTGCACGATGTTCTGCTGAAGGGCTTGAAACTGAGCAGCCACTTTAAAGGACAGTCCCGACTTTGATCTAAGCTGATTAACATAGATCTGACCAGAAAAAAAACAAAAAAAAACTTCAAAGCCCTGACTGGCTGTGATGAAGATCTAATGGTGTTGAGTAGCGCTTTAGTTTTACTCAATTACACATTTTAATATAGATAAGTTATTTAAATAACACATTCATTGCATTTGTGTACAGATGTAAATACAGGGCAATGCACTGAGTGGCTATCATAGAATTATACCTACAATATTTTTCCAAATCAAGGTTTTGCATTACTTTGTGGTATGATGTATATTTGAAGGTTATGGTAAGCACCGCCCCCTGCTGGCAGTAATATATACTTATATATACATATATACCTTGATCCTGTGCAAAGATGACAATAACATTGCATTTAAAGTCTAAAAAAGAAGTAATAGCATCAAAATACACTTAAAGTACCAACATTTAAAAGTATCCATTATGCAGAAAATCCCATTTCTGCAGCTCATTTGATTTGCTTTACACACTGCTGGGTATCTTGACTTTGACCTTTAATAATACATCATAATGTATCAGTTGAGTTATATTTTGCATTAAGAATCTAGATCTGCAAAGTTACATAAGTTATTAAAATGTAGTGTAGTAAAAATTACAATATTTTGCTAAACAGAAGTACAAGAACCTGAAAAATATGGGCAAGTACAGTACTTGAGTAAATGTACTTTGTTTCTTTCCTCCAATGTATTTCAAAAAGTATAACGTGATTAGAAACGCATCAAGTTTTACAATTGCTGGGATCTACTTTTACATAAAACATTACTCATATTTGACAACTGAAATACAAATTACACTATTTCATTATGTAAAAAAAAAAGATTATGTTTCTTAAATGAAAGAATTGTGTCTTTTCCACTACTTTAATCATAGTTTTTATGATCCCTTTAAGCTTCTGTCTGTGTGGCTGCTATTCTTCCTAGGTTTAAAAATACACAGAAATGACATGAAATAAAAATGAAATGATTGGTACTTATTGGTATAATTGCTACATAAACCTGTGTCTTTAAACCATCGAGTCACTGTCTAGGTTAAAATTACATATTTAGAAGAGCTACTTTCAGCTGCTAATGGAAAAGAAAACAAATGGCAACTTATTTCTTCAAGTTATTTTTCCACTTAATTGCATCACAGTAGAATGCTACGTCTATGTACGCTCCTCCAGTCAGTGCAGCTTCTGTGATTACTGTGGAAAAAACATCCTCTGTGCCCCAGACAGTGGTATTATACTGTTAGAAGCAAGGAGACATATAAACAAGTTTTTTCCACCTACAAGTTCAGCCTCGATTCACATCACATGTCTAGTGGTGTTTGCATTTTTCTTAAATTAAGTAGTAAAATAAAAATGAAGGAAAATTATGTGTCAACTGAAAAACAACCTAATATTTTCCTACGTGTCTATCCACCTCAAACCAAACACCCTTTCCTTTACTTCCACTGTAACTTTGCACCCGGTCAAACTTTCCTCATTCTCCTCAGCTGTGACATTTCTGTTTGCAAGGAAAATCCTGCTCAGCTCTTTGCAGCAAGCTGCCACTTTCTGTGTGTGTAACCCACCCAAAATACTCCCTGTCCCACTGACGCCCAGTTCAACGTGTTCTCTGCCCAGAGTGATGTATTATTTACAACACTGTGTCCAAATCCTCCACATCTCTCACTCTGCCAAGGAAACTTTTGCCTTCTGCGTCACAGCAGTCTGTTACTTCCAGATTTCAATCCAACTCCAACACTGTCTGCGCTGTCACATACGAGCTAGCTCCCGTCGGCTCCTTGATCTCACCCTGAAACTTTAGGCCTTATTCAGTCTATGAGGTAAAAAAGGAGATGACGTCAAATGTAGCTTTTAACTGTTTGCAGGCTATTCGATTTTCCGATTCCAAAACCGTTGTAAGGTGTACCACAGGGATCTGTTGTTGGTCCTCTTTCATCTACCGAGATAGTCATCAGCAGCTGCTGGGGGTAGAAGGACCATCACTCATCTTCCCTAAACATGTTTCTATCAACTCTCCACTTTGCTAATCTCTATGCTGCTACTGCTGAATCTCTAGAAATGTTTTTTTCTTAATAATACCAGTATATTACAGCACTCCTAGTTTGCATGTTAAACTAACTATTGAATGAACAATCTGTTTCTTCATCGTTGCTGGTAATTTTGCTTTGTGGTACGAGACAAACAACGTAGAGCGAGATCCTTTGAATAAAAACAAATCTAACATGATGCATTTTAACATGATCAAATGCTTCCTTAGGCTAAAGTGACCTTTTTGTTGGAAGAGGAATGAACTTTCAGTGGTGATTCAGAATTTAATTTAAGAATAACAAGAATTATATAACTACATGCAAAAAAGATCACTTCTCATTTCAGGTTCCATACATTCAGGTAATTTATTCAGCACACGTTAGGCAGCTAAATCTCAGCAATAAAAATATACATGTGATCAGAATTTTTCATAAAGGTCAAATACCTGTAGCAAATAATTATTAGTGTTTGCTTTCACCTATTTTACTTTGGGTTCAAACAAATGTGGTTCCTTCATATCAGGATTAAAGAAATTAAAAAGTTATTATGGACTGAAAAGTAATGATAATCAATACTTTTATCTTATGTGTAAAGCCTCCATGCAGGTGATGTAATTTAACTGGCTTGGTACCATAACTGACTCACTGAAAAAAAACCCTGTGTGTTATGTGGTGACATTAAAATAAGCATATCTTAGTACAATAGGTTAAAACAAATCATACAAAACAACTTCAACCATTACATGCTGCACTTACATACTCTGTATGTGATCATCTGTGATTAGTAATTTAACACAGTAAAAAATTATTTTCCTTGACATCCATGCAATCTCTCTAAACTGTACAGTAAAAACTATCAAAGGAAGCAAAACACCTACTGAGAGAAAAAACTATCTTATAACTTGGAATGACCTTGGAGTGTGAGATAACGTTAAATCACAAGATTCATGCTACGTTCCAGGCAAAGTTTGAGGTTGGAATTGGAGACGCCATTTTACAGGCCAATTAAATAAAGGCAAATAAACTATACAATGCCTTTTAGTTTACAGTTTGCCGTTTACATTGGTGCTCTGTGTTTGTGTGATGTCAGATAACTCGCTCTTCATGGAGTCGGGGTTGATGGATTTACCCTGAGATCACGAACAGGAACTCCCACTTTGAGTGGCGTTCCATTGTAAATTTTCTCGTCGGAGGTTGGAAATGTTCCTAGTTGCCTGGTACGCAGCATTAGTATTGATATGTACAGTACTAGCTTGAAAAACAGGAGATAAAAAAGAAGGAATGGTAAGCTGAAGACAGTTTGGCTACAGTGTGCTTTGGACCAAGGCCGGCATTAGTTTACTCCTTAATTTACATAGTGCACTTGATTCATAGTTGAGCTGCTGAGTAACTTTTAGCATGTGTGTGTTTTTCATATCTGACCTGATATAAGAAAGCGGTTGCAGCAGCAGTATGACTGGACTGAAGGTTAATCCCCTCTTAGTGTGCCTGCCTGCCTGCAGCAACTTGCTGCTTCATTGCACCCAGAAGCATTGTCTGTTTCATTTCCATGCAGGGCTGGTGGAGCCAACATGGCTGCCACTGAACACACTTTAAAGCTTTTCGGTTAAAGTAAATCGTGCCTAAATAAAAACTCAATTAAAGCTGATTATGACAATAAAGCTACCTGCGCTAGTTTTGTTTTCACAGTAAAGGAGGGTGGGGTCAGTGAGGACTGCAAATATCTTAATCAAGTCAAAGAAAGACACACAGTCCCAAAGACTCCCCTGAGAGGGGTGAGAAAAGAGGGAGGCTAAGGAGAAGAGGGAGGGGACGGGAGGAGAAAGAGGAGAAGAAGCCCTCAGTTTTTGGTCGCGCCCCATATGATGAGTCCAATAACAGCAGCAGCTACAGCCAACACTATCATCAGGATGCAGATTTTCTTCCGGGAGCTCCGCTGGGGGGCGAAAAAAAAAATGTTGGTTGTTTGTGTAATAAATAATAATTAT
>CAFUXE010000413.1:24270-37883 GCA_903364295.1 Serranus cabrilla
AAATAATAATTATATATATATATACATATATGTGTGGATTTTAAAGAAACTCAGGATAGCTGATGGTTTGACGTGACTCACAGCTGCAGAATGAATCAGATCACCTTGTGACTCAGCTTTTTGTTTTATTTTCTCCTTTTCCGCCTCTTTATCTACGTCTTATTTACCAAAGCACAGTGACTAAGAACTCGGTTACACAAGGGAGTTTTAGTGCAGGAGGTGGACGAGTCATACATGCGTACATACTGATACCGCAGAGACGTCTACGGCAACCACTAGATTTCTCTAAGAATCACACATCTAAGAGCTAACTCCTCTTTTATAACCTTCCATCTGGCTTCCCTCCTTTCTGTGGATCATGTTCCCTGTCTTGAAGTTTTACCTGATAGTCTGCAGCACGTGACAGCTGCTGAGTGGCGTTCTGGACGTTCACTTCTGCACTCTCCACGTTGGCCTCTATACTGTCTGCAGGACACACAGGAAACACACATTTTACATGCAGAAGGTGGGAGGAGAGAGGGAGCAGATTTTCCCAGTCATTAAATCTGTTGACAAGGCAGTACAGAATACAAATTGGATAAGGACAGATTCTTCATTTTGTTTCTTCATTAGTTAAACTGTCATTTCTTCATATTGTAATTTTAAAATTATTTGTTCTTATTGGTGGTTTTTTATTTCAGATTTTCAAGGTCAAGTATCATAATACATATTAATTGCTGAGAACATAGTGTGTTATAATTCTTTGTAATCTGTAATCCATTACAATACATTTATGATTCATTAGGATACTTTTATAATGCGCATGAAAAAATGTTACATTACACATGACAGAAGCTCACCTATCATGTCTCCCTGCTCATGGACCATCATCCCCAGGTCCTTAAAGATGTCATTGATATCTGTGATGTCCGACTAAATCGAGCAACACAAAGAGAGATCGTTACTAGACAGATACTGGACGGATCAGTGGACATGCTGGGAGAGACACTGGCTTGTTATTTGTACCTCCAGCTGCCTGATGCTGGACTCTCTCTCCTGGATCAGCCTCAGGTCGTCCTCGGTGATGGCCTCGGTCTGAGCCTGCACCTGGGAATCACTGCAGGAACAAATAAGGAAGAAATAATAAAAATAGAAAAACAACAGAAACTACATTAGTAATGATATTAAATTGTGGACCTACCCGAGGAAAGACGGCACATTTCCAAAGCTGTCATCAGGCTGTCCTCCCTGTTAAAAGGTATGATGTTTGTTATTGCCGATATACTGCAGATGGTTTTCTTTACTGTAATTATGGGTGCAGCAATAATTCAGCATGTACAGGGTGCTATAAAAAATGTGCCAATGATCAGAATTATCAGCAGAATAGGTCTAAAAAAAAAAGAAGATGTACATTTCCACCAGCAAAAGAAAAAAATATGATGAAAACATAACAATAATAATAATAATCAGAAATTATTTTTATTTATAAAGCCCTTTTTATTCAAGGCATGTGGCCCAAAGCACTTTACAATAACAAATAAAAACATAACACATTAAATAAGCGGGGTACTCACCGACACCCTGGAGCTGGCCCTGACTCTCGCCACAAAGTCTCTCTCTTTGTCGGCCGCCTGCCGCTGGGTCTTCTGAAAACTGTTGAGGGCTGCAGAGAAATCATTGACCAGACGCTCTTTCTGAATCTTCCTCTGCCGCTAAAAGACACATGGAATAAAAACGTTAACAGAGGGAGGCTATTAAACTTAAAGGCTTGGGAATCAAACCCGCATTGTATGATTACTTTCATTAGTTAGGAAGGACGTTAAGTGTTCAATACCTGATCGGAGCCAACAGGAAGCGCACAGAACGCCTTGATCAGTCTGTCAGTCTCCTTGGCCAGCTGGTTGCCTTGCTGCTGTTTCTGTTGCCTTTGGTAAGCAAAGATATATAGAGAAAATATATTTTTCTATTGTTAAATAAAAAAATAAAAACATCATGACCTCTAGTTACAGTAGCAATTGATTAATCTGAAGACAAAACAAACAAAACAAATCTATAGTTGTGTGTGTGGAGTTGCAAATGTCAACATTAAGCTTTATTAAGCATACAACATTTCAAATACAGTATCAACACAATCTAATATTTTATGATCGATCACTTGACAACCTTCACACAGACATACTTTAAAGGTTTAACCTTTTCTTCACCTGCAGTCATACAACGTTTTTCTACTGTAATAGACAAATTCTGCAAAGCCAATAACTCACAGTGTCTGTGGCAGCTGGCCGCTGTCTTGCTCCGTCCCCAGCAGAGAAACTGTCCTCTGCAGCTCCGAGGCTGAGGGGAAGAAAGAGTGCAGACATTGTTCATCTGTGCTCAAGTGTCTCCACGTGACTCCATGATCACACACAGTGGAGTCAGGACAGAGGGTGTAATGCGTGTGTGTGTGTGTGTGTGTGTATTACTCAGTAGTGTCAGCCTCTGGATGTTGGTGCTGATGTTGTGTACCAGAGCACTGGGCTCCTCTGGAATCCCAGCCTGGTAGGCCATGATGGAGAGCTGTGAGGACACACGACAGCACACTTCAATCATTCAGGGGTCACACAGAGACGTCTGTTGCCATAGTTACTGCACTTATTTCAGTGTCTTGGTGACCGACATGTGAAAAATACCTTACGGTAGTTGGAATTTGTTTTTTAAAATCCTACAAAAGACACATAAGTGAGCTGCACTGAAAGACCAAAATTGACGACAAACATTACAACTGATAGTTAAACGTTTCATACTCAAAAAGAGTCCACCAATTAGAGAAAATTAAGTATTCTTTTTTCTTATTTCTGCTTAGTTTTTGTTTCTTGTATATATGGATTTGCCTGTGCTATCTGTTTTTGTTTGTTTATTTGAATGTTTTGTTTATTTTTTGATTAATAATTTTCATTTGTCACATGTTTTAATAGGAGAGCCTTTCGCTTCCTCCCTCATCTGCACTGTAATTACTGTCATTTCTATCTTTATTAATGTGCAAATTAACTAAATCAATCCATGCACAGTTGGCAAAATTAGTTAAAAACAAAAATCACACTTGAAATAATTAGCTAGCAGTAAAGGACAAACTTTTAATAAAAAGCAATGATTAAACAGTTTAAATAATTTGTAAAAATGGTGGATAAGCAGCTTGAATAAGTAACCGTTACTACTGAAGAAAATAAGTAAAAAATAATGGATAAAAAGATGAAGTTATGATATGAAAACAATGAATAAACAGAAATAATTATGTTAAAATAACTGATAAACAGTTGGAATAAACGCTGTTTGTAATACATTTACATCTGTTAGATATTTCTCTTTTATTGTGCATAAGGCCTTGTACATGGAGGCTGACGGGGTTGGGTAAGCCAGTCAGGCAGACTTCCTGTACTGTTGATTTAAGAGAAGTGAACCTCGGTCACTATGTAAATCACCATCTGCTAAGAAACTGTCAAACAGAGGCTATCGAGATCTGTTTCTGCCATGAGTCCGCTGCTTTTTACTTTAGCACAATTTCACATTGAATCATTATTTCCACTGAAACTTGTTGCTGCCTCCCCGTCTGTCACTGCGTGTTTGTCACTTTAATACTAATAAGTAGGCAGGCAGCGAGAAAAAATGCGGAAATCACGGGAGTTTGAGGAGAAGAGAACATGAACACTGTGTACTACTTATTATGGACGTGTTAAAGTGGTCTTTAACTCTTTTTTCCTCTGTTAACGTGCAGCGGGAGCAGAAGTCATGAAGTTAAAGTCGCGGCACAAACATAAGATTTCTCTCTCTCGTCTCCCCCGAGAACAAATTCATTTTCAATGCTTTTGCTCCTAAAAATGAATCGGCAACATAAAATAGTGTTTATCGCGCTAATCCGCCAGTGTTGTCTATCCTTTCCAAATGTTCAGCTGTGTTAAAGTTTAGACTTTACCTTTCTTGTGACTTGTAGCAGCAGCGATGTGTTTCCTGGTTCTCCGCCCCTCCCCCGTCACATGACGTCTGGGGCGGTGAAGGCAACACCAACGGGAGAAAGTACCGTGAGACAAGGAAAGGACTATAAAGAAAGGAAAAATACAACAACCGAGGAGATTAATTACCTACATATACATGTGTACATGTTGATTTGATTATGATAACATCACTGCATATTCCTGCTCAGGGAGTTACTTCTCATATATTAAAGTTGTATTAATAGTGTTAATAATATTTCAGTTTGCCTTTCTCCAACTAAAGAAAGGTTTTCTGAAGAAATCAATGGAGTTTAGATGTAGGCAATAACATGGCTCTAAAAGATCTGTGAGTTAAATAGGCATTAGGGGAGACACTTTGTCATTATTTTTACTCTAATTTATGATTGACTTCTTTAAGTTAAGATTGACTTCTTTAAGCTAAGTTAGTTAGCTTATTGTTGTGTTTGGTCTAAATTTCCTAAAACTGGTGCACATTTGGGGCTCAATTTTACTCATTGCATGACTCAATTTTCCACAATCTTGGCAACAGCCCTGCAAACATTAAATAAAAACACATGTATGTGTTGTCCATGAGTGCTCCAATAATTGTCATCTAGGTTATTGATTTCTTACAATATCTTCTGAGCACATCGTGTTTCGACATGGAGGTTTGGGCGGGTTAAACACACAGCTACAGAAGAGACTTCAGCTCCTGGACATGTGTTCAGTGTTGTTGCGTGCCTGAGGCATGTCAGCCTGCCTGTACAGCTGCCTAAACAAACTGACCTTTTGTTTTGTACCTACTGGTTTTTGTGATGATGATGAAAGTCACATGGAAGCAGTGGTTGACTCAGGCTGTGTGAGGGACAGGAGCAAAAAAGTAAAAAGGGCAATGCAAAATGTTTTCTAACATGTCAGGGTAGCTCTAAATATATTTCTTCATTGTAAGAGCACTCTGGAGGGTACTTTATCACTGGCCTACAATGGAGGTTTTTTATAATGTTTTATCTACCACAGAAGCATCTTTTCTTTGCATTGGATATAGGGGATTGTGAGTTATTTGTACTCTATCTGCCCTGGGTTTCAGGTAGAATCATCAGCTAGATCCTGCGCTATTTTAGTTCACTGAACCATGTGGGCCTAAAAATTGTACTCTCATGTATGTATATTTACCAATGACGACTGACAGGACAGAGCTCTTATCCTGTTATCAGTTTGCAGAACAGTTCACTGAGTTCCTGTGTAGGTTCAAGTGATATTATCAGTTCAAATGGTAAAGAATCATCAGTATCTTTTAGGCTCTTCTATCTTTCTATTTGGATATGATGAAAGTCTACCTGTTGAGTTGACTGATTGTTCTTTTGTGTTGTCTTCATTAAACTTTCCATGATGTTAAAGATGTGCATGTGTGCCTGTGTGTTGATGAAATTCATGTGTTCTGAGAATTTTGATAGTATTGTTCTCTATGAACTCTCACTATCTTATCAGTCTGTCAATGAGGGTCCACTGAACCTAAAGTCACAAGATCTGAACATGGTCAGTACACTGGGATGTACACAGAGCCGTATATAAGCCTCTTGGCCTCCTCACCCTCTGTGGTCCTTGCTCCTCAGTCATGATGCGTCCGGTGGCCCTCGTCCTCCTTCTGGCATGTGCAGTGTCTCTTAGCAGCTCTGCAGTCATTTTAGAAAATGGCATACCCATCCTGTGGGCCCAGACAGCCGGCCAAGTGAGTGACATGCCGATACAGAATGGCATCATGACCCCTGACCCCTGGAACTTCCTTCACCGCATGAGTCTTTACCGGCTGATGATCGCTGCAACAGACCCGTTTATGGGATCCATGGGGACAAATGCAACTGACAGTCCAATATGGGGACTGCCACTCCAGCTTGGATGGATGCAAACCTCAGGTAAGATGAAAATCATTTTTCTTTTTTTTTCTTTTGTTTTAGCAGGCAAACTACTTCAGAGTTTTTTTCCTTCTCCAAAAATGAGAGTTGGTGTCAAAGTGGATAATGAATCACTTCATGGCAGTTTTATGAAAATCAAACTCTCAGCAATGACCTCTGAACCCATACAATGAATAAATAACCAACAATGGAACATGACACAACACCAGCCGCTACCAAAGAATCAACACACTAACTGATGGCGTTATGTACAATGTGTTTCTGTAGGGCGTCTCGCTGACCCAACCGGGGCTACAACCTGCGGCCTGCAAACTGCAGATCCTATGTGTATTTCTACTCAGAGCTGGTGGAGCTGTAAGTATGACAGGTGCACACACACACACACACAATACATGTATGGACTTTTCATTTGTAAGGCAACATCTTTTATTTTCTGAAAATGTGGCAAAAACACAAGCTAAACTCAAAAAGGCTCAAAGAGGTTTTCTTCTTGTCCTCATCTATAATAAATCATATTTTAATAACAATAACCTGGATATGCTTTATGTCATGCTTTCTCTGCAGGAGTGACACCCTAAAGTACACCCTCAATACATCCTATTCCTTTTTTTTATCCAATTTTTGCACACTGACCTACTAACAAAACCATTTCTTTTTCCTCCAGGTCAGAACTACTTTGTCTCTGTACTTCCCTTCCTGTCTGCTGCACAGCAGGGCTTCATGGGAGCAGGAGCTCAGGTACTTTGAAGCTTAAAACCAAAACAATACAAAAAAACAGCTTGGGCACTGTAGTGCTTTAGGCTAAATGCTAACATAAACAAACTGAATTATTGAACTAATTAGAATTTTGACCTGATAATTGCTAGATGCAAAGTTAATTCATCCTGAGGGGGACATAAATTCAAGTCATCACCAAAGTCACAAAGATTTACACTCTAGGCACCGTAAATGCCTGAACAAAACTCCATGGAACTTTATCCAATAGTCATAGTAGTCAATAGTAATCATAAGTGGTGGACAAACTGACCAACAGAGCTATATATACAGCCATGATGCTAATAGTTTTGCTATTTCGGTGATGATAGCAGTCATTGTTTACATGACTGATGTTGATTCTTTTAGGTCCAGATGCAGGTACCCGCAGGTGTACAGGACTATTGCACCACATACGCTGTCTGTGCAGCTAGCTACCCTGACGCCATGGCTAAGTGGGATGCCTTCTTTCAGGTACATGATTAAAAACAATCCGTCTCTTCTGCCATCCCCCGACTTTAAAATGATTCCATACTAAATTGCTTGATTATCTCCTTAATGTTGTGTGTGTTTAAAGGGTCTCAAGGCTGCAGCTGAGTCTCCTCTTCCTGAGAATGAGAAGAAAGATGCTCTGCTTGGTCTCTACTGGGCGGCCCAGATGGCTTCAACTTATGCCTCTGCTGCATGCAAAGCCAAGTATTCTATCTATCTATCTATCTGTCTGTCCGTCCGTCCGTCCGTCCGTCCTTCCGGCTGTAGCTTCATCTCTGACAAACAGATATTATAGTGGTATCATTTTTCTCATCTAACTCTAATTAACAGCACAAATAAGCAGTTTCCCTCTCTCTGTTCCCTCCTCTCCTTCAGGCAGACCCCCTACTCATCTGTAGAGGTGTCATTTTTAAACAGCTGGCTGAACTCAGCTGAGTACGTTTCTGCTGCACATTTCCAATCCAATTTGCAAAGGTCTGCAATGTTCATGACCCCTCTCCCACGTCGTGTTTTACTGGTATGAAATTATAACTGCATCCATCCATTAATTTATAAGCCTAAAACGTTTCTACATCTTGTTTATTTATCTAATTTTTGTTCTGTTCATCATATTTGTGCATTTAGGATGGCGACAGTGCGCCTAACATAGCCGATTTGAGTGCAGAGGAGAACCACACACTGTCTACCTTCTCCTGGATGAACATGATCAACAATATGCTGGGTAAGGCATGCTTACACTCATAGACATATTGTGACATAGAGTTTTTTAATGCAGGTCGGGATCTTATTATGATCATGTCATCTTCTAGGTGGGTCACTGGTGAGGATGTGGAAAAATGCCATGTGTTCAGTGCAAACAAGAGAGAAAGGCAGGGAGATGATGGAGCAGCTCCTACTGAATCCCACCTACGCAACAAGCACTTTCCTGTCCATCGTCACTGGAATGTCTACAGGCTGCTGAGACGCACTCACAAACAGAGAGAGAGATTTTAGTCATTTTCTCATCTGCAAATTGAAAATAAATGTGAAATAAACCGATTTTACTTTGTTTGTTTTTTACAGTCCATAATAAAGGATTTCTTTTGTATAACTTGGAGGGAGGTTACACTAAGGGAGAACACTTGCAAAACAGAAAGACATAACTGATATTTCTTAGACGTCAAAGTAACTTATGTGAAGTGAATGGAGCTCCAGCGCCTCGCACCACATCTCCAAACTGCATGTCAAAGATGGTAATGAAGCCCAGATCTGTCCAACATGGGCTTGATGCTGCTGGAGGCCGAGCTAAAGAGGAGTTCGGGAGAAATAGCACGATTTCGTCGGATTTAATCAGAATCAGAAGAAACTGTGACTATGGCACCGTGACAGGCATTAAGAATAATCTTATAGAAATAGCCTCTATTCTCGCTGATGGAATTGTTTATATATGCAGGTCATATACCAGCGTCAGAACCAAGTTCAGACTGGTTAATACATTTAAAAAGTGCTTAATAGGCTTAATAAGCACTTAAAAGCTCCTTGTAGTTGCTTTAAAGGTAACCCCCCGTAATGTCATTGTTGTCATCGTTTTTCATCATTTGTTGTACCCCAATAGATCAACAAACCCTATTTTTTCTGTTATTATTAGAAACTGTTTTTAAATTGTGCCATTGCAATGTTATCAATAAAGTCTAGCACAGCAACGTGGCAACAGCACAGAAATTTTGAGACGTACAATGAGTTTTTTGCAGAGCACATCTTAAATCTTTCAACCAAAATAAAGTAGTGTCTTACAGATTTTATCTCAGGATTATGCAACCATGTGTGGGGGAGTGCAACTAACTACATAACTAACTATGTAACTTACTGCTGTACAATTTATGAGTATTTCAATGTTCTACTTTTTACACTAAGTATTCTACTTCTGAACATTTCATAGTGTAAACACTCTTATTTCACTTTATTCTTCTGACAGTTGTTGTAAACAGTAAACATATTTCAGTAGAGTGTCTAAATGATGATACATTGTTATATTCAGATTGGGTCCATCTAAACTCTAGTTCAGGCCAATAGTGCTCCCTAGTGGTAATTTGATGTAGATGATAATTTATTGTGAATTGCCAACAGGCAAAGCACATCTTATAAAGCATTTCCAGTAATGGAAATATATAATTGTAATATTTAAAAAAAAAAAGTATAATAAGAGCAAAGAGAGTTACACATATAGGTTAATACTGCAAAAGAAAGCGACATCCAAACAAAACAGACGGCAGCCATATCTTTGGGGAGAATGATGGATTTTCTGTCCATTAGATTATAATGGATTCATATCAGATACAGCCATCTTGGTCAGAGCCATATAAACACTCAGCAGTAGGATTTCCCGGTAATGTGTCATTTGAAGAGATCAGAAGCAAAAAATAAATTGTATCTTTGTGAATATTTTTGCAGGCAAAATGTGAAACAAGTGAAAGGTTAAATTTTGTAGATACCGTGAGGAAATGAGAATAATGGAAAAGTCTTTATTTCAACACAAAACATAACATTTACTTTAACAAAATACAACACACATTTCAATCACTATAGGTGATGGCATCAAATAAGAATGACATCCAAGACATTTTGAAAAGGAAGACACAAAGGGTCGTTACACCGGCCATGGAGCAGCACAATATAACCCTCTGCATATTATTAACATCATGTTCTGTATCTATGCTAGTTCATGATTGTCTGTGGAAAAGCAATATCAAATACAAACTCACAATAAAAAAACAAACACAAATGCAGATTGTGACATCCTGTGAAGGCTTGCACACCATGTGTACTTTAAGGGCTTGTTCTGTTCAGTTAATTCTTGGTGGTTGTTCCTGTTCATTATTAGGTTATTAGATACCAGATTTTGCTCGGTAGTAAAACATAAATTACATTGATGGGACTTTATTTTAAAAATGTAAAACAAATACAACCATACTCATGTGAAATACAGAATGTCCACAACATATTCTGGTTGTCCTGTAACTGCATTAAAAAATGTAATAAATTCTTATATATATTTTGCCAACTTCCAGACAGGACTCAACAGTAAATAATGCTTCATCAGTACATGAATATGATTCACTGCACTGCCTGTTCAACATGAATCAAGGTGTGATAATACATGCATTGCCTTGGATATTTCACAGCAGTGGTTCCCAAACTGTGGGATGGCACCCTCTAGAGGGGCACAGAGGTATTGTAGGGGACAAACATCACCCACAGGAGAAGTGGGGTCACACCTATGTTCACTATGTTTGCCAGATTTATTTGGCACATAATAGGAACAAGGTTGTGCCATGTGTTGTGCTGTTGTCTGCATAAGTAAGATCCATTTACACATTTCTAGTTTCAAATGAGTCCGCTGGAATTATAGAAATCAGCTGCAGCCACTATATCTATAAACTGCATAGGCTACATGCAGTGGCAGAATAACAAGCTTGACAAGAAAAGTCAGTTGTTTTGCTGAAACCGAGCTCTGACTTCATGCTGGTGCTTTTCCTGCTATGACAAGTCAAGCTGTCTGCTGTGAAAAAGGTCTACGAATCAGATCAATTCATCTGGGAACAACAAAGAAACAAGATGATCTCTGATGCTAGATTGAGGTTAGCAATCTAGCTGTGTAGAGCAGGTTACAACATGTAAAGTACAGAGAAGATGAAAATACTTGACAGGGAAGAAAAGAATAGCAGAAAAGCTGGTGGGGCGGCCTGTAGTTCACTTGGTACAGCATGTGGCCACGGATTTAGGTCCGACCTGCTGTCTTTTGCTGCATGCCTTTTATTTTGGCTTCCACAAGGGTGCCATGACAGAAAAAGTTTGGGAACCACTGGTTTACAGTAACAATGATCTCCTTGACAGTAACATTGGACCATTACAACAATAAATAAATAATAACATTCTATGAAAAAGAAATGTTATAATTTCTGTAAAGTGTCAAACTGAGCACCATGGTATCCTAATGACCGCAAGGATACAGAAAACAGACATGGATTAGAAATGTCACCACGCACCAGCAGGAGTGATAGCCGAGGCTGTTTTATCGCCACGTTTCCTTTTAGCGCAGGATATAAATTTCACCAAGCTTGACAAAAACCTGTGAAAAATGGCATAACTAACATTGAGTCTGTCCAGATATGAAACAGGAATGTCACTGTAAAGTGTAAACACAGGAGAGGAGTCGAGCTGGGAGGAGAAATTTAAACAAACGTTTGTCAAACACGCTGTAGAGCTTGAGCAACATGGGAAGCGAGTGAAACAGCTTCAGCAGAAACTATGCGACAACATCTCCCCAATCTTACTCAAATGAATATCAATAATGGGAAAACATCCAGGGAGTTCAGATGTTCGGTTTAAAATGAGTATTTTACGTACACATGTACTACACAGTATTGGCCATTATCAATCTTGCTTTGGCTTCTTGCCGTCTGCTGAGTGGTGAGGTAGAGATATGACTGAACGGCAGACCTGCTGTTAGCTGACTTACGGTCGAGATTGTGTGTTGATGCCGTTGAAAGTGTTGCCAGGCTATATTAGAGGTCAAAGATCTCTGCGGCTCACACAGGAAACTGTCCTGAGCCTGCTAATGCACTGGAGTGTGTGTGAAAGAGTGTATCTGTGTGTGATTTATTCTATCTGAGAGAAAGTGTTTGCTAATGTGTGGGTATGTCAAAGAGTTAATGTATAGTTACAAATATATATATTGTGTGTAGAGTGTCCAAGGAAGTTATGCTTCTCCGTAGGCTGAGGCCTTGTCCTTTAACAGGTCCAGACACACATGACAGCTCCAGCTCCCTGTGGACAGAGAAGGAGAAACAGAGGCTGAAATCTTTTCCTCCTTGCTCTTTTCCATATATAGCCTTTGCTTATAGCTTCTCTCAAATATACAGTACATGTCATATAGTATCAACAAACTGATAATATATAACAAAACCGATGTGAGTGTCCAACAGTGTCCCTCTGCAGAGCTCCAGGCTTGGGCCCACCTCTGCTGCTGGGACTTATCTCCATAAACCCGTGGTGGAAAATGTTAATTCATTGTGCTTCTTTATCAGTAAATAACACTGACACACAATGCCACTGTATTATAGTTGTGCTATGAATTACTCTATCGCGTTAATCATTAATGACAAAGTAGCCTACGAAGCATATATTCATGAATACATAGTATCATGTCCATTACACTGTATAAGTAGGCCTGTTATAATTGATCAAGTTTGTTTTTTTAAGGCTAAATATGTGGTGATAATTCTTACTAATATGTATTATATGTTTACCTTCCACTATAGCATTAGGATATAATAGCATGCATTCATCAGTTTGCATCAATAACACCAATGTAAAAAATGCAACCTTAATATTTCACTGTTAATGTAACTTATAAAGTCAGGTAATCTATTTATTAAGCAGCAAATAACTACTAATCTTATGAATTTGCTAGCTAACGTTAGCTAGCTATGCTAACATCTTAAGCAAACTAACGTTAGCACTATTGGAAATGACTACATTAAGGTTTTTGCAGCTAGCTTTTGCATGACTTTCTTCTCAAGCTCAGGACCATACAGGGTCCAGCAGAAGACGTGGGCCTGAGCCTGGAGCTCAGCCGTGAGACCCTTTTCATGAGAGTGTGGTGTTGTACCTTCCGGCGGCTTGGTCATTGGAGGCTTCAGGCAGTACATGTGGTATCCTCTGTCACAGTCATCACAGAACAGCAGCTGGTCCTACACACAATCAGCATATTAGATATATAGTATCTATAAAAATATGTACAGGCTGCAGAAAAATAAACTGTTACCCTGTCTGGAAAAGGATGTAAAAGCTGGAGTAAATAAATCAGAGTTACAGATTCTTTTATTAATGTGACTCACATTGTGTTGCAGCATTTATCAGATATAAAAGAGGTCTGGAAAGTAATACTAGGAGCTTTCAAAACATAATAGGACAGCGAATGGAACTGTCTTTTATTCCCAAACTGCTGCTACATCTGTCACACAAGTGGAAAGTAAAATCCAGCTATATAAAAAACACATTTGTTACAATGTTATCTATGGTGGGTATTTATTTCTTTAACATTTAAGTATTTTTTAATTTAAAAAAAAGTTTACGTTATTATTGTTATCTATATCTTCTGGACAGTCTGGACTATGAACTGCATTTGTATGAAACATATTTCTGAGCCAGTCACTTGACTTCTGACGTACAAAAGAAAAAAAATGGCGCACTTCAAGGCAAATTCAAAAGAAATCTCGCCACAGAGGATCATACTCTGTACATACGTCATTCTCTGAGGTGCCACAGAGGCTGCAGGACTTGCACTCTATGCACTGCCACTGGTATGTCCTCACTGCCTGCATCATGTTATCAGTGAACTGCAGACATGTGGGGTGACCTGCGGAGGGACGGTGACGAGAGGCGGGAAAAGTGAAGAAGGAAAGAAGGAAGGGGTGACAGAGTGGAGTGCCAGATAAGTTTACAAAGCAAAGTCAGTGGTGTTTTT
>CAFUXE010000413.1:47071-116370 GCA_903364295.1 Serranus cabrilla
GCCTACAATTTTAACAAAACTTGCATTGAGACCCTGACACACACACACACACACACACACACACTGAAATGCACAGTGGACTGGTCTTGTTTTCCTGACACTTAATATGTCCCGCTTTCCGTGCTTCGGCTAATGGTCCACATATTCCAAAAAAATCCAGCTCTTGTGGTCAGATTCCAGAAACTGGCATAAAAGTTGGAATTCTGGGAACTTTATCAGACATATCAGTGTAGAAAAGGTACTAAATGCTGAGGACAGCATGTCACTCTTTCAGCATGTGCTTGAATTGAACATAACAGTTGTTATGTGTTTAATGATATAACCACCATTAGCTTAGTTTAAGACAGAGATGGAGGGAGTGTTATTTTCTGTCAGCATGGAAGAAAAAAAAGGAGGGGGAGAGGGATAAACCCAGAATAAATGCATATAATGTGAGTTAGGTCTGCCACAAAGTATAGGGTGTGGCCTTAAGGGCTTTGCATACAAGATGGAGAAGAGGCTATTTGTGTCCAGCTCTCGGTAAAGAGCAGATTGTTGCCTTTGGTTATACAGGCGACCCAGATGTGCAGAATGCATTCTGACTGCATGTCGCAGGATAAATCAGCAAGTGGTAACTCATGCAATATACAAGACAGCGCTTGACTTTGAGGGCAGGGCATTATAAATTAAATGATTTCATTCCATTCACATGCATGAACTTCTGTTTCTTGCTGAGAGATAGATGAGAGGATTGATGCCACTCTTCATGCATTCATTACACAGCCAGTAGCTGGTTAGCCTAGCTTAGCATAGGGACTGGAAAGAGGTGGAAACAGGGAGCCTGGTGTGTGAAAAGGTGGCAAAATCTGTCTCATTAATTTACACATTAGATTTTAACAGCCTCCTGGACTCCAGGGGTCGAGTTTTATGTTTCAGACAGAGGCATTCTGGGTACCTTTGCAGAGTGGTGAAAAATCGGTGCACAATCCAAAAAATTACTGTATCAGTCACCATATCGGTTATCTATGAATTTTCCCGATCTAAAATCTGTATTGGCATCTGCCTCGGAAATCCTATATTGGTTGGGCTATAGTTTTTGGTCTTTATGCTAAGCTAAGCTATGCTAAGTAAAGTTAAGTTAAGCTAAGCTGTTACTGGCAATAGCTGTGGCCACTCGCGGTAATGCAGCAGAAATCCTCCTGCAGCCCAAAAAGCATATTCCTCATAGACCACCATTATAAAAAAGACTCTGTAAAACTGTTTGTTCCGTGGATTCCTTTTGTAAAACTTTCCTACAGCTGAGAAAAGTGATGTAGAAATCAGTGATGTATGTAAAGTCTATGAGCCAATCAGGAACTACAGAGAAGCCAGTGGGAGAAACACTACTGAGCATATTTAGTGGACCACATAACAGTGAATAGGCTCTATCTTTGGGTAAGGGATCCAGCTGTTATAACACAGTGTTATTTACATTCCCATCAGACTCACTGCAACAAAGAGATAAGCCTAAGTGTCAAACTACTCCTAAAAAATGGAAATGGTGACAAATAAATAGATTTACAGTATTTAGAACATAAACAGTCACATATGTTGAAAACCACATCAGTAGCATGAATTTGTTCAGTGGATCAGTTGGTGTTTCCCACCTGGCTGGCGCTGGCATTTCTCCATCCAGATGTAGCAGTTGTTCTGTGCCACACCGGTTTGTGAGTCCAGGAAGGGCATGCGCACGCTGCGCTCAGCACAGAGACGGGCATTGTAGCTGCGACAGTGTTCGATGGCCTCCCTGTAGAACTGATCACCAAGCCTGAACACAGACAGAGAAACAGACAGACAGAGAACGTGGCAGGTTAGACAGTCGTTTTACTTCTGCATTAACTGCCCCATTCATTTAACATGTGTCTCAAGTTACCCACAAGTAACATTAGAATCCCATTTCTGACATTGATCTAAGCTATTTGCAGCATGCTGCTTCGATTTCTGCTTTTTGTGCTCTGAGTCATTCCTGCTCTTGAAGTCCTATCAGCTAGATGCTAACATTTTTTTTGGGATGGTAATGACAATAACATGTGTTGGGCGGCTGTTGATTCGGTACGGTCTGCAAATCAAGCATGAGCTGGACTGTTCAGTCCTGGATATCTTTAGCTTAATATAACACACCCAAACTTCTCTCCACATTCTGTCCCAGTTTGTTGTGTACAGTCTGGATTTGCTGCATAATATAGACAAAGCATTAAGACGGCTCAGCTGAAAAGGAACATGTGAAGGCACACACATGCAGGAAACAATGATGGACCACGTGAACGAGAAGAAATGTATCATCCTGTCAAATTTATAGATAAGGAGGGGTGGTGGATCGAAGTCCATACAAGGATGGGCTACACACACACACACACACACACACACACACAATATCGACCGATATGAGGGTATAAATCCGTATGTGAGCCATCAATAACCTCCACAGCCTCAGGCTGCAAGAGGCAAGATTTCTGCAGCTAAGATCATTAGAGAAGAAAAACAAGATTAACTCACTTCTGCCAAAAATAAAATCCACCTTGAGTAGGTTATTCTTAGCTGAAATCCAGAGAGGAAGATAGAAGAAAGATAATTCTAATAAGGTCTAATGGGGCACACATGGCTCAGTTGTAGAGGCAGTGGTCTACACAGTTATTTTACAAAATCAGACATCCATGAAGTATGATTTCCAGATATCATTGAAGCTCATATCTAAGCATAATCAGTTCATAAAAAAACAAAAAGAATGCCACTAGAATGTCTTGCAGCTGGGGATACACACACTCACTGTCTCTCTGTTTATGTGTGTACATGTCTGTCTGCCTGGCCGTCACCCTGTCTGTCTGTCTGACTGGCCCAGCACAGATATGTAAAGAATTCCAAGCTGGACAAAGACCAGCACTCTGGTTGCACTGAATCTCACAAAGATGTGCAGTGTTTGGAGGTGGAGGGGGCAGAGGGTGGATGGAGGAGGATGGGGGAGGGTGGGAGAAGGGGGAGAGGTTGGAGTGAGGAGCAGCAGGGAGTTAAGCAGGTATTGCATGTACTGATGGGGGAGAAAGGGGAAGAGATCAGAGGAGGAGACAGGTGGGTGTCGAGGAAGTGTTGGATATGTGGTTGAAAATATGAATAAGGCAACAAACAGGTCAAAGACGGATATAATTTCTCATCAATCAGGAAGAAATTAATTTATTTAACATGATTGAGTGAAATCATGACTTCCTTTATTATTCTATATGCTGGTATATTATTATGTGGCTCACAAAAATCTGACATAATAAGACAGTAGAACGACCTTGATCATGTCATACTGTCTGTCAAGGTCAAGCACCAACCCCTGTGTATGACATGTGGAGATGAAATGGAAGTGCTTTGATCTTGCATTATTTCGAATACACATGAGAGTTTTTCAGGGATTAGGTTAATAAACAATCTATTAGACTACCGTTTCGCTAGCTTGACAAAACCGCTGGTTAGCTTGTTAGAGACCATCTGATGCAGTGACACTAAAGTCATGCCACTGTGGAGGAGTTTACTTCAGCATAACGTTAGCTTTTTACTTCTGTTGGCTGCATTAACGCTTAGCAGGGTATGCTTGAGGGTAGGGCTACTTTGTGATTGACAGGTTGTGACCATGGTGACCTGTCAATCAGAGTCATTGGCAACTGAAATTAAATGAAGCCAATGTTGAAGTGCCAAATACTGCAGTTACTCAACTGGCCACTTGAGGCTGGCTTCAAAAGGAAATCAATCCCTATAGACTCCCATGTTAAAATTCCCAACTTCACAGCAGAAATAAGCATGTTTACAGCCTGGTACAAAAAGTATTTTTGGTCTCTGTAGCTCTGTGCATTCTTATAAAACTCTCCTGTTTAAATTATACAAAAGGCTCAAAGTTATGCATAATTAAAGATGGTGGTCCATAAACTAATGGGTGATGTCAGCTACATCCATTTCTTTTATCCAGTCTGTGATCCTGGTAGGCAACCACTGGAAATCCCTGTTACTGGCTAGCACAACACCCTGCATAAAATCCACAAACTGTTGTTTTTACAGCAGCGCAGCAAACATGCAAAAAAAAAAAAAGTAAGCCTCGTACAGTGGCTCTGTGTGCACCCTCAGTGCCACAGTGAATGTATAAATACCTAGCTTCAACACATGTGCCGTTTACTGGTTGAGGTTTGTGTCAGGAGATCGACAGAAATGAGGAAGGCAGCTGGTGTTTCTGGGCGATGTGTGTTTTTACAGTATGGAGAACCACACCAGCAGTCGCAACGATCAACTCAAATCCAGATCTCCAGAAGAGACTTCCCGTCACATAACTCACATTCCCAGAGGTGAAGCGTTATCTCTGCTTTCACTATTTGTGGCCTGGACTGAAGTGTGTGTGTGTGTGTGTGTGTGTGTGTGGACCTACAGGCATCTGTCTTCCCCACTTCTCTTCCCTGTCTTCCTCCCCGTGTCATCCCATATTGCCTGTATGTTTCTGTCCCATTTCCAGCAACAAAGCGTCTGTGTAACGTCCCCGGGCGGCTTCATAAACTCTTACATAAGCCAGCTTTTCGTGTCTGCTTGTTTGACTGCTGTGCATTTGTCTGAGAGGTGAGTTCATGGGTTCGTTAAGTGAGAGTAAAGAGACATGTGTGTCTATACGCCTCCAAGACCATCTGTCTAAGGCCCCCCCCCCCCAACCCCTGAACCAGAGTGAACCATCAGAGACTGTCCTGTGCTCCTTTTTGTACCCATTAGTCCACTGTATGGCTGATCCGAGTGATGCAGCTTATGTAAGTAGAGTTTTGCATGTCGGGGAACACATTCCTCTTGGTCAACAGCTTCCTGGATACTGATGGAATCTGCAGTTGCTGTGTGTGTGCGTGCTTGTGCGTGTGTGTGTGTGTGTGTGTGTGTGTGTGTATACCACTGTGATTGTCTCAACTGCTCCCATCCTAGCACAGAAGAGCTTTGTGTGTGACAGTCAATCTTTTCAATGTTCTTAGGTAAAAGCTCATAGACGTAGAGGTTATGGACATTATAAATATTTAAACCTACATTAAATCCTTCGCTGTATTAATCAGTCTTTCTTTAGATGTCTGCTGTCATTCATCTCCATCCATCTTATTCTCATCTGCAATGAGTTTCCGCCTGTTATATATTGCTCACAGCACCGTCTCTTCCTTCTTACTTAATCGAATAATTAATCAGCGAAACTCATCAGTGGCATCATAAATCTATGTCATACATCTCTCTACAATCATGCTCATTTCCCTACACTCTGATCTACACTTTCCATCCGTTTCCTTCCTCTTATGACCATTTCTGTGATAGATCTCACTCTTACAGAAAATGCTGTTTCGGGCCTCTGAAATATACTCATGCTTTCAGTCTTTTCTCTGTTTTAAATTATAGTTAATTGAATTTTTCCAGTTGTGGACTAACAAACATGACATATAAAGACATTAGACTAGACTTTAAGGGGTGGACATATTATTCTCACTAGTATCTAACATTTTACAGACCAAACAAATATTTGATTTATCAAGAAAATAATCTGCTGATTAATTTATAATGCAAATAATCAAGAGCATCTTAGGCAGGTCAGGCAAAACATTTTAAACATTTGCAATGAACAAGCAAAATAGTCGCCTATAAGGTTTTAAAGATGGTATGTGATAATAAACTCAATATTCAGGCTAATTTCATATGTCATGTTGATCATAATGCACATTTTCACTATTTTACACATTTTTAACCCAAATAGTTCTTCAGTTATTCGAGAAAACACTGAGATGCATAATAATTGATGATGGAAAAAATGGTTGTTTTTCTTTATTGGGTTTAAAGCAAAAACTCATTTTGCCTTGAGGCAGTGGATGTTTTGTCAGTTGTCCTCAGTTTACTACAATCACACCTCTGTCAATCATTTTAATGAGTTCTGTGTTATGATGCAGCGAGGCTGAGGCTGTAGCATCCACGGGACCACCAGAGACACACACAGACAAAGGATACACAGCTGTAAGACTAAACATATTCTATTTATGTTACGATGAGAATGAAGGCTTTCAGCTGTTGATCTCAGAAAATTGAAGAAACATAAAAGTGAAACACTGACATCAGAATATGGTGATGTGCAAAAGCTTTGAAGGTGGTTTTCACTCAAACATCCACCAACTCATTTAGTTTCATTTACTTCACCACAAAATGAATCCACTCATGAGATCAACCATTGGCACACTGCTTTCAGAGGTATGGAAGTGTAGAAATATTGCTCTGTCTCTGTTTTATAAGTTAATATAATTTGCACTGTATACTGGCAGTAAATCACATTACAGGGTTAATTTATTGTCAATCTACAACACACGGTTGCACCATAAGACAGGGCTAATGATTCCATATATTGCATTATATTGGGATACTGTAAGCATGGCTATATATACCATCGTACAAATTAAATCTAAGTTAAATACTTTTCCTTTTTTGTGCAATCAGAACAGTGGGATCTATATTTGAATTTATCACAGAAGCTGTAACATTAACAAAGATGTGAAACGATGTGAAAGGGCCTTAAACCTGTATTCTGGGACTCGACTGGTTTCAAAAAGAGATCCGATTGCATAGAAGTCTATGAGAAAATTACCCTAATTATTACCTCAGTAAACATTTTCCTAATGAGTTTATGGTTTCAATTGCTAATTTTAAGTCTCCTTCAATACAGCATGATGTTCAATTAGTAAAGTACCACAGGTATGAGTTCTTAAACTGGGAAGCAAGTTAGCCCCCGCCCCCATCCACAACTACATCCGGGCGTTTGATTGCGATGGCATTATTAAGTGCTTAAACAGTAACAATTCTGATTTCACAAGTGCAATTGATTGAACTAGGGCTGTCACATCAACAGATCTAAAGTAGACGATCATTAGTTCAAACTAATTGGAACAAATACTCACTTATTTTTATGGTCTATGTGATGCAGTATTTTCTGGGGATTTTAATGTTATTTTAGTAGTTTGTGGTGACAATTTCATCGTCCATCGTGATGTTTCATTGTGGCCATATGCCACATAACCCTACTGTATTGTACAAAATATACTGTCTATGACATACAGTCATTTAGAAATGCACAAAACTGAAAAATCCTGCAGATTAGCTGACAACAGCCTGTATGGCTTTACAGGCACATTTCTCTGCAGTTAAAATGTTGTTTGCATGATCTCACTGAGATAGGAATGACAACATGGAACCGACCACCAACTCTTTCACAATACAAGCGTCTTAAACAGTCACACACATCTTTCTCATAAAGCTACATACAGTGTCTTAAAGGAACATCTTTAAACCCAACCAGCAGTGTTGGGAAATGCTGGAGGTTCACAACAAATTAGGCAAACAACAGTGAGGGGAAAACAATTTTTGGTAGGAATAGGTAAGAGGCCCAGCAGGAAGTGTCGGGCAGGGCAGCAGCATGTGGGCACTGATAGGCGTCTTTGTGGCACTTTGTAGGCAGAGCAGCAGGGTGAAGAGGAGGAGGAGGAGGAGCCAAGGAGGCAGAATAGGAGGGAAGAGGAGGGGTCCGATATGTCCCGGGGCACACGTGTTCCCTTTCAAACCCTGTCACACTCATTTTCTCTCAAACACGCGGATGTGTGTACGCACGGGCGCACTCACACACACACACGCTTGTCCGTGCGCAAACGGACACACAAAGGGAATGAAAGGGAAAGGTGCAGAGTGCAGTCGGAGGGGGGAGAGAGGGGAGGAAAGGGTGTTTGCAGAAGGGGAAACCCCCGATTCAGATGCTGTTTCAGATTTATGTCGTGAATAACATCTCTGCAATCTCTTAGAAATCTCACACATGCATACAGACAAAAACACATAAAGAGAGAAACATGTGCCAGCTCCATGTGCAGAAAAGGGAAAAAAAAGGGAAAAAAGGATTGATCACTGCATGGAGCTTTAAAAAAATGTTTCTGGACATTTAATTCCCCATGCCTGGAAACCATTCCCGGACATTCCCGTTCCCCGGGCTCGGATACAGACAAAGGCCAGAGTTCGCCCCTGTGCTGAGGGTGTAGTATAAATGTATGCAGTAAATGCAGCCAGACAGACAAACCCCCCCGTCACCCCCACCTACCCCAAACCTCCATCACTCACTCACGCTCCCTCTCACGCAAATTGGGGGAGGGGCGGGCAGCTACACAACCGCCCACGCATGCAACAAACACACATGATAAAAACACAACCCCACACACGTTGACCCCCCTATACCCACACCGCCACCATATCCTTCACATTTCCCTAAATCTCAGCCTTTCAATCCGTATGCAAACACAGCCAAAACCACCTTCCACCTGGTCTTGTTCACAAAACCAAACCAAATGATCAGAAATAAGGTCACATAACCCATCTCTGCATGTGAATTACTCATTTAAATACTTCCCATGTCTTCATTAAGCCCTATCCCACACGGCCACCCAGGTCTCAATCACAAAGAGGTCTTTGTAAAGGAAAAAAAAGAAGAGAGTTTAAATAAATCAAGTAAATGTGCACGGCTAAATATGACTGAATGAGTCTAGAGGGCCAGGCATATTTACTGCGGGCTGCTGTAATTCATCTTTAAGAGCGGGTGTGATTATTTTGACGACTGCATATGATTTACCAGCCGCATCCTGAGGACAGATGACAAGCCGGCCCTATTGTTTTAAACAGAAAGTGCACTTTTCATGGTAATAACTTACTAGATATTAGCTCTTACACTCCTACACGACAGGTTTCTCTTGTATTATGGTAAAGGTTTATGTCAGGTTTGGTAGTCCTGCCTCCAGCCTACACTCTTGTTTATTTGCCGATATTGGATGAGATTGTGTTGGGGGGTTGTCTTTGCGTTCTCCTTCCATACATGAAGGGAAGATGGGGGTTCCCTTCCTCCATCAGTCCATCTGATTTTATATATGTACCTCTCTTTCTGTCAACAGATGGACCCAAGAGAATACTGGGATGCTCCTAATCTGCTGCTCTACATGCACAACACAAAACACACATATACCTACATTCTCTGCAGCCTAATCTGTTTCAGAACACAGCAGCTTAAAGGGGGTTTTCCCCCCAAAGTGCTGCTGGGTGTACAGTATGATCTTTTTTGGTTGTCAACAAAGAGCTGTGCAAAACAAGAGCATCATGAGTTCTCTCTGTCAAGAAACCCTTCATGCTCCTTTCCTTTTCTTCTTCGAATATGAGTACAGATAAGGTTATTTAGCTCATGCAAGGTTCTGTAAAAAAAAAAAAAGGAAAAAAAGAAAAAGAGGATGTACAGCTGATGACTGATATCTGACAGTTGGGGGGCACACTGTTATAAAACATAAAGATGCGTTCTTCGCCACACGCCATCAGAAATACTGATATGACCTCTTGCACAACAGATTATGGGATAACTGTCAAAGTCTGCAGATTCCACATGACCAGTGGTAAACATCTGCTGTCAGCCAGCAGGAAGACACATATTCATTCAGTAATATAGACTGGGCTGAAGGTTAGAGGTCACTTGGCTGCCTTAATAATTTGTATTCCACTGATTGATTCCATTGGTTTATTGCAGAATAATGTAAAATTGCTTCTTTTGGACATTTTATCATGTTTTCTCAAACGGCACATTGCTGCTCAATGATGGATGTTTCTACAAATCAGAAAATAATGTACGAAGAAACGATTATGATCAGACGCTGCACTGTTCTGGGATCAGTTATAAAAGCAGGGAAACTGCACGCCCCCTAAATGTGCATTACATTGGAGCTACAGGGGGAAAGGGGGTCAATACTGTATAATAACATATTATAATCCCGCTATCCATTGTTTACATGCGGTTGACATTCGCTGCAAAAGACCGAGCAGCGCAGACAGCGAGAGTCGCCTTCTCAATGTGCGCTTTGTGACATTAATTGCATGAAAATATCTATGCAAATTCAGCCGTCTAGCACTGACAAAGAAGCCCTGCATGCAAACTTCTGTCAACCGTGTTTATAAAAACAGAATGTGGACGATGGCAACTTTCTGTCTAAGTGAAACCAACCGCACGAGAGTAAGTGCGGACATTTACGCGCGGGTTAGAGATGTTTTCTTGGCAGATTGTGCACGAGTGCATGCTTTTATATCAACCTACACAACACAGCAAGTAGGCAACCTGCAGATAACACACGGAGAGTGTCCGAGTTCATGGCGAAAGTGGCAATTTTGTTGGTTCTTATTTAAACGCGCGTTTAAACCAATGTAAATCAGTCACGGCATGCAATCAAACTATACAACAATTGTATTTTTAAAATGATATTTACTTACGATTTTAGAGGATTATGAATGACAGTCGCCATTTTCCTGCAGGACTGTAACGTAATATTCCAAATCTCGGTGTAGTTTGGGACCCTTATGAAAAAAATACAACAGCCAATGCGGTCCTGGGCACTGTGCTCCCTACCAATACAACACCAGCATCAAGACATTAGGCGTGGCTTCGGAGAAATATGTCAACATCGATGTATCGGTGCTCAGAATGGTAATAATATCATGAAATTAAATCCATTTGTCTTTAATTAAGTGAAAACATCACATATGGCAAGTAGCATGAGCTTTGTCAAAATATCACCTATAGTTTTGTTTTATTAGGGGTTTTGATGGCTGTGTGGACAAAAATCCAGCCAATGAAGCAACCATTCATTTTTCATCAGACTTGGTTGGGGAAAAAAGGGAATGATCCGAGTTCTGAGGGTACACATTTTGTGTAAGCACTTTAGAGTATTACCCATCGTCTGTCATTCAAATTAAATTAACCAAATTCCTATATTATTATACTGATGCTGAAACGTCTACAAAGAAAACAGCCAATGAATGCCCCAAAACGTCACGCGCTATTGTTACCGATGAGCCAATGAATGGCCTCTGGAGGCGGGACAACATGGCAGGAACTCAATGTACAGCAGTTAGCTCATGAAGTGTGAAAATCCTAACTTTATATCCGTTTATTACGAAAATAAAGACTTTACAAGCAACGGGAAGCGTGTTCATTACCAAATTAAACCGTCTTTATGGTTACATATGCTTAATGTTAAGCATTATTTTTTTAAAGTGTCGAGAAAGATGTGTAGTTAACGTTAGCTCAAGAATGCTAATGACTTGCTAACTCAGCTAACAAGTAAACATGCTGCATCAACTAGCCTTACACAGTCGTATACGTAGAAGTTAATGAAAGACATCGTGGCGTGAGGACATTTGCCCGTGGACCTAAACAGCAGGGATGAAGAAGTGGACCTCGAGAGAAGGACAGCGACCGCACAGGCGACAAGGTGCTGGTCAACGCCATGGTTGGTACAGACGCAACCGGCAAAGGTCAACACAGGACGAACAGTGGTATGTTACAGGACGTGGACGCGTGGGCTATTTTAAAGAAAGGGATATGTGCCTGTACAGCACAGACGGTGTGTGTAACGGCGCTAAGAGTGCTGTCCTTTTCACAGGGCTGGATATAATGATACAGGGCCATCATTTAGAGCACCTCAGAGAAGATATGACAACCAGACCGCCTCTCCCTCCTCATCTCCCTCCTCATCTGCCTCCTCATCTTCCTCTTCCTCCTCTAACACCAGTAGTGCTGCACCAGGTGAGAACCACACACCAATCCTCTACATAACTGTGCAAAGTTTTTTTGGTGTTCAGATGAGCTACAATATATGTCAAGCTCTGTGTACTTGTTAGCGAAAGTAAATTATCACAACATCTGTTGCACACAAAGACTTTATCAGAATCAGAGCCTGAAAAGCATTGGACTCTTTAGAAGGATACTGATTTAAAGGGGGCAAAATCCACTAATAGAAATTTAATAGATAAGACCATTTTGCAATCATCCCAAGCATGGTTTTCTGCATTAGATGTTGTGTAAAAAAATTATTATAGTTATGATAACCTATAGATACTGATAGGTCTGTGATAGGCCAATATCAGCTGACAGATGAATTGGTTGCTATCTACTCAGAAAACACTGCAACACAAAATCAGAGATGGTTATATGTTATGTAAGCAACATAATCAGTGGTGTAACTTTAATTGCAATAACGAAATGTTTATCCTAAATTTTTCCCTTTGTTCTGCTGCCTTTCCAGAGTTGCCTGGTTTCTATTTTGACCCGGAGAAAAATCGTTACTTCCGATTGTTGCCTGGACACAACAACTGTAACCCACTGACCAGAGAGAAGCTGCAGGAGAAAGAAAGAGAGAAAGAAAGAAACAAGAGGCTTGTGGAGGATGAAAAGCCCAGAAAAGTGAGTTTGTTCATTCTCTAGCTTTTGGCATTATGATGTTACTTGTGCCAAAAACTTCTGGCATAGTTATTCTGACCACATGCTTGGGTTTCATGCTTGTGTAATGATGGGACATGTATTATCTTCTTCATAGAAAGCACCAAGAGCAGGTCTGAACACTTCACTACTGCTGCAAAAAAGACATCTTGGCATGTTACCTCAGAACTCCTATTGCAGGTATTGTATCATACTGCTGCGTGTATACATGAATGGAGAGCTGTTCTCCATTCACATTGCAATACCCACAGCTGTAATAAATTACAGAAAACCACCACAGCAAAACACAGTCTAACTTTAATGATAATCAGTTCTGTATGTGTAGAGTGAGTTTTCTTTGGAGCTTTGCCGGGCCACTAATAATGATGCTAATCTATTTTGACGTGGATTTGAAAATATTAAAAAAGAGAAACATGCTTAAATGTAGACAAAATATTGTGCTGCCTGACTGTTTAAATTTTATGGATTACATTGACACACAGTTGTAACCTAAATGACTTTTATTCACCCTTTTGCCAAAACTTTCAATACATATACAATCAGATGCTGATTGTCTGCAGATGGTCCTTGTCCGTGTTAACATGGTTACTGTGTGTTTCAGGCTGATCCATGAGGTGAAGGTCAGCGGAATGAAACGCCACAAACTAGAGATCCAGAGCACGGACAACAGCAACCCCAACACGGACAACTTCAGACTCACAGTGGTGAGAACACATGAAACATCCTCATTCAGAACTGGTGTACTTGCTTTACTGCTCATCCTCTTAAAACTCAACCCTCTCTCTCCTTTCTCGTCCTCCTCAGGGGGACTCTGCCTGTGAGCGAGTGTTCACAGTCAATGATGTGTCACACGGAGGCTGCAAGTACGGCATCATGAACTTCAGCAGCAGCAGCCGAGGATCTCTATCTGTGGAAATGTGCGACAACCTCTACTTCACAAACCGCAAGGTGGTAGTGTTTCACGAGAGCTGCATGAGCAGTCATTTGATTGCGTAGAAACCTTGTATGTTATATTTAGATAAACCGCAAAAGCTAAAGGTTCTTGCATAATGTGTTTCAGGTGAATTCCGTCTGCTGGGCCTCGGTCAACTACCCAGACTCCCACGTCTTGTATCCTTCTTCGGCTTTAGTTGTGTTTATAGTCAGCCTACATGTCTTTAAACTCTGGGAAACTGTCTGTATCACCCTTGACTGAGCTGCCTGTCAGGCTGTGTCTGGTCGGAGCGGCAGACACCCCCGGCTGTGTCAGTTTACTTCCTGCTTCCCTCTTCAGCAACTCCAACCCAGGCAAGCAATCAGAATAACTTACTCTGACACTTTTGAGTTAATCTGTTTGCCGATGGATTTTATAAAGACGTATCTCTCTCCTCAGACCAGCCCGGGATGCTGTGCAGCTTTAAGATATCCTCAGCCTGGTCTTGTGCTTGGTGCTTCAACCCCCAGTTTGACAAGACCTTCAGCACGGGTCTGTGCAGCAATGACCATTTATTTTTCAACTCATGATCAAATAACATCTTCATAATCAATCATAACCAATAATCATCCTCGCTGGCGCCTGTAGAGTTTGTTGGCTTTGGCTGTGGTTTCTGGATGTGAAACAGTCCTAAATTATTGTTTGGGCAGAGAAAAAGCAACAACAACACATGCTGGAAATTAAAGAATTTTCAGAGTTTTTTCCAAAAGTTACTTGCAGACGTCCATGTTTGGGTTTCTTTGAAACACAGAGTAACCTCATAGCGTACCATTGTTTTAAATAAATTAAAAATAGTGACACAGTATTGAAAAATTATCTTGAAACAGAGCTGGTTACTGGCTAAAATGATTCTGTTCGTCTTGCATGTGTTGGCAGGTTTGTCTCGCAGGGTGATAGTGAAAGATGCAGAGACGGGCCGAACACAGACGTACAGCACCGGCAGCGACGTCTTGGCTCAGCACTTTGCCCGCAGGGTGAGTCATCTGTTACATTTAAGTGGTTGAAGCATGTTTGAGTAAACTTCTAACATTCTCTCTGTTTGACTAAGCATGCAAGAAAAGAAAGGCCAAGAAAGCAAAATACCTCCTTGTGTCCGTAGGTCCCCGTGCTTTTTAATGGTTGCCGATCAGGGGAGATCTTCAGCATCGACCTGCGGCAGCGCGGACGCAGGGATCAAAGCTGGAAGGCCAGCCGCTTCCAACAAGAATCCGCCATAACTTCTGTACGCGTCCTGCAGGATGAGAACTACCTGGTTGCTGCTGACATGCTGGGACAGGTCGGTTTTCTGTTAACCTCTCGGCGTTCAGACCGTCCCACTTTTCATCCGATTTTTCTTCTCTCAGAGACAGTTTACAGAACACAAGTGCACGCCATCCAATCGCCAAAACTACAAAAATCTCCAAATTGTCCAACGCTTTTTAAACCAAATTACAGCAGGGATGTTTTTTTTATTGTGTTCCTTGAGGAATTTGAGTCTTAATGTGGTATTCTTGAGGTATTTTTTATTGATTCTCAGGTAATAATGGGCAAATTTTGAACCCAATATGTGTATGCATATTTTCATATCACGAAGTGGAACACCCTTATACACCCCTTTACTATTTCTATGTTTTTACTCATGGAAATTAATTATTTTTTTGACAACAGCTTCAAAAGTTAAAATTCACTGCCCACCACCACTGATTCTGTGTACATCTGGGTGGAATTAAGCATTGATTTCTAAATAGTAAAGTAAAATAGTAAAATAAAATACTGGTATTCTTCAGAAGCTTTTATAAAATGAACCCACATGGATTTTATCACTGCTTTAATTGTGTGTGTTTTCTTCATATATGTGCAGATAAAGCTGTGGGATGTGCGAGTAACAAAGCCAGTACAGGAGTACAAAGGTCACTATAACGAGCACGCCTACCTTCCCATCCACGTCAATGAGCCTGAGGGGCTTCTACTGGCAGGTAGGAGAGGGCACAACAATCTTTCACTGTTAATCAAAGAGATAACAGGTTTGCAGTTACTATGCTCTGACTTGGCGTAAGTTAATACGAGCGTCTTGATTGAGCCAGCTGCAGATATAAATACACTGTGGCCAGTTAAGGTATTTCAGAGATAGTTTGAGAGATCTAAAGCCTGCCAAAGATGTCTCATGTCTCTCTCAAGGTGCTTTCCAACCCTGATTAGAAAATCTAAACACTCATTGCGCCCTCCCTCCCTCCTCCTGTGTTTCTTCCCAAGTCGGCCAGGATTGCTACACAAGGTTATGGAGCCTGAAAGACGGCCACCTGCTAAGGACTATACCATCACCACACCCGGCAGCAAACGACATGATCCCAAGTGTGGTCTTCTCCTCCAGGCTGGGTGGCTGCAAGGGGCTCCCCGGCCTGCTGATGGCCGTCAAACACGACCTGTACTACTTCCCGTACAACACCGACTACCAGGAAGGAGGAGAGCAGCCGGACAGCTTTTAAGAACAGATTGAGAATGTTTCATCTCACAAATCTTTCAACAAGGACACCATCATTTTTTTCTGCCAAATGTTTGAATGGAGTTATATTCATATATGAAATCTATAGGTATTTTATGATTGAAAGTGTTCAGCCAGTATGCAGTTAGATTCCACAAGGTTGTGCTAAACTTTTGATCGGGAAGGTGCCCTCAGAAGAGTTACATTGAAGTCTCAGGGAAAATGTTATTTTTGACCCACTTTTTTGTGCCAAAAGGTATGGAAGCATATTGCCTCCAATGTGATGGAAAAAAAGATTTTTTAGTGAGAAACTATAGAAACAACGACTTGACAAAGTAATGAGTTAGTGTCCTAAAATAATGATAGTATCTCAAAATATTTCTTTTTTCAAACAGTGACATGGCATTTCAAAAATAATGATAAAACTTTATGGAAATAATGACAATATTTCAAATCAATGCTTTTCCTTCTCAAAGTAATGAGCTTTGTATTTGTATCTCACTTTAATGAGTTAGTATCTTTTGAGAAAGTTATTTTGACATTCTGAGAAAATACTTTGCAATACTGAGTCATTATTTTATTTGGGAGATTATTTAAAGATACCAAGTCATTATTTTTGAGAGGAAAAAGGAAGGAAATGCTAAAGTACATGAGTGCAATTACCAACAATTACAACCGTTACTATTTCTATAACCTTTACAAATAAGTGCTCTTATTTATGACATGACTGACCTTTTGATTTAATGTGATTTAGGATGTCTCTGATCTGAATTTGAAAAGGACACTGCTGCATTTTTACAGTAAATCAACACATTTTCTAATTAAATTGTTGTTGAATGAAAAAAAGTCAGTAAACACAGTGATCGTTTGCATTGCATTTGCTACTAAATAACACACGGGGAGATTGAGTTTCTGCAGTTTAATACATACTGTATGAGCATACATGAACATAGAAGGTTTTGATTTGTTCCTTGTGATATTCATTGAACAGCCCTCTCTTGAGATACGGACAGTGATGAGATCATCCACTGATGTTTCAGCTTAATTGTTGAAATTGTAACCAGACCAACTCGCCCAGTTGGTCATTGAAAAAAGAAAATCCCAGGTTAGCCTCACTAGCCTGGGTGTTCAGTCAATAAGCCTAAACGCATCATCATCATATGCATGTCAGACAATTGCATGGTACAGTCTTAAACGTTGCTCACCTGGTACTCCTAGCTAACTAGCTACACAGCCTGAGTTGACAGAGTAATGGATTACTCTTCTAATCGTTTTGAGGGGCCAGCCTCAAAGATGGTTTCAAGTCTTATCTGTTTCCATATTGCTACTGTGAGCCAGCCACTCTATAAAAGCAGTTGCATTTCATCCCACTGCAGTCAGATTTGTCTTGTTAGCAGATAGCAGTTTTAATATTTTAAAAACAAAAACGAGGCCATTTAAAAATTTCCCTATTTAAGTAAACGTTTCCCCATATATGTATATTCTATGTAAAATTTAAACAACGTGGACAGCATTATTAAGGCTTTTCTATTAGCGTATGCCCCTTAAAATGCAAACATCTACAAAGTATCAAGGGATTATGTAAGAAGTTAATACTAAGTAATTATATACGTTGGAATGCATCTCGGTGCTACAGTACATCATTGGCTTCTGATTGTTTTCATCCTCCTGAAGCCAAAGAGTGGCAGGGAAGCTTACAGGGCTGAAGCAGAGGAAAACTATAGATCCATTGAAAGGATCAAAATTCACTGTAGTGGATTTTTTTTTTTTTTAAGGTTTTCTATTGTTTCCTCTAAAGCCAGCTCTGAACGCTATATCCAGAGCTCCAGCAGAAACAATCTTAGAGTAAAAGTGCTTACCTGAAATCAGTTTAAGATGCTCAGTCAGTACTTCTATTATTAAAAATGTCCACACATGTAGCCCCAGACTACAAAAGGTGCTAATAGTACTAGTGTGTCACACTGGGAGGGATTGTCGAAGGGCTTCATGTGCATTAATACAGGTTTTAAAGGATAAAGGGGTACATGGATATTTACCTGAACTCAACTGTAAGCAAGCATACTCACTTCCATAAAACGCCGTCAAGTTGTTTTATCTCTCCTAACTTCTTGATCTTCAAGTCTCGTTCTGTCTGGGTTTCTTCACAGTGTAAAATATAGGCATATTAAAGTGAAATAGCATCAAGGGACAGATGTGACGAGAGGATGGCGTTAAAAAAAATAATAAACAGAGTCCAACCTGCCGCAGACAGTCAACTGGCAGCATAGAAATGCCACAAAGGAGACAAAAGGGAACTGAAGCCTTTAATGTCAAAATGTTGTCTATTCCAGTTTTCGCAGAGGCCGGCATCCTTAACCGCCCCCTCTCCTCGGCTGCTAGAGCTCCCCTGGTTTCTGGTTGCAGCCGTTGCAGACCCTCACCGCGTGGTCCCAGCCGCGGGACGGCACGGCACGGCGCTCCTGAGAGCAGTCGTCACACACGCCCTGCCCACAGGCGCGGCAGTGGTGGATGGAGAGACGCGGGGAGAACTCCCTCTGGCACTCGTTGCAGGAGTGGATGTCCTGATCTGGGACCCAGTAAGCTGGGCGGGCTGCGTCCTTCACCAGGCCTGAGACAGAGCACACAAACTAGTTGTTAATATGACTGTTGATAGATGGTTGAAACATTCAGCTTCACTGCAAACTACAGATTGACAGTTCAGCTATAATACAAAAGTCGACAAGAACTGCTTTTATATAATGAAGCGTTATACAGTTGGAACATACATTGGTTGAGTTCATCTGACAGGACTGTTGGGGAGCCTCAGACAAATAACCACTGACAGACGTAATGCTCACCCAGAGGTATGTCGATGGCACCCACTACAGCTCCCAGAGTGTTCTGAACCGCTTCCCCCACCTTCCTGGCGATCAGCGTGCCTCCCTCCTCCTCCAAGGCAGCATCCAGCAACTCTGCAGCAGGGAAACGTGCACACATGAAATCAGGCACTAGCACTTTGTTAAGAAACATACAGAGAAATGTTAAAAGTGACATCACATCAAACACCAAGAGGGATTTACCGGTTGGGATTCCTCTGTTGTGGAAACATGCGTCGCAGACCCGGACAGGGGCGAGACCCCAGCCCCGCTCAGGGACCGGCCGGCTTTTGGAGGAGCAGGAGTCACAGAAGCCCTCTCCACAGGCACGACAGTGGTGCTTGGTGTCGTTGGCCTGGAACTCTTCCCCACATTTATGGCATTTCTGCAACACAAAAACAGTCACATTTAGTATAAAAGAAAAAATACAACATGTTGAAACTTTTAGAGGCTCCAGTCTTGACAGATGCTTCTGTGTCATCATGCTCAGAAAAATGTATATCTTGTGAATATCGAGTGTACTCCACAGCTTCACTCTGTGTGCCAAGATTATTGGTTCAATATTTATGAAAGATCTAACATACTTCAAATCCAGCTAGAACCAGAACAACTTATGACTGACTGACCCCAGGGCGCACACAGGGTGCTCACTTACTTCCTGGTTTAGGAACTCATTCTTGTGGCACCTTATAGTCTCATCATTGCAAAGGAACTGCTCAAAAATGAAGGAAGTCCACTCTAAAAAGATGTAGCTTAGTGACCTTACAAACACAAAAACATATGCTTTGACAAGGTGTGGTCACCTCTCATTCATTATCTTACACCTAAAAATTATGTTTTCCCCTGAACATGTAGACTTGGCAAGTAGAGAAGTGACAGAAGGGCACTCTGCTCACTGACTCTACAGAAGCTACCATTTAACTGTTAAAAATATGTGTACTAAAAGGCAAAGCCCGGTGACCAAGGCTGTGCCAAGTTAAATTTTATGGAATGTGATGTTAGTGTGGACTCTAATAGACTCTAATTTTTCCCTTCTTGGCAGTCACTTTTAAAGTGGTGATCCTGGTTTGGAATGTGTGACAAAAAAGTACAAAGTTGCATGTAGTCATGGTTCTGGTTCTTGAATTGACATTTTCCCTCTCAGTTTGTGTTTCTTCTAGCTTTAGATCTGTACCAGGATAAGGGAGTTGGGTTTCCAGTAGGTGGGAGCGATCTGGTCGGTGAGCCAGGAGGTGACCGCTTTGGCAGGCTTGACGCTGAGTTCAGACACTGACTGAGAAATGTATTTGACTCCATCCAGCAACCTCTGGGCGGCATTGTTGTTGTCTTTCAAAAACCCGTCAGACTGAAAAGAAGGCGAGAAGTAAATATACAAATGAATACACCAGCTCTCTATTGTCAACACATTGTAACTATATTTTGTTAGAGAATCTTCATTTAACATTGATGTGTACAAATTCACAATTACAGTACAGTAGTTTAGTGTGGGTCACCACCACTCTGACAGAAATACAGTCATTTAGAGAGCAGCGTAGCCTTATCAGCTGATACACAGCATGATTTATGTTTGGCCTTTATGCCTCTATACTCAGCACTTTTTAGACTAAGTATGTTTAGATCATCATATAAACATTAGAACCACATACACCAAATAGAGAATATAGAGAATATACTGCAAATGCAGCTCATAATAGGCTTGACAACTTTCTTTTAACTTAAAACCATTGAAATCTTGGCTTACGACTTTGTTTAATTGGTTTAGGCAGAGTCTCATTTTGTGGCCTTACCCCAGGCCAGATGTGCTGGATCTCTGTTCTGACCACTGTTTCCACTGGATCCTGGTTCCCATACCAGTACTGTCTGCTCCTGTAGATCACTGCACAGTTGGGGCACTCGATTACATACCTGGACAAAGACAAAAAGATTTCTCTTGTTGTAATTGTGGACTCGTAGCAAATTGTTTCAGTTAAACACGATGATTGAGGACACTGTGCTTGCACTCAAGCCATTTCCAATCATCTTCCGAATGGCTTTGTGGTAGCTGGACTCACCCAGACCAGGCGTAGATGGCCAAGCCAAACCACGGTGAGTCAGACGAGGCGGTCGTTTTAGGAACCACTATTACCTCCTTTCCTCCCTCATAGCAGGCCTGAGAAGTTCAGCACAGACACTCACAGTCATCAAGCAGACGCACGTTAACATAAACATGTGAATCCTTTTGGGATTTGTACTTGCCTTGCAAGTGTAGATGCGGTTGTCATACTGTGCGGAGTAGCGGCAGCGATGTTTGGCTTCGTGGTCGAGTCCTTCTTTAAGGTGGTTCATGCTTCTCTTACAGCCTGAACTAAAAGTCAGACACACAGGACAGCATTTTAAAGGCATATATTCATGTTTATTCTTTGAGATCAGTTATTGGTGAATCCTCTAAAATCAGCATCAGTCTTAAAAACCCCATATCAGTCAGGCTTTAGTTTTCACAGACAAAATTTAAAATCTTTTCTTTTTCAAGGACCCACTATAACATTTCCATGACCATTCACAACCTAGAAAGACACAAACAGAGCTGTACAGTACACTTTACTCCAAATGTTAAAATATAAAAATGAATACACCAGCTCTCTAATGTCACCAAATTGTAACTAAATAATTATACTTACAAATAGTTTTTACTCCAAGGGTTAATTATTTTCTAAAAATACACAACAGCCTTTTCAAATTGTTGGTCATCAAAAAAACATGAAATATTAAATGTCCACCCGTCCGGCATTATTCACAGATATCAGATTCAAACTCTATTCTGACATCATTTCAGCTTGTTGGTATATGTGGAGGGAGACATGTATGTGATGGTAAGCAAAACTTCATGCATCCATGCATATGAGAGCTTTGTTACCAACAACTACAGAAAATAAATTCAGCAATGTGAGATGGTTGCATTATGCAGAGAGACACGTACCCACAGCTGAGGCAGAGGCTGGAGCAGGTGAAGTACTCATCTGGAAAGAATGAGTTACTGGTCATGTGCTCATCTGAAATCTCCCCACTGAACCGATCGCTCAGGGCCTGAAGGAGGGAGATGGAGGGACAGGGAGGGTCAGTTATGTTACAGTAATTATTAACTCTTTCAATGTATCCACACCAAAGCATCACTACCTGCAGAGCCTTGTAGATGACGCTGGCAGAGCGTGGCGAGCGGGTGGTGTTGTTGTCGAGCTGTTGCTCCAGGCTGCGCAGCAGGCCGCTGAAGTCTGTGGGCGGGTTGTAGGTGCGAGTCCCGCGGTACTGGATGGAGCTGAACGCTTCTGGAAATAGACCCAACTTTCTGAAACGCTCCTGGAGAAGACGCTCGGCCGATTCTGACGGTTTGTCTGCAGATGAAGGATAAACAGTCTCAGCCCAGGAAAGAGAGTGAGATTTTTCTGCCAGGGTGACTCACGTACCTGATCCTAGCAGCTTGGTGTGGACGGTCTCATGGAAGATGATTACAGCAGGGCCCAGAGTTGACAACGGGACGTCTAGACCGCAGCGGGTGGTTGTTGCTTTCAGCTCCCTGGTGAAATGCTTCAGGTAGGCATCTGATGCATCACCAAGGAACTTGAAGAGATCATCATGGAGACGGTCAGCATGCGTCCGGTAGATGACCACATCACAGATAGCCAGGACTTTGAGGAGCAGGCGGGTCCGCTGACCCTGATTAGCTCCTGATGAGTGAAACATAGTGTCAGCTAAGAAAAACTGCTACTTGACTATTTCATGATATTAAAGGAATACTCCACCCCAAAAATTATCATTTCTAGATCATTTGTGTTACTTTGAACTCTTAAGGAGAACTGCTTTGTTTCTCGCATGCCTACATGATACTGAATTCAGAGAGAATTGTCTCAATTTTTGGATTCTTCTTTCAACGTACGGAATACAAGAAAAACAGCATTTTCTTCAAGAATTCAAAGTAACACAGGGTGAGTAATTGATATACAAAGTATAATTTTGTGTGTGAAGTACTCTTTTAAGCTAATCCGTTGTTTGTTCCATACCAGCCCCAAGCAGTCCTTCTGTGTCGATGACTACCACCCGGTGCACAGGGTCCATAGCTGCCCACACACCCACAGTGCAGGACTCTTGGGTGGGTGACGTCTTGAACACTTCTCGTCCGAGGAAAAATGTATGGTTCAGGGTGTGGGACTTGCCCTCGCCAGTGTTTCCAAAAATGGAGACCACTTTGAGGAGCTCATCTGGCCTGCATCTCAGTCTACTCACAAAGTCGTCCTCATCCTTCACCTGAGAATCCAAACATGATCATGTTCATAGCATTATATTAATGAGGTGCTATCAAAGTATTCAAACTCTTTTTTACCTGCATTTCCTCCCTCTCGTCCACCAAAAGGAAGCTGCACACCCTCTCCAGCTCCTCTTTCAGGATCTCCATCTGTGACTCCCCAGCAGCCACGCTGTTATCCTGGGGAGCTTTGGCAGGGGGGTAAGGTGTGAGAGGGTGCTTCCTCTTGTTGACTCCACTGTGGGTGCGTTTCTGGCAGTCCAAACACAGGTTGATCTTACAACCCTGGCAACGCACCACTGCTCTGAGCCGTCCGCCGTTGACAGGGCAGCTGCTGTCACCTTTACACGAGTCACAGAAAGGAACGTGGCCTGGTGCAATCCGAACCCGGTCGTGATTTCTCATCCGCTCCTGGCGATGGAGCTCCAGTTCACATCGAGCGCACTGCAAGCTGCCGCATTCATCACACTCAAACTCAGCCTCATCTGAACCCCCACAGGCGTAGCTCTCCTGACAGCCTAGTCCTGTTGTCATCCCTTTATCTAGAGCTGGACCTTGACCGCTCATCTCAAAACTGATAGATCTGGTCAGTAACCCTCGGTTAGTAAGGGTTACTGGGATTACAAAAGCAATGCAACGGAAGACTCAAAATTATGGCTCGATTATGACCAGATGTGCAGAAATCTTATTTGTTCAAATTCTCAAAAAAGCCAATTCACTCATCTGCATACTGTCAAAAAGTGCTATTAAAAGTTTAGCTTGTTACTTCTAAACATTAATGAGGTTAACTTTATTAAATCGGCAGTAAAGCCGGCCCTGGTAGCAATTTCATACACACTTGTCCAGACTAGTAATTACTTTATGTTTTGGCACAACAGTTGCTAGCTAACATTAGCTGCCCTGCATTTCTTGTTTTGGTAATGTTGTAGCTCAGCTGTCGATGCCAAGTTGCTATTTAAAAGTAGCCCGGCGGTATGCTCGTCATAATATCTAAAAAAAATAAAAAATACGTTATGAAACTCAGCAATAAATACTTTAATCTTCTCACTTGCGACACACAGAGAGATCCAGACTTCTGAAGAAACAAACAACCTTCGTTTCAATCGACTGACCTAGCAGCGGCTACCTCTTCGACGGCCGACGACTAACTAAAATGCTGCCTCAACACAGTCTAAAACTGGACACGTATACTGTCTAACAACATACCGCCGACTGCCACATATCGCTAACGTTGTTGAGAAAGTTAGCTTGCTGGGCTATTCTGTGTCAGACCCCTGTAGATGTTGTTGCTTTTACATCAGCTGATCGGCTTGTTTTTATCCAGAGTTCAAAAGTCATATGAACCAGTGCATGCTGGGGAATGTAGTTGCGAAGAAAGACAAGGGTTAAACTGGCGCTCTTATTCTATTTATAAACTATTTTATCTCACATATGCTAACTAATACACGTGAAATTGTTTCTAAATGCGTTTTGACATTAGCTGTCTGACTACTTAAACAAACGGAGTGGATATATTGACAAAAACAAACCGTTGCCCATAATGCTTTGCACCTTCCAGCTGCTGTAGTGTTCACTCTGATTTTAAACCGGCGTACACCGAAGAATACACAGTACACGGAGACAGCAGCTGATGTTAGTGCACACTGTGTTCAATTGGTGTGTCACACGTGTTTTATTACTGCGTGTAGTAAATATTTAAATACCCCTGTTTGTAGTGAAAAACGCGGAGTTACAGTACCCCTCATATAGTTGATCTTAATCACCAACAACATACAACCTGAACAACCCGGTGTCCATAACGAGTGCACCATATGCGAGCATTGATTTGGCATCAATTCAGTTGAACTTGTTCTGGGAATATTCAGTGTTTTTTGCCGTGACATTTTTTCTGTTTAACATTTAACCGAATAGTTTTATCGTCGTATGTATACACTCATAATTTACCATCTGAGAAAGCACCATTTTATGTCTTCATATGCGACTGACCTTGCCTGTTCACAGATAGCCAAGGCTAGCTTAGTGCTATCCTGACTTCAGCGTTAGCTGGCTAAGCTAATTGTTTCAGAGAGTTTTTCTTTCCTGTACTCTCTCTGCATTTGTTGCGTTCGTGATGGAAGATGAAGCCTTCACTGATATTAATGGAAAAGCCCTAACTCTGGACTGTCAGAGCCACTCCAGCCTTTGCAGGGAGTTCACTGTCAGCGTCCCCAAAGTGTCCATCGGTAAGGTGATGGTGTACACCTGCAGCGTTTGGCTACTGGCTTACGCTGTGTTCCTCCTCACAGAGGTAAGTCAAATGAATTGCAGTTTTGAACTTTACAACAGTCTTTCTGACCAAAAAGCAATATCAGTGTACTAAGACATCTTTTTGTACTCTACTGTTGAGATGATTGAGCTCGATTTCAGGATCGCAATCTTTGGTAGTTTTAAAAGCTTTAAAGGTAGCATTAAGTTAAAGTAACCAATCCCTGACTGAAAAACTTATATTATGTAATCAAATATTGAACATATACAAACCATACAAGATTGTATATTGCGTGTGAGCAGCGACAGTCAAATTGTCAGGTTAGTCATATTGAGGCATTCTGTTAACATATAAAAGTATTTGTTTTTTGTCCGTAATGTCACAGTGACATGTAAATGACTTCCCCTCTCTTGCAGAACACAGCTGTTCTGTCCAGCGCTATATTCATCACCCTGGTTGGCATGATGCTTCACATCCACTTTGTGAAGGTAGACCACGAGTCCCTGCTTGTCATCGGCTCTTTGGGCATACAGGTGTCCTCCAGCTACGCATCAGGCCGTGAGACCACCACATTCATTGAGATGAGCAAGATCAAGGATATTGTCATCAATGAAGCCATTTACATGGTAACTAAGAAAATTTATGTCTGTAACATGTGTGTGCAAATTAACATTATAAACACAATCGTTGTATATTAATTGAATTGTTGTAATTTACCAGTTTTGGATCTATCTTCTTGTTTTCTTTCAGCAACAAATCATCTACTACCTCTGTGTACTGTTGAAGGACCCTTCAGAGCCTAATGCAGTCTCAAGTGTTGTGCCATTGTTTCAGGTAAGTTGAATGCAAGTGTACACATGATATCCTATATTTTGGTGAAATACTTTTGGTGTTTGTTTCTTGTTAACTACCCGTACAATGGTTTTTAGTACACACAGTATCATTCACAGTAACCTTTTTCTAATAACCTCCTTTTCTTATTTTCAGAGTTCAAAGCCAAGGCTGAACTGCTTGGTGAAAGTTTACAAAAGCTGTCAGGAGATTATTTCAAAGTGCTGATGAAACACAAGTCCTACCTTATACAGTATGGTCATGCAGTATGTTTTTAGTTTTGTGTAGAATTTTAGGGGGGATCTATTGATAGAGATTAAATATATATTTTATATATAGTAATCATAGTTGTGTTTTAATGAGTGTATAATCACCTGGAAATAAGAATCACTGTGTTTCTATAGTAGAGGGAGGGCCTTTTGCCTTTTTGTATCATCAGAAGTTGGGTGCAGTATGCAAACACCCCACTAGATGCCCCTAAACCCCTGCACACTGTAATATTCTTTTTCAGTGGAAGAAAACAGAAAGCAGGTAGTTTTTATTTTTGGCACATCCTGATTTGATGTTCAGTGTATTTTTCATGTTTTTCTTTCTCTCTTTCCCATCAGTATGAATGTAACCCAATCAGTTCAATATAAAAGCAAGTGCCGCCATGTTTAAGACAACAATTTTAGTTTCATAATGACTTTATGTTGTTCTTTGTTGTGTAGTTGCTTGGATAACCTTTAAACATCATAAACAGCACTGATATTAGACTAGTTCAATCCAGAGAGTCCAACCCTTTAACTGACATCGTATAATTTAGCCTTTTTGTTTTTTAAGTTATTTATGCATTTAAATTGGAATCGTCTTATTGTGCCAGTATTTGTATTTTCCAAGCATTCCTGCACTGTGTTTTTTTAAGGAATAAATTTGATAAAGCCTTTCAATGGTAGAAAGTGTATGATTTGAGATGTTTTCAAAGAGCTTTCCTTTGCTTCCCCAGTAGGGGGCAGCACTACACTTACACAACCTCAAACATTACCTTAATCAACCTTTTGGAAATTAGATACATGAATCAGTTCAGACAAAAGCACTTCAGATGTACCGACAATTATTCCTGATCTTTGTTTGGCCTCAATAAGATAAGAAAACTGCTTTTGCATGTACCCTTTATGAGCACAGAAAGCCCAATAAACAGTTGTTAGTGTCAGATGTGGTGTACATACAGTCTACACCTTCTTCCTCAAATCTATTTTCACTTCCTCATAAAATCTTCATCTCTAAGTGGCAGTTGCTCACGTTTACTTCAGTCGTCACCTTTCTTGAGACTGTTGATAAACCAGACCTGTGACCATAAATGTCACTCAAGGTTACCCCACAGGCTAATAGCGATGATGAAAGCGTATGAGGAGCACGTTTAGAATGGGCAACATTTAGTTTCAATGCAATGATCTTACTAAGTCTGAAATGGTCTAAAGGTCCTGAAGAGCTGACCTGACACTACTTATGTAACCTTATAAAATTATAATTAGAATAATCGTTATGCCTGTTTTTACCCTGTCACCATAAGAAATGTGATGCAACAAAACAGTTTTAAGTGAATTTATTGACTCAATGTCAAAACCAGGCGCTTTTGACAATACGCTAACAAAAATTACATAGAAGATATGTTTTACTGCCAGGAGCATAAAGTTTTCCTCCTCAAAATGCCTCCTGGCTGTAACTAATCCATAACAATATAAATGAAAGTTTAATGGTTCTCCATTGGCCGCAGTTTAAAGTTCAGAGCCCTTGTTGTCACCACCACTCAGCCTGTGTTTTCCCTCCAGGCCTTGTTTTATCCATCCACTCTAAATCTCCGAGACCATCTGCAGCTCTCGGTCAGACCTGTGTGTGAACTCAACGCTCCACAGGCCAACAAAACAAGCAGAAGGGTGTGATTTTCACGGGGCGAAGCGTTACGCTGATGTGAAGAGTGGCCCTCTGACAGGATAATAGTCCCTCCTGGAGGTGTGAAACAGCCAGAGAGCAGGCAGAGGAGAAACCCTGGGAGTGACCAGGAGTGACACCTCAGGGCTTCTGAACAGGCCTCATAAACTAGCAACCCCCTCCTGAGTGTAAATCACAGGTAGTGTGGAGGTTTGTCAGGCTAAAAGCACAGTGAGGCTTTCTTCAGCTGAAGGTGTGGGCTAATTACCTCAGTTTATAATAGGGCTGTAATTGCACTTTTGTGCTTCACTTCCACAATTTCTGTGAATGTATTTTAAATTACCCAGCCATTAATACTGTCTGACCCGTAACTGTTGGTTTAGTTTAATTTGTTTTATGCAATCTAAACTGTGGGTGTGTGAAGCTTACTGTGTTTTGGGTGTAGGAACCTTGTGATTTAGTGGGAGAGGATGGGGAGTCATCCATTCACCACATGTAGTGCACACACACACACACACATGTACATGACCTCAAAAGCCAATCATGACACATTTAAAAGTTGTGTAGAAGGTTCAGGAAATGATTCGATAATTAATTTTTTGTATGGATTAGGCTAAACAAAAAACAAGGTATAGCCTTTTTATAAGCATGCTTTGGAGGTGCTGGCTTCTGTTTCTAAAATGTATGCTAAGCTAACCAACTGTAAGATAAGCTAACTGTTGAATGTCACAAATGCATCTCTTTAATGTAGTTTATGTATGAAAATGACTTATATAACACATCGTATCTTTGTACACAACTAAGCTAGCTGTTTCCAGTCTTTAAGCTAAGCTAACCATCTGCTGGCGGTAGCTTCATATTTACACCATGTATTTACAATACAAACAAGTCTTTATTTGTCATATTGGTTGCATCTTAGGCAGCTAAATGATAGCTTCTTACTAATGTCATTTATTCTTAGCCCTGTTGACAACCACCATCCGTTGCATCAACAAAATATATTCAGTTGCTAGCAGGCTTTTTTGTGCCGTCTTGAGAATTTTTTGCTTTAAACTAAGCTAAGCTAACCATCTGCTCGTGATGGCTTTACATTTACACCATGTATTTGCATTATAAACAAGTTTTAATGTCTTTATTTGTCATATACATAGCATACTACATGGCAATTGCATCTGTTGGCAATACAATTCTTGTTTTCAGGCTCCCTCAAGCAAGCTACTACATTATGTATTAAAAATATATATTTTTCTTTATAAAAAAAAAATACACATAAGTAAAAGTGAGAATCCAAGACATAAAAGTTAAAATACAATCAGAAAGATGATACTGTGGTAGATTGGTGTCCAGTAGTCATCCGGCTCAACAGAAACTGTTTCATATAATGTCAGGGTGCTTGGTATTGTTTTGTCTTTGTATTATTATTCTTGTGTACTGAGTTGTTAGCTGACAGATGCGGAAGGAAGACGGCGTCATGGTATTGTTTGAGATGTGTCAGTTTATCCTCTACCTACCAGTCCATACAGGCAGGTGTAACCTGATGTCAGTTTGGATTTGAATCTTACAAAATCCCTCCCTGCCTCACTGCTAACGTCAGAGGGAGTTTTACCGGTTGCTCCATTCTCCCTCTGCTGAACACATTTATATAGTGAAGTGGGAGTAGATTTACATATAACTCTGCAAGCCGTTTTCTCCAAGCAGGATTTTATTCTTTTTTTCCCCCTATAGTTTTTTGAGAAAATAGATGTTTCTTTCCTTTTGAGCAGTTAATAACATGGAGCTACATACCAGTTTCCCTGACAGCAGAATTTTTATTGTTCTTATTGATCAAACTGCACCTGATCACCTTTCTGACCAAATAAATGTGTGGACTCAGCCTAGAGCTTTAAGGACAAAAAAAACAAACAAAAGATTTGGCCCCAACAATAAAAATAAAAGTCCATAGACATTTTCATAGATTTTTACTGACACATACCATTATACACTGGTATTTACAGATTAACAGGATACAGAATCTTATGCTCATGCACTCCTCCACAAGAAACTAGATAGTGTCCACAGCAATGACAACAGGAGTGCAGATAAGACGGAGCTGCAGGTCGAGGGATAAGCCGCGTCTGCTGGGTGGCATTGTACAACCGGTCTTGGCACAAAGGAACGCTCATAAAACCTTTTTGGTAACATGATCCACGACTTCACGCACACTGTAACTGCTACAGCTCATGGAAAGCAAACTTGTAATTTCTAATCTTCAGCTCTATTGATTGTAGTCAGACTTTGCACATCAAGTCTTTAGTTTTTAAATTGTCACATGTTTAAAAAGAAATATTACGTTGTGTCAAATAAATTTGCACACTGACTTTCCATCCAGCATGAAAGATTTTGTAGCTGGTTTGATTTTCTGTGTTTTTCACATCTGTCAAAAGTCTACGGAGACTTATTAGAACTGTGTTGTGGTAAATTTGCCACTCAGTCACCGTACATGCAAACTTAATCATCCAAATTGGCGTCTGATAAGCTGATTCACTTCATCTCTCAGCATTCAACACAGAATTGAAAGATGGATTGTGGCAGGTGATTAAAATCAGTAGTAATTACCTTCTGATCCAAATGAAGCATGAATGAAAGATAAGACAGCTCTGATCGAGTTCCAGGCTGCTCAATGATAGATTCCTATTCATGTTATTTATTCAAAAGCTGTTTGAGACCAACACTATTCATTGTAACCACGTAGGTTGTTCAGTTGCTCGCAGGCTTTTCTGTCCTGTACTGAGAACTATTATAATGCTTTAAAGTCAGTGTGCAACGTTTCTGTGATTTCTCGGATGACAGATTTAAAAGACAGATCAAAAATACATACCCCCCCCCCACACACACACACACACACACAAAACTTGAATGAATAGTTACACAAACACCTCAGAGGTAACCATAGGAATGAATTAACTTCATAGCATACGCATTAAGAGCTATGTGGAAATAAAATGAGGTGTTCAGGGTCTTTGAGAGACGGGCTTGCACATACTTTGCATCACATATAGTATTATCATATAATCTGCGAGTGATCCTTCTACTCCCTCCTATCTCCTATTCAAATGATACTACTGCCTTGTCTCTGTACTTCGAATAAACGGCTTCAAATCTGCGGAGAAGTAATTAAGTTTTACTAAAGAATCCTGATAAACCACTATGAGGCCGAAACCTTTATTGCTAAATGTTGATAGACTTTATGTAATCCATGAACCCCTTACCAAATGCAGTGGCATTGTGTTGCTTTACACGTGTGCAACCAGTTTGACTTATAGTTTTCTTTATGTAAGGGAAGACTTGCTCTTATTTGCTCAGGGACCAGTTTCCTCCCTGCTGCCTTCCTTCTGTCCTCTTCCAGGTGAAACCTCAGTTTCGTGGCTACCAAAATCTATTTACCCAAGATTATATCACTTCAGCCAGCTTTCTACTCAGTGATACTTTTAACGACTGTCAAGTTCCCTCCATTTAGGTTTTTGAATCTGCCAGGCAGTTTAAATGCAAATTATTGGAGAAAAAACCCCCACAATGAAACAAATTAAACGACCTCCACTCAGGCCACGCCCTTGCAGCGTCACCTGGTAGATGTAAGGTAAATGAGACGAACTTCAAGTCAGACCAGCTGGCAGCAGATAAGAGAGAGGGAAGCTTGCTCGACAGGTCTGTCAGGGGAGCCGACGGCAGTAAGCTGCCTGCAAACACACATCCGTTTTCTCTGTTTGTCTCCAGAGAAAAGAGCGCAGCCATTGTACTGAGTGTGTATAAGCATGTGGTTTTGTTTGTGTGTGTACGAAAGTAGGTCTAAACTGCCATATTCAAATCCTCTGGTCATATTTGTGCGTTTATCAATCTGGAAATAAGTGATTTGATTGTCCCTCTATTGTGTGTGTCTCCTCATTACATTGCTCTTAATTCCCATATCAGTCATACACCATCGCTGTGTGATGACAGCTCCTCTCTTTCTTGACTTCCAGTGGTGCCGCAGTGTCTGCCACCACTTATTGAGTCAGAAATAATGTGGTTTGCATTAAACTTTACAGGCAATAAATTAAAAAGGGGGCCATTAATAAACAAATGTGACTTTACAGAGGGTCTTCTAACTCATGGAGTAAAGAAGGAGACCACAAACAAACAACTTGTGATGATGCTGTAATGTTTTTTTATAAAGCCTGGTGATGCCACTTATCTTTGTGTCATGAATTGTGAATCATGCGATCACTAAAAAGACACCCCCTAATGTAATGACAGGGATGTTTCCTCCGTGTCTGATAATAAACAGGCACATACAGATACTGTATGTGTGTCAAGGATAAGTGCAGGAAGCGTGCTCTGTAATCAGCTGTTGTAGAGATGTGAATTTTAAAGATGCTATGTCACCTGTTTAAAAATACCCCCATGGTTTCTACATAGCAATGGCACGCGCTTCACACGCGACATGTCACACAGACAGTGAAGACAATGAGTGAACCAGGATTCAGAAGAGTGCGATCACAATGAAGATGGAATATTGTATTAGTGTTCAGCGCACTTCTTGAAAATCATGCTCCTTTATTAATAAGTGCAGCATGGAAAGAGTAAAATTAATCTGTTATTTTACAGCTGATCAAAAGCAAAACTAAATAAATAAACGGGAAAAAACTTGTTGGCATATGAAGGCAAACATCTCAATGATATCTTCAACTTTTGGCAACTCACATCAAAACAATCTAGATTGATAAAAGCATCTACAGGCAAAAATATGTTTTGGATTTTGGGGTGAACTGTCTCTTTAACTTGTGGCTAAGGAGGTTATGTTTTGGATGGGACCTGTCCGTTGGTCTGTCTGTCATCAGGGTTACAGTAAAAACCCAGAGCTAGATACTCAGGAAACTTGGTGGAAGGGTGTAACCTGAGCCAAGGAGGAATCCATTAAATGATGGAGTGGATCTGATTCAGGGGGAGGACATGCAAATTCTTTTCACGGTCGTTAACACAGATAGGGCATTTGGGCCGCATTCATGTGTTGTCAGTATAATTGGAAAAGTTAGTTTTGTGATGCTATTTCATGGCTCACAAGGTTGTTTTCTTTGCTCCTTGTCACACAAATACTGCAAATACTGGAAACACCTTTCAGCATGATGGTTAAACACTCACTCACGTCTTTGTGGAATCTATGTTGTTTCCACGTTTCAACATAAAGCTTGTCACTGGCTGATCCGTATCGGATTTGACCCAATTAAAAATGTTTTTATCTTCTCTTTCATAACTATTAAAACAACGATAACTTGCTAACTAAATTGCTTCCACAGGAATCACAACCCCAGAGTTGGAAGACTTACTTCCCAATTCGGGAAATGAGACCATCTAAAGGAGCAAGTGAATGCACCATTGGTCAGCTCTCTCTATGTGACATTCTAGTTATCATGTAAAATGTGTTCCAGTTGTAAATACAGCATGAAAGTGATCCACCGTTAGTAAACCAAACCAGTTCTTGTGTCCTTATGTTGTGATCTCACTTACAGCTCAGAAAAAAACTTGATTTGTTTTGGAAACTACAAGGTTGAACTTTATATCATTTGATTTTTATCGTCCTCTTAAGTTGACTCAGTGTTAGCAGTGAGCGCTGCGCGCTCTCTCTCCCCCAGGCTGTCTCATTATCTTGATTCTTGGGAAACCCTGCAGCGAGTTTCTGTTACGTCATGTTTACATGACAAATCTTCACAATCCCAAAAGACTCATGTACCTCAGAGGACTGGAAACATTACATCTGATCCCAGCTCTGTTATCAAATCTGACGACTTGCCACCAGTCAGACTAACGTAGCAGTCGACTCAGAGTGGAAGTCTTGCTGTGTTTTTGGGTCGGCTGCATGTCTGTGTTAATCTGCAGCTTAAGCTTCTTCTTGTTTTCCTGAGGTAAACAGTTGTGGTCAACAACAGGCCTGCTTAACGTCACTGCAGTGGTGTTGACATGGAATAAATTAACACTGTTTGCCTAATGTTACGACACGTACACAATGTTATGTAGAGCTGTCAGTGGATAGCCTATTTAATTGAGTTTTTTCTGTTAGTCTTTTAGTATCTCTGAGAAAACAGATCTCATCTACATTTATGTAAAAATGACACCCCATCCTATCCTCCCACATTATCATACACATACAGATTGGATAAAGATGAAGAAAGACAATGATGTGGGGACAAAACATCCTATATGAAAAGTCAATAGAGCTAAGTACATTTACTTGTGTACATTTACTCAATTGTGGCTTTAAGCTACTTGTACGTTATAAAACAAGTGCTTCTATTTACTTTACACTCCATGACATTTAAGAAGGTCATAAGTTTAAGTCTGGAATTAAGTCTATAAGTTATATTTTTCTTATAAAAAAGGGAAAGAAATCTGCTACTAGGAATACAACCTGTTTCCAATGCAAATCATTTAATGTCCACAATACCTAAAGACAGGCAGACATGCCTTTTAATGGATGTTTTTGAAGATTAAACTAGACGTACTACTTAAAATAGCAGCTCCATCTCAACCAACTAGTTGCACAACACTTGAGTAAAATTCTGAATACAGAACCTTTACTTGTATTTTACACAATAATTTGACATTTATTGAGAGAAATAGACATTTTGGGAAACTTGTTTATTTGCTTTTTTGCTGAGAGCCAGAGGAGAAAATGTTTACCTCTCTCCTGTTTATACTGTAAATATATGACTGTAAAGCCAGCAGCATGTAAACTTAGCACAAGACTTAAAAAGGGAGAAACAGCCAGACTAATGGCTCTATCAAAATCAAATAGGCTCTGTCTCAATCTTAATTTCCTATTCACAAAGAAAATTACATCTGTTTAAAGTATCAAAAACTGTTAAAAGACTATTACTACTACCAGGCCAATATCTTATCTATCTCAGATTTCTCTGTGCAGTGTGATCAGGAGAAGCAGAAGAGCATTAAATGTTACAATGCTAAATATTATTTTTGTCCAATTATACATGCACTAATATATTAATACCTGGCAAACACTTAAAGTACAGCATGTGAACAAGTTAGAAATTAAACAGGGGTCTCATATTAATCCTGTACCTTTGGACAGAGCCAGTGAGCTTTTACCCCCTGCACCCAGTCTTAATGCTAAGCTAAGCTAGCCGGTTGTACCTTTAAATTTACCGTACAGACATGAGAGTATAGCTTATTTATTTCCATCCAACTCTCAGCCAAAAGGTAGGCCTAAATAACGCTTTTTTCACAAAATGCTGAATTATTCCTTTAAGTAAAGGATCCAAAAACATCCCCCAACCCTGCTAGCCTGCAATAAAAGTTTAGATTATAAAAACTAAATCAAATGTAAATGGAGCAGCTCCTACCTATCTGATCATTATAATATAGTTAATTGGTCAATAAGAGGTCTAGTGGCGTTCAAAAACACCAGTACAAATGAAGTTAAACTTATCTATTCCGTCTTCCAGATAAAGTTGCCCCCCCAAATCAACGCTCTCCTATGATGGCGACACAAACAGGCTGAGTAATCTGATTAAGTGTACTCTGAGTAACCGGACGGCAACCAGTCACTCTCTACTGAACAAGTCCAGACACACCTTATCACTCTCTCACTGAAAGTTGACTAAAAAACACAATATCCATTGTCATTACACCACATCATGTGTGGGAAAATAGTCATGGAGTTCAGGGGAAAGTATGAGTACCTTCTACATGTTGTACTGCAGTGTTCCTGATGTCATGCATCGTTTAACCGTGTACTTGTGTATATTTGTACCTGCACTCGTGTATCTGCACGCGTGTAGCAGTGGGTATATGGGACAATAACGGCTGTATCGACTTGCATCATGTCCTCACTTGCTTCACTGCCACCATGTGTGTTGTGTGGATGTCACAACAGCCCCTGCCGCCCTCCTCCGCTCACTCCCCCATCACCACTGTGAGAACACCTCACCCCCTTGATTCCCAGACGAGGACACACCCAAAATACAGACAGACAACCAATCAAAACACACAATTCCCGTATGCAAATGACACTCTACTAAACATTGTTAACTGTCACTGTTTAAAACTATGAATCAAAAACACTGACATGGTTATATCTGTTTTTATCTGTCCATCTGTTCTCCGGCTTGGCTACGGATTAAGACGCAGCTTGAAGAAACATAAAGACAAACTCAGTGTCAAACAGCACATCTTTAGTGTAACCTAAATATGTATAAATAAAGACATACATTTATAAATCATTTTCACAACCTCTAAAAGTAAAAATAAATTGTCACAAGGTTATTTCAATTTAGCTTCTGTAATTTTCAGTTAGCTTAGCATTTGCTGCCTTCACAAGTCAAGTAAAAATTCCCATTTGCTAAATGTCTACACAGCTGTCTCGTGAATTTGTCTCATTATCCAATACACATTAAAAGGACATTTAGTTATGTTGCTGCTAATAATATCTTAGCATGAAGAAAATTGTGCTATCAATGGCTTACATTAAGCTAGTTGGCTGAGGAACTCAAACTATATTGTTATACTTAGCAAAATGTTAACATTAGTAGCCTTGAACAAGTAGTTTCAGAGCTATAATGTCAGTAACGCTGTTCACAGTGGAATTTGGAATGACAATTTTTCAAGCTAACATCAGACTCAACAAACATTAAACCTTACATAATATCCAAATTGTGATTGCTTGCAGTTGCTAAATCCAAACAACTTCACCTCATCATGCTAATTAACAGTCACAAGCTTGACATATCGTCATATAAACTAATGGAGGTTAATGTAATGCTACCGTAAGAAAATCTTACTGTGCAGCATGCAGGCAGTCAAAAACTGACATAATTTTGTCCACCATGCAGACCCAGACCCTTCATCCCCCCATAAATATAATAAACAAGATATTTTTGATTCAAGTGTAAGTTTGAATCAGCCAAAATCACTCCCAGCATCATGCACCTCCAACAGTCTACATTTGCATTTGAACGTCTCTCACAAAATGCAAATACAATCTTTCTTTAATCCACACCCGATGTGTATCTCACACTTGATAATGATGCCTAGTTGTATCTCTCCTCGAAACAGTCGACTCTTTGAATTCAAATCAAAAGGGAAGGTGTTAAGATCAGTCACAGATGACTCCTCTGCTCTCCATTCTGACGAGATAATACAGTCGTTTACTGGTGATCTTCAGGAGAATGGGATGGCAGATGTGTCCTGCAGAGCGGACAGTGTGTTGATGAGATTGTGACAAATTTAGTGAGTAAGCCCTCACTCAGACTTTTGTCAGATTGCGTCTGTATTTCATCACAGAAGAAAGCTTGCACTCACAATAGACAGGACTTGATGATTTTGCAATAAACAACAGCACAGACTTATATTGTATGTAAAAGTCATGAGAAAAATGAATAATGTGATCGAAAAGAAGTGTTTTCGAAAAGCTACTTAATGTATTATATAAAGACAATAATGTGTATATTAGAATTAGAACAGTGGTTAGGGCTTTATTTTGCAACAATAAAATATCATCCCAGTGGCTGCAGTTGCAGCAACTGTATGAGTCACCAGTTTGACAATTATCTATTGATAATTTGCCATTTTGTAACACACCTGCATGAGTTTAAGAAGTGGTTCACACACTCATCTCTGACGACATTACCATTCTCCGTGTATTAATAATACTGTTTTTCTCTCATTTACTCCTATGCTAATATAAGCACTTGTAAAATCACTGCAGGCTGATGCTGCAGTCTGTTTCTGTGCTGTTTCCCTTCGCCTGTATTGTGGCGTCTGTTGCATATGTTGTTAATTAATTGTAACAACACTATATGATCGTAAATTTAGTGAAAGCAAATTAAAACTGCGTATTTCACACCAGTTTCCCCATTTTACACCACAAAACACAACATTTCACATCTGAGCTGCTGATAGCTGGTAACGTCCTGGATGTCTTCGGCTCGTCAGTAACATAATGAGCCCTGAGACAAGTCTGTTTGAAGTGCTAATCGCCTCATCGTTCCCAGACTGTGAAATGCACTCTTCAGTTGTTTCATCAAAAGCTGCATGTACTTCATCTGTGCATGACTTTGATCATGCACGGTCATTGAAGGACACTCTGAAGTCATTATATCCCTTGATGACTGCAGATAAACATAAAGGCAAACTCTGACAACTTACAGTGGAAAGAAGTGTATCTGATAATGTTTTGGATGACCCAGGTTTATTTCAAACCTGCAGCAATGACTGAAGGTCAGTGATTATCCACTGTTGTCTGTGTTTGCAAGCGTTGGAGGCTGTTTGCACATTAACCTCCCTATGCATTACTCAACTGCATGAATGACGAGCGCAGCAGATTCACAGAGGCGCACTAAAGCTGTTGACTGTGGGACAGAAATAATCGTTGTTGCCTCCAGGCAAAGTCACAGTCAGGAACTGGGACAATTCTCACTGGCTTTGCTTGACACCGAAACTGACAGTTTATGTTTTGACAGAGTTAATGGGAGTTCCTTTCTTTTTTTCAAACAACAGACTTGCACAGTTTATGTGACTGACAGATGGCCTTTGTTATGCAAATGGACCATATAAGAGAATAGCATGAGAAATAAGGAGCAGTGGTTTAATTAGTACTCAGATCTTAATAAAAGTAGCAATACCACAGTTTAAAAACACTCCATTAAAAGTAATAGTGCTGAATTAAGAAACTTAAACTGAAGTATTAGCATCAAAATATACCCTAAATATAATGATGCATTATGCAGAATGATCAATTTCAGAATAATATATGTTATATAAATAGATTATGATTGTTCAAGCATTCATGCTGGTGATGCATTATATTATTATTATGAATAATAATAATAACAAAAATAATAACATGATGTTACAACTACAACAACTACTATTGCTATTAATAATAATAATATATTTTTTAATTTAGTCTTACTATATACTGCCCGCTAGATTATTCTATAATAATACACCAACATTTGATTTTATATATATTTAATGTTAATGAATCTGCAAAGTAATTAGTCACAAAAGGTAACTATTTATATCAATAATTAAATAATTTAGTGCAGCAAAAAGTAAAATATTTTGCTAAATGTAATGGAGTCAAAGTACAAAAGTATCTTAAAATCAAAATACAAGTAAAGTTTTTAAAACTCTCCTGAAGTACAGCACTACAGTACATTTACTTTCCACTAATGTTGGTGTTTTTTATGCTTCTGTTTTGTCACTGATTCCCAGAAACACTCAGCCACTGAAGGGAAAATACAACAATAACAACAACAAAATCACAGCAAAGAGTTTTTTGTCTGTGTGAAAGAGACGTTGCCAAGTCTTCCCCAAAGCAAAACTGTTCAAACTGCCAATTTAGATGACCGAGGAGCAGCAGCAGTGAGCCAATGGGCTTTGTCCTGGGCCAGGCAGACCTGTCGGTGCACCTGCTGATTCCCAGGCCTCCTTGCCAATCTTCGACTACAGTGAAACCCAGCAAGAGTGAAACTGGCCCTGAGCCAGGGGAAGAGCTGGTTGACTACTCCTGACACAAACGCTAAGAGCAGGGGATCCTGGGAGGAGGACCAGCCCTGAGATGAGAAAAATAGATGACTAACCACGAGAAGAGAGAGAGAGGAGGAGGATCAGCTCTCTGAACTCCTGGGAACATAAAACCTGTCTGACGCGGCCTTCACGATTGCTCAATGAGTGTACTATGACTGCACCACCTGTACGTGTCTGTGTTGGAGTGAGTTACCTCACCTGCAATTAATAGGACAGTTTTTGTGTTTGGTATTTCATGCATTAATGCAGAACCTTGCAGAACCTCTGTGTTTTTCATTTGAAAGAAGGACAGAAAACGGTTTGAGTGGAAAAGAGTCATAAATAAGACGTGACATTTCAGCGTGTTTCCCAAGGCCTCATGGCCTGTCTTGACCCTCTCAAGATGTTAATAACCATAGTGCTCCTGACCTTCATCTGCCCTCACACAAGGCTGAACATCCCTTACCTTCTGCAAAACACAGACACACGCAGTGTAAACCTTTTGATTAACAGCGATCATGTTTCTCAGTGGTCCCCCGACTCCTACTGAGCCCTCAGAATACCTCAAGGCTGAAACACGCCGGTCCATGCTTACACTCTGGCTGCTTCTGACTGTGGTCTATTCGTGATTGTGTTAATTTATTATATAATTTCCCTGTCGCAATATCATTACACTCAGATATGGGACATGGAAACATTGCTGCAACAGTGTTTGGTGCAGCAGGAAACATGAGCAAACAAGTCACTAATCCCTGCTTATACAGGAAAACAGTGCATGGAAATATAGTATGTACTTTACAGGTAGAGTCAATCAAAATGTAACCTGTGATTAATGTTTGGGTGATAATCTCACAACACTTCCATTTTACTATCATCAAATACATTTGGCTAACCTGGGATTCAAAAAGTACAAATATATAAGACCTATGTAGTAATAAAACAGTGCTGTGCTGAAGTCTGTTCCCCCTTTATGCCTGGTATAACATAGGACTCTGCACAGATAGTGCCCCCGTTTATCTGGCCAATTAGGGGGTCATACATGACAACATTAGCATTCATTCAAATGCAAGAAACTGAGGTAGCTATCTGGCTCTTTAGCTGCTAAATGCTCTGCTATGTCCACCAGAGGACTGCTAGCCCTGCCTGTTATTTTGGAGCCTTTTTCACAACCTGTTGCATCTGAAAACAATTCTCATGAAAGTAGAAAGAGTGAACAAGAACCACAAAGGGTGTAAAAAAAAAACCTAAAAACTATAACTTGCAATGTGCTAAAAAGATCAACAGAGGGGTGATAATTATTTGTGTGTTCAACACAATAAGCAAACCCTTTTACAAAGTCATTTGATGCACTGTTAATAATAATAAAAACATTTAAAATCCTTTTGTTCATTTGACCTCTTGAAATGGCAGTGGATTAAGCTTTTCAAACTGTCTTAGCTGGCAACAACTGGTTCCTGAAGGTCAACTCAAAGTTCACCACTGGTCCGACTGCTCCAGTGGAGTCAGATGACAAACACGGCTCCTCTCGGTGACCTCTCCATACGAGGTCATTAAGCTGAGACGAAGGATGTCCCACTTTAAGCCATTGATAACAGCCGTTCAAACAGAACCCTGACACATGACTGCATGATGGACGGCACACTGACTAATGACAAACAGATTGCTGATGTATTGGTGTGAGTGTGTGTTTTTTCTCTCCTCTTGCTCATCTGTGACTCATCCAACCCGCTCTCAACACATGCACTGCAGAGCTGTCGGCTCCACAAGTGTTTTGCAACCCCTCTCTGTTCTGGTCTGTTCTGTTCTGTTCATCTCTCCCTGTTACGGTCAAGTGAAGTGAAGTCAAGTAGGTTTTTTATATACAGCCCAATATCACAAATCACAATTTTGCCTCAGAGGGTTTTACAACCTGTACAGATGCCTTCTGTCATTTGCCCTCACTCCGGATAAGGGAAAACTTCCCTTGATGATCAGACATACAATGTAAAAAAGAATCTGTTGTTGATGTATTTTTTCAATGCAAGCCGTTTTCTCATATGAACTCTGAACAATATCCAGACCTGATTCTCCGAACACTGTCCAGAGTTGCCCCTTGACACACGCAGAACACAACGGGAGATTATCGGTGTCAGACGTGTTCTCACCTACTGGAAAGTTTGGTTTAGGTGAGGAGTGGCGCCTGCAAGAAGCAGGACATGATGCAATAAGTATGCTGCACAATTCACGGCCCCATAGCTGGTTCGTCATTTGGTCATTGAGTCATAAATAACCAAGCCTATATATTGAGTCGGCGTCTTTGGGTTTGGGACCCTTCGTCTGATTGTATTCTTCTGGTTTCATGCCACTCACATGATAGAAATGTCACTATAGATTCTCCAGACAATGACCAGCTCAGTTCAATCGGACATAACACTAACTTTATACTTCAGAGTTGGCAGAGTAAAATTCCTTCAATGTCCACTTGAACTGATTCAAATTTCTTGCATGAATCGCCCCTTGATGAATACAGGGTTGAGGTGCATGTGTGAAATGGGCTTCAGGCTAAAAACAGAGCAATTTAACAGCCTTTTTTATGCTTTTTTCATAGTCACACTTAGACAAATGTCACTGATGTTGTCCAATTTCAAAATCAATGTGCCCTCTCCATTGTTGTGATAACCCAGCACACTGCTACTGTTTATTCTCAAGCAGTGAATTTGACTAAATCTCAATCTCTAATGTCTCTAGCCCTTTCACAATCAGACACAGCCATCAATCACAGCATGGCACTGCCAAACCCCATCAGCACTCATGTGGATTGCATTAGAATTGGCCGAGCCGGGGCACAGCTGGACGCCAGAGGTTACTTATCATATCCTTGCAGTGAGAGATGGTTCAGGAAAAGTACCCAGGGTGCTGATGAGGATTATTCAGACTCCCTGCAGAGAACAGAGCTCTCTGCTTTTAGTGTTTCTTTTTTTAAAAACTCTTCCCTGAATGCAAAGCAGTCGCTACGATCAGACTTGGTAAGTGATTGCTTGTGAATTGCGCAGTTATAACATCGCAGTAGTTGTTCTAAAAATACACATAACACAGCAGCTATAAGTTGCACTTCATTTATTTGCATCACATCACTCCCACGTGTAAAAAGACACACAGGTAAGAGAAGGAGATGGTAAGAGTCAGTTAGATTATTAGAGACAAAATGTAACAACATATGGGGTATATTAATGCATTTAAAATCCATGTCTTTTCTCAAATTTCATACACATAAACATGAGTAATTCACTGTTTTAACAAACAGAATAGCATATACATTAAGCTGACTTCCACAAGAAGTATAATAAAGTCCTCGCCCTGGCTCTGGTCACTTGTAGATCCACCAGATATGTTTGTACTGGAGTGCAAAGTTTGACTTTCTTTAGCGCACATCACAGAGACAACGCTTTTTTTAAAAAGTGTATTAACTTACACTTACACTGAAGCAGAAGCTGTTTGGCGTCTAGCTCTGTACACACCGGGCTATTGAGGAGATAAGGAGTGTATTAAGCTTGTAAACAAAGAGAGGCGAATTCAAAAAGCGGGTGGTGGTGGGAGGATCCGCAGGGTGGAAGTCAAGACTCCTGCAGTGCTTGCTTTTACAGATGCAGATTGATTGGAAGACTGTGACAAAGAGCCAAAGGTTACCGCTCCCTTGCAACCTTTCACCTCAGACAAGAGGATTCTCAAACAAATACGAGAATTAAGACAGAGGAAATAGATTTGTTTCTGATTTGTCACAAACAGATCATCCCGCAGTGTTTTCACAGAAATCATTTGATACAAAATCCAATTAGAGATAAACGTCAGCGGTGATAAGATCGTCAGTTGATTAACTAGTTAGAAGGCGAGAAAATACCAGCCCAAAACCAGCCAGGGGAGCTTTCGCACACAGGTAAGAATGTGTCACGTCGCACTGCAACCTGAACTTGCAGCTGCTGCATATAAATAGGCTGGTGTAGCCAGAGAGCAGAGAGTACAACAGACGAGCGGCTAACGCCCATCTGCTCAAACACAACCCGGACACTTTCTGTTTCTCTCTCACTTACATTAAAGCCTGCAGCTGGTGGCAGAGCACACCATGCAAATTCACCACATTTACATGACGGCCTGTGTTTTCTCCCCGTGGCTGCTTTAAAGTCTCAATTCGCTGCCCTGCTTCTGTAAAAGCATACACTTTGATTCTAATAGGTAGCACGTGTTTTTTTAGTGCCCTGGATCGATCAAGCATTTGAATATAATGTCAGCAACATTTCTGACTGCTTGAGTGTGAAGGCAGACCCTGTCTGACCCAGAATCCTCTCTGCTGCCTCCACAGATGTTTGCTCAATGCTCACTGTCCTCATGTATTGGTTCCTCTTGCACCATTTGGCATCCCAGAGTAAAATTAGCCAAATTCTTAAAAGGGAAGGTGCCACACATATCAGAGCAAGTAAATTATTTAAATAAATTAAGGTTCTGTCCACAACCCACAGGGTTAGCAGTCAATTTAGACGAAGCAGAAGAACTTCTTCCAGCTGCACCTGGAGAAAGCTTTAGTGCGCCTGTCGGAAAACCTCCGCTTCTTGGACTTGCGGGTTTTGTTCTTAATGGCGGCAAAGATGGCAGAATCAAACGCCTCCTTCAAGTTCTTTTGCGTGAGCGAGGAACACTCAATGTAGTCTGTAGCCCTGATTTTGTCCGCCATGCTCCGGGCTCGGGAGCTCAGAATGGGCTTGACGTTAGATCGGTCCAGGTTGATGAGGACGTTGACGTCCAACAAGAGGTCCGACTGAGTCCCAACGAGAACGATGGGCGAGGATGAGTTATACGCCCGGATCTCTGGAACCCATTTCTTGGTGATGTTGTGAAAGGAGGTGGGGTTGACCATGCTGAAGCAAAGGAGGAAGACGTCCGTGTGGGCATAGGACAGAGCTCGGAATTCATCAAATTCCTCCTGAAGGGAACATGGAGACAGAGAGCGCAGGTTAGAGCCAAGCAAAATATGTGCAGACATGATGGAAGACAGAAACTGAGTCAGTGAAGTATGATGAAAGATAATCTATTAACAGTCATGGCGAAACAATGTTACTGAGTCACATACTGGATGAAGCAATGAAGTTTGTACCTTCATAGTTCATCATTTCATAACACACAAAAATCTGTATGTCGTATTAACAATAGGGATTTTATGTTTACATTTACTACAAATTAAATATAAAAAAACACCCTGTAGAATTAAAATTGTGACATCTTCTAAATAATTTAGTCTTGAAAAAAACAAACTAATAGTCTCACCTGTCCAGCAGTGTCCACAAGCTGAACTTTAACTGGAGATCCTTCTACTTGGACCTGACCTGTTGGAAAACAGTAACATGAATCAGTTAGTATCCATCCAGTTTACTTGATTCCAGACATATTCCAAAGCAAAAAAGTACAAAACACAAATGCACACATTAAAATGTTACGCCTAATTTATTAGTTCATCAACAAAAAAAATATTGCTGATGAATGTCATTTTTCATGCAAAAATTCTGTTTGCAGCATCGGGTCTATAGAGATTTCTTGCTTTTATCAGTTTTATATTACATTAATCCGATTTTTTGGGTGTGTTTTAGATTGACAAAATAATACATTTATAGACATCACCTTGGCCATTAGGAAACTGGGATGGGAATTTGCCATTACCTCATAATATTTTATAGACCAAACGATTTATTGAGAGAGTAATCGGTGGATTAATCAATAATGAATATAATCGGGGGGGTTTTCAGCCCTAATGAGAACAGGTTTAAGTTAAAGCCGTCACATGATAGTCTTCTATGAGCGTCAGTAAACACATAGCCAAAGAAAACACACCAGTATACATGCAAATGGAGGCCATCAATACGTTAATAAAACTAGTGATTGCTTACTATTAGGTTGTGATAAATAAATCAATAAGAAGACTACTGCTGTATGATCACTCACCAGAGAAGACATCAAAGCCGGTCTGTTGGTATTCTGTCGGGTATCCATTGGAGGTGTAGCTGATTATCATGCTGGTCTTCCCGACGGCTCCGTCTCCGACCAGCATACAGCTGATGACCCCAGGCTCCAGCTCATCCTCCCGGGTCAGCCCGCAAGCGGAAGGGACTCGGGACTCGTGGGAGAAGTAATCCATGTGAGGTGGCATGTCGAGCCGCACATTAAACTTATGAACGCAGTCAGACTCTCCTCGTTACTGATCACCTTGTGAGACTAGATACTGAGAGTGAGCTTGGTAGACTGTCAGTCTCATCACATACCGCCAGGCTGCCTGTCCTGTTCTGACTGACGGGACACATGTGCGGGGCGGGACGCTTTTAGGGGAAGTTTGTGCTCAGACAGGTTGTGATTTGCATAGACACTCCCACCTGGAAAAGATAGATAGATAGATAGATAGATAGATAGATAGATAGATAGATAGATACCGATGATCTGTACTGTCATGGTTGTACAATTAATGATGCACTGAGTCAATGCAAATAATGCAAATCAAATCAAATAAATAAATACTTTTTTTTTATTATAATGTACTATCTCAACATTCAGTGATGGGATGTAACAAAGTACATTTACTCAAGTACTGTACTTAAGTGCAATTTGAGGTTCATTACTTGAGTATTTCAATTTTATGCCATTTAATACGTCTGCTCCACTGCATTCTGGAGGCGAATATTGCACACTTTACTCCACTATATTTATTCTAACATTAAGTATTAGTTACTCTCCAGATTCAGATTGCTACTACATAAAAGTGAATTAATAAATTGTGATATATTATTATAAGTTACAGTACCCAGTAGTATAATATGAAGACATTACAGTAGTTTAATCTGTCTCAGCTACCTCATTAACGTAATTAAAAACATAAATGCATCTATAATTACAATGCTATAAAGAATAACATATATATAATTCTGAAATGGGCCATCCTTCATGATGACAACTTTCACTTTGATGCTGACACGTTTGTAGCCTACATTTACTTAAATACTATTTTGAATGTCACACAGTATTCTTACACTGTAGTATTTACTTTTAGTTTAGTAGAGCTTCGAGTACTTCCACCACTGTCAACATCTCATCAGCAACCACTGGCTCTAAGTTTGGACGAACAGCGCCCCCCGGCGCCAAACAGGAGCACTACATCAAATGTGATCACATGATGTGTGTCGCTGTCACCTGATTACCCGTACCCACCCTGTGGTATGTAGTCGGAAGCTAAGCTAGCTGATATTATAGCATGAGTAATTGAAAATTATATATTCTCACGTTGGCTGCAGCGTAAGATATTATACTCTAGATATTGCTTCTGATGTAGACGCATGCGGAGAGAAGAAGTAGGCTCGTGTGCCCTTAACGGGTGGAAGTTGCGTTAGCTAACGTTAGGTCGCTATTCAGCAATGTCGTCCTAGGTTCGTTTCCTCGTCATTCATTATATTTGTTGGGAATTTGTTTACCAGTATTGAAATAAGGTCAAAAAAGCTACACTGAACCATGGCTTCAATTCTTGACGAGTACGAGGACTCGCAGAACACCAGGCAAAGTGCGCAGCAGCACAGCCGCTTGTCAACAGCCAACATCGACATAACACATTCAGGTAGGACCCCTGTTCCTGTCTGGAGATGCTAGCTACATGCAAGGATGCTATAACGTCATTATTACTGAGAAAAAAGTAAAGCTAACATAGATACTGGAATGCTTTTGTTGACTCGGTGCGAAAACTGACATCACGCTGTACTTGTTCCTTATCATCATAGGTTTTGTGAATGTGAGACTCGAGGAAGAGAAACCGATATTCAACAAGCAGAGGATCGATTTTACACCGCCCGAAAAGATAAACCATCTTTCAGTGTGCAACAATCAGCTATGCATGAGTCTGGGAAAGGACACCCTGCTGAGGTAAACAACACTATCATAAGCGCTCTGTGTTTATGGTCAATAATGTTTGCATGGTTTTGATTGGTTTACTTTTTGTTCTTAACTGTGATCTGTTCTCATCTGTTGCTAACCTTAGTTTATTGGAGATGCTAATGATAATGTTTCATGTTCTGTTCTGTACAGGATCGATTTGGCCAAGCCTGATCAGCCCAATCAGATTGAATTAGGCAGGAAAGATGAAAGTAAAGTGCACAGACTGTTCCTGGACCCCACCGGTGAGAAAAAAAAGCACAATGCTTATTCAGATTCTCATTTGAAAACATTGCCTATAGGCCACAATTACTGTATCCAAATTACTAAGTATTCTGTACTGATTAGGTGCAACAATATGGGAATATCTACTTAATACCCAATTTATACCTAGTATAGTTTAGCCTTGCTTGATACACACTTCTTATTAAGACAGTATTTTCATATGATTAAATAGAAATATGCCAGAAACTGCAGCAACACCTTAAAGGGATTGTTTGGATACTCAAAAGTGGGGTTGTATGAAGTAGTTATCCATAGTAGTATTGTATTACTTATAGTAGCTGGTGGTCGGCGTGCCCCCACGCTTGGAGAAGCAGGGAGGAGTACCAACATGGAAGCTAGGCAATATACTGCTGTGGACGGGGGCAGCAGCAAAACAAAAAAATCTATATCAGTTTAAGTGTACGCTATATTTAGAATATTTTCACCACTTTACCTGGCTGCCAGACAGCCCTGTTTAAGTTTTAATCATACAACTCTACTTCAAATGAGCCGAATTATCCCTTGAAGCCTTCACATTAAATGCTACGACATACGGTTTAAATATTAATGTGGCAGTGTCATGGCTATGACTTCATAACAACAGCATCTGTATCCTCCTCCATATTTTCCCTATGCAGGCTCCCATCTGCTGATCTGCCTGAGCACCAGTGAGTGTTTGTACCTCAACAGAAACACGCAGAAGGTGCGCAGTCTGTCCCGCTGGAGAGGCCACCTCATCGAGAGCGTTGGCTGGAACAAGCTGCTGGGCAATGAGACCAACACTGGACCCATCCTGGTTGGCACCAGTCAAGGCATTATCTTTGAGGCTGAGATCTCTGCAACTGAAGGCAGCCTGTTCAACAACAATCCAGATCAATACTTCAGACAGGTGTGGTCATCCTTTATTTGTAGTATTAAGTGAATGTATTTATTTCATTTTGTGTTTCGTGGTACTGTAGAGAACACTGACCTACACACTACTTCTTCTCTTGGTATGCAACTACATAATAACATCTTCTCTACCTGAGACAGGTCCACTCCCTGGAGGAGGATGGGAGGCCTGCACCCGTCTGCTGCCTGGAGGTGGAGCGAGGCCTGGAGAACAAGTACTTCATCATCGCCACCACCCGCAAACGCCTGTTCCAGTTTGTGGGTAAGGTGGCCGAGGGGTCGGAGCAGCAGGGCTTCAGCTCCATCTTCAGCCAGAACCAGGACCTCCTGCCCAGCTTCCAGGAGTTCCCAGCCAACATGGGCTACAGTGAGATCACCTTCTACACCTCAAAGCTCCGATCCTCCCCTAAGGCGTTCGCCTGGATGATGGGTAATGGAGTTCTTTATGGGCAGCTGGACTATGTCAGGCCTGACTCCCTGCTGAGTGATGTCCAGGTAAATGTTTTTGTGCATGGGACCGTTTTTTGTTAGGCTTGTGTTCAAAATTTGAGCCTGACCCATATCAGATTTTTGAGACCAATGCCAATATTGACTTTAGGGCGGGAAAATTAATCAATAACCAATATGGCTGCTGATATAATAATTTTTTGAGCTGGAATAAAAATCTACCATTTTTATGTGGATGTGCACAGATTTTTCACCACTCTGCAAATGTACGCAGAGCTACTTTCTCAAAAATAAAACTTTATTATATAATGTTTAACATTGTTATACATTATTATACATTATACAAAACATATATTGCATTGTCAGCCAATTCTATAAATGATAACAGAAAATTATAAATTAATAGCAATAAAATAATTAGCTAAATAAGCATCATTACAGTTCAGTTTCAGCTGACTGCTGACAATTTTTTTAAAAATTGAAAAAGAATTAAAAAAAACAAATTTGAACACTTTCTAAATCACAACAAGCAACATTTTCTGCATGTTACAGATATGCCTATGATTGGCCAATATCGGCCAATAATATCTTTCAACTGATATATCTGTGGGCTCTAGTTAAATTGTTCCAATTGAGCCAAACACTGGACCAGACCAGTAAACTACTAAGTCCCACACCAGGGACTGAAAGAGTCCATGAATGAGTGTGTGGTGACTCCATTCTGGTGGTGACAGTAATGCACTTTTATGCTGGTTTGCCAACCGCCAATAAAGAGAAGATGAAGCAGAGTGTGAGGCTCACTTCATTCGTCCATAATGTTTCCATATTGGCACTCTTTATTTTTGTGTGAGACTAACACTGCCAGGTCTCTTCTTATCACCCCAGAACACACGCTGACGTTCTAGTAAACAAACACAGTGTGCATCCTCCCACCTCTACAGATCTCTGTCATGTTAATGGCCTTGGTTGGCAGTAAATTGCATTGGGCCTATCAGACACTAGTGGCTCTGTTAGTTAAAGCATAATATCATGTTAATTAAATGATTGCAGATATACTTTGGAAGCTGTTATTATATCTAGGCGACCTGTAAATGTTAGTTAGATTTATTGCTGTGAGACCATCAGCGTAGATTGCTGATATAGGCTCGTTTTTAATTTGTTAGTATGTGTCATAATGACAAGTTCAGCCGATTGGCAAAAAATCAAGCTGGTTTAAGTGATGAAGTAATATTTATTTTATTTAATTAATTTATTTCTGCCGTCTCCACATTTGCCTGTGTTGTCTTTATTTTCACATTCCTTTTCCATATTTTCTCCTTCATAATCAAACAGGTATGGGAGTACACCCCTGACATTGACATTAGTCTCAACAAGCCCATCTCCATTGTGCTGACACAGTTCCACTTCCTGCTGCTGCTCCATGACCGAGTTAAGGCCATCTGCACTCTGAATGGGCAAGTGGTTTATGAAGACGTGTTCCCAGATAAATTTGGGACCCTTAAGAAGATGATCAAGGACCCAGTTGGTGGGTTGGTGTGGATCTACTCTGAGCGGGCAGTTTTCCGATACCACATCCAGCGGGAGTCCAGGGACGTGTGGCAGATGTACATGAGCATGACGAAATTCGACCTGGCCAAGGAGTACTGCCGCGACCGTCCTGAGTGCATGGACATGGTGCTGGCTAAAGAGGCTGAGCACTGCTTCCAGAACAAGCGCTACATCGAGAGTGCCAAGTGCTATGCCCTGACACAGAACTACTTTGAAGAAATAGCGCTCAAGTTCATTGAAGCCAAACAAGAGGAAGCCCTAAAGGAGTTCTTACTGAAAAAACTGAATAATTTGAAACAGAGCGAGAGAACGCAGATCACCCTGCTGGTCACCTGGCTTGCCGAGCTCTACTTGAACCGGCTCGGACAGCTGGAAAGTGATGGAAACACCATCATCTTCGAGGAGACTCGTGACGAGTTTCGCCAATTCCTCAACAGCTCCAAGCACAAGGAGTGCCTGTTCAACAACCGCAGCACCATCTACGACCTGCTGGCCAGCCACGGCAACGTGGACGACATGGTTTACTTCTCCGTCGTCATGCAGGACTACGAGAGAGTGATATCCCACTACTGCCAACATGACGACTACAGTGCTGCTCTGGATGTTCTGTCCAAGCACTGTGATCAAAAGCTGTTTTACAAGTTCTCCCCCGTCCTCATGCAGCATATTCCCAAAAAGGTGGTGGACGCGTGGATCCAGATGGGCAAACGGCTGGACCCAAAGAAGCTTATCCCAGCTCTGATGAACTACAGTCAGATGGGCAGCACCCAGCAGATCAGTGAAACCATCCGCTACATGGAGTTCTGTGTGTACGAGCTGACCGTGACAGAGGAGGCCATTCACAACTACCTGCTGTCACTCTATGCCAAGTACAAGCCGGACTCTCTGCTGTGGTATCTGGAGCAGGCGGGCACACATTCATCAGAGATCCACTATGACCTAAAGTACGCCCTTAGGCTGTGTGCAGAAAACGGCTACCTCCGGGCCTGTGTCCTGGTCTATAGGATCATGGAACTGTATGAGGAGGCGGTGGATCTTGCTTTACAAGTAAGCCTTGCATGTAAATAAATACTGTAAAACACATACCTGAATGATCCAGTGCCGTGGAATCTATATTTTTATTGTCAAAAATTCCTGGTATCTTAAATATTTGACACAATCTGACAAATGTCACTAACTTGCAATGTATTTATCGTCCATAGGTAGATGTAGACTTAGCCAAGACCTGTGCAGACCTGCCTGAAGACGACGAGGAGCTGAGGAAAAAGCTTTGGCTGAAAATCGCCCGACATGTGGTTCAGGAGGAGAAAGATGTGAAGAAAGCCATGAACTGTCTGTCCAGCTGCAACCTGCTTAAGATTGAAGACATTCTGCCCTTCTTCCCAGACTTTGTCACCATTGACCATTTTAAGGTGCGTTACAAGTACTAACTCTCTGAACCAAAAGCTTCTTATGCTTCCTTCACATTTTTCTGGTTTTCCACTACAATATATAACTCCTGCACCTCTATAGTAATAGCACAGTCATGGCTTGAACAAAGGAGAACTCTTAAATGTCTTTGCTGTAATAACAGGTGTAATGCCATACATCATAAAAAAAATTAATTTCTTTGATAATTTATTATTACAAAAAAATGTCATAAAATGGAATCTCTATTTACATTTTTCCAAGTGCCCACAAGATCTCCCAGTATTCGAGAAAATTAGGGGCTCCACATGCTATATATTTACAGCTATTTTAAATTTCACAACCTCTCCTGTACTCTTCTCCCTGTCCTGTGGAAACAGCCTGCAGTCCAGTCCAATTTTCACTGAAGGCACGTTACTGTTGGTTTTAGTTGAGTCATACTTGGCAGACATATCCAGAATAAAGTTATTTTTTGGCCATTTTGTGGCTTTATTTCAAAACTTTCATCACATATGATCCATTTTGAGGACGGTTGCAAGGCAAAGTTAAATTTGATGATAATGCCTGTTTTTACAGATAAATTATGTGATTTTTGAAGATCTCTTTGGAGAGAAGGAAAGGAAAAAAACACACTTTTCGAACCAGTAACATAACATACAAGCAAAATGTTGTGTATTGCTTCAGATGGATTTACTTTATACTCTTTTCATTGTGGTTTGTCAGGAGGCTATCTGCAGCTCGCTGGAGGAGTACAACCAGCACATCGAGGAGCTGAAGCAGGAAATGGAGGAGGCCACAGAGAGCGCTAAACGCATCAGAGAAGACATCCAGGAAATGAGGAACAAATATGGTGTAGTGGACTCCCAAGAAAAGTGTGCTGCTTGTGACTTCCCATTGCTCAACAGGCCTTTCTATCTGTTCCTCTGTGGACACATGTTCCACTATGACTGCCTGCTTCAGGTAGCTCTCTGAAATTGCTTTACAATGTCAAAATGTGCTGCTGAACACACAGTGTTCTCTTAGTTTAGTCAGGTATTGTGCTTCAAACTTGCTTCAAATAATAAATTATGCCTAAACAACTTTATTATAATAATAATAATTCCATATTTTTTTCTTTTCAACCATCTAGGAAGTAACTCCTCACCTGACCGCCTACAAGCAGACTCGTCTGGAAGATCTGCAGAAAAAGCTGGCTGCAACTGCACAATCCTCCAAGTCACGCCAACGCCCGGTGGCCAAGGACGAAGGAGACACTTCCAGTCTGGGAAAGGGCAATGCAGGCACAAGCCGTGAACAGATAAAATCAGACATAGATGACCTCATCGCGTCTGAATGCGTGTACTGCGGCGAGCTGATGATCAAGTCCATCGACAAGCCTTTCATTGACCCGCAGAAATTTGAGGAGGAGAAATCCAGCTGGCTATGAATGAGGCCTCCTCTCCTCTCAGTGTGAAAAGACATGACAGCCTCTCATCTTGTATGTCAACGAAACTGCACCATCCGTAGGATTGACCCATTCAGGGGATACAGACTTTCACCTGATTGCCTGTTGGTAGTGCCTACTGTTAAAAAAAATGATATCAGTTTCAGTTGTTCTCTGCAGAATATTTTGTTGGCAGTATTTGAAGCTGATTTAAAGATCTTTGCACTTTGTTTGGGACTGCTAGTAAAAGGTGGACATTGTGGGCAATTATACAAGATGATGTGGTGATGTAAAATATTGCCAGGGCTGTACAATATATACAATGTGCCTGAACGTCTGATTTTATGGCAAAAAAGAAATAAAAAGCTAAAATCAGATATAACTGCACTATACATCTATTAACTGCATTAGGTTATACAAGGTCTTGTCTATTTGAAACATAACCTGCACTTAGACCGTATCTGTGTCACATTAGCTCAGTTCAGCCACTTCATTCTGCATCACTGTGTTCATCTTACATTTAACATGGGGCAAATTATCAAACTGTTCTTCATGTATTCACTGTTTTGTAATTTAATTGTGGTACATTAAAGCTTGTCAGCACGGATCGACTGATTGTTCTGGATGTTTAAATGTAATAAATATTTAACAAATCATTTGAACTATCAGCTGGACTTAAATAAATACAGAATCAACACATTTAATCACAGTTTCTCAGGAGGGCAACTACAGCTCCCTGGAGGAGTACAACAAAGTCAGCACATCGAGGAGTTAAGCTGGACATGGTCATAACCACATTTATTCAAGCATTAATCTGAACATTGTTTGGATCCATACCAGCCCCATGATGAATATTTTGTGTATCACATGATAATTACTACAGTAAGTGGGAGTGGATGTTCATACATTTATACATTAAAACAAGTATGTAATTTCTAAAAATATTCTGGAGCTTTCTATCCAACACTTGACATCAGAGATTAATTTTATAATTGTCACATTTTACTCCCAAATGCCTCACGATACCTAAAACGGAGTTCCCGTCTGATGACGTCAGACGCAGCTCGGCAATCTTCGCAGTGAGCAGACTCTATTAATCGACATCGGAAATTAATCGATGCTTTTGTATTAGTTGTGCATATTGGGCAACGACGGCATAAATAGTGGACATGTACATCAATAAATCAGAAAAGACTGCAACTGCGATTTTTTTGTCACAGTCAACACCTCGGAGACATCAACGTGCGAGCTTCCCTCTCTCTGTGATTGATTAAAACGCCTGCTCCTTGCTGTACCCTCGCCATGGCGTCGTGTCTCTGCTCTCTCAGTAACAGAAAGTGGCCGCCTCTCTGCTGTTGCTGCCGACTCAAAGCTCACAGACTCGCTCGGCGCCTCAAACCGCCATTTTGGAGTGAGAGAACCGAGAGTCGGCAGCAGCGAAGAGAGAGACGAAAGGGGGGACACGGGGCCGAGGTGAGAGACTCCATGGTGGTTGTTATGGCGAAGGAGCAATGGGGGAAGATGGCCGGGAGGGAGAAAGAATTAAAACATGGGGATCATTCGTTCACCAGGCAACCGAGTCCCCCGCTCGTATCCGCAGCAACGGTACGAGAGGCGCGGGCGGTGGGCCTTGCTGTCGCCGCATCGCGACTAGCCTGTTTAAGAGTTGCCATTAAACCAATATCATGTTAATACATAGTTTAGGCAGGGAGGTGGTGGCCTTAAAGAGACAGGGCCGATTTGAATACTTCATATTAATGGTGTGAGAGGACGTATGTGTCAAAAAGCTTAGTGTGTGATAAGCTAACGTTTATGATGAAAAGCTAACGTTACATTAGACGAGAGATAGCAAGGAGGCAGCCGCAAAAAGGCGAAGTGTTTAAGAAAATAACTATCAACGCTTACTGATATCTTCAGCTTATTCAAACAGTAAGCTGTCAGTGTGTGTATACAAGCACCTTGACCCTACTATCATTGATCGGAAGCAACGCTGCTTGTGCTTATATAGCAGGGCAGCTAACGGTCATTAGCTTGAAGGCTAGGCTACAACCCAATGCACCATCCAAGGTTAGCTAGCAAACCATGAATAACGCTAGCTTGGATTTGCTAGCTAGCTAATCATACTTTAACGATGCGACAGCAAAAGAAGATAAATGTTATTTTTAACAACACAGCTCTTAGTTTTTATTTATTTTTTAAAAAGGACGAACCCTTGCTTTAGTTCTTGTCATCATCTCACATGCGAGGCAGTGAACTTGCTTCAGAAAGTAAAGTGAATATTTAATGAATAGTAATTACAGAGGACAAACTATTTAACTTGCCACACATTGTTACTGTCAAAACGACCACGTGCAAACTCAGAAATATAACTCTAATTTACAATATAGTTATACTGAACTAACTCCCTCTTAGACTGGGATTGGTTAAATATAACTATTCATCCAGTCTGAAGATTTAATAAACTGATAGTGATAGAGAGTGACTGATATTAATTTAACGCTAGCCTGCACTATAATGGCCTTGCGTGTTATACAAACGAGGACAAGTATTGAAGAGTAGAGATGATCCAGCCAGTGAATTTTCTTCAGTGAAGTATTTACATTATAGTAGTGTTAGTGGAGTTGTTTCCTTTATTTTTTATTTATTTGATGTTTGTAAACTAAATATTGCATTCTGAAAAAGTTCCTTTTAAATCATAAGTGCTCACATTGTCAATATTAGGCAGAGTGTGGACATGTGGAAGAGCATTAGATGAGAATAAAAAATACATGTCATGTGGTTATCAGTACGTGACTGTGAACTTCTTCTTTTGTAGGGGATTTTCACCATTATCTGATCATTAATCTTGGAATCAAGAACAATGGCACCACTTACTGAGAAGGTAGGTCCACTGATTGTGCTATATTTTTGTTAATGAACTATCTGGAGAGCGGTCTGATATTTGGACTAAATGGCCATGCCGTTGCCATGACAAAGTTTGAAATGTAGGCAGTGATTACGCGTTGTGGAGCCAGGCTACAAGAAGTGTCTTCCACATCGCAGACTTGCTAGGAAAATCAGGAATGGGAAAATGATGGCAAAACTCAGCAACAGCTAATGAACCTCCCTTAGTAGAGCCTTACAGATCCAGTAGTTAACAGTGTCCTGTGCTTCGCATTCTGACCTTAAATCAGCTGCCTATCCCCTTCTTTCCCTCTCCTCTCTACTTCTCTCTCTACAGTAAAAGTTGCTGCCCTGCTGGGCAGAGGTGTCTGTGCTGCATGGCGTCAGGGCAGAGTGGCCGACTGGAGGCGGGGGCATCGGGGAGCTCTGGCCTGGCCAAACCTCTCTACCTGCAGCGCTTGGAAAGATCCCTGAGGTTGGACAGTTTCCTGCGCCAGACTGCAGCCATCTTCAATGGAGACATAACCAGGTACAGGCAAAGTGGAGTCTTTTAACCTCCTGAACCCCAAGCAGTTTCAGTTTGTTTTTTGTTCATTTTTGCTCCTGTCACATTTTACACACCGTGGCCTTGTTTTCCACTGCAATATGCAAGTATAACACAGTCACAATGCCATAAATAGTTAAAATAAGAAAGAAAATAAGTTGAATTCCATATAATGGTGATGGGAATAAAATGGAATCTATATTCAAGGACTGTTGGAAATTGTAACAGTGTTTTTTGAACACATTTTTCAAACTCACTGGCAGGTTCTGCAGTTTAGAGGGTTAACTTTTAACTTTCAAGTTTGTCCCTGAGGACATTCTAGGACCAGTTTCAGAAGGTGCTTCAGTCTTGCTTCTATGAAGTTCTGTAAATGCAAATTTGTTGGAATGGGGTTGAAACCTGAACCAAGTGCAGCTAAATGAATTCAAAAACATGCTGTGTATTGTAGAAATCCTTCATCCTCTGTGTAGACCATCCAGTACATCTGGTTATTAGTACCTAATGTTCTGCCACAACATGTCCCCCTGTCATGGATACAGTACTTATAACACCAGATACAAAGAGAAGATTTGATATATATATAGATAGAATGCAAAGAGTTGGCTTACAGCTGCATCCTTCTCATGTTCCAGTGATGACAGTGATGACAGCGAGGATGCACTGGGCACAGGGCTTTCCCTGGAACCCTCCACTCAGCATGCAGCTTTGACTGTGAAGAGTGAGCCCTGTGAGGAGGACGGGCTGTCGGAGGGAAAGCCCCTCAACGGAATTTTGCTGCAGGGTAAAGGTAAGATACAAAACTCTAATATCTATGTCATTCACATGTTACTACACATACACCGCCTTACCAATGTTATGTACATGGACGATATCGTACAGTTCATGCACCTTTATGTTTTTTGTCCCTCTGTAAACTCCACAGACCAAAAGGCAGATAAAACTTGCCTCTACAATTTTTCCAAGCTGAAGAAGAACAGGAAATGGCTTAAGGTATTTTTGTGCATATTGTCCATTATACTGTAGATTTCAGCATTGGATTAGTAAGAGATTCCACAATAACTTTTCACTGCTCTGTTCACCTCCTTTCTTGTGTGCTATATATCTATATCTACGTGTTCCTCCTCTGTCTCCTGCAGAGTATCCTGTTGAGTGACGACACCACGGACTCGGACACAGACTCCGATGACTCTGACTTCAGTTTGTCTCGGGAGGAGCTGCACGACATGCTGAGGCTGCACCGCTACACCAGGCAGCATCAGAGCAAGTTCCACTCAGACCGGGAGGTACGAACGCACACACGCACCCAAAGTGCCTCAGTAGGAATAACTGCAGCATGTGTTTTTGTAATGTCATCACTGTATTTTTTCACCTGTGTGTATTTATCGTGCAGCTTCACCAATATCAGTACTACAGCACTGGGCTTCTTTCCTCTCATGACCCCTTCTATGAGCAACAGCGGCACCTGCTGGGCCCAAAGAAGAAGAAAATCAAAGATGAGAAGAAATTCAAAGGTAAAAAATAAAAAGATATCTGTTGTGATTATATCGTTTCTCCATGGAACAACAAACGTAATCATTTTTGGAATAGTTGAAAAGTTTTCATATCGATCATTGTGATACCTTTTGTGTTTTTTAGCCAAACTGAAAAAGGTGAAGAAAAAGAAGAAACGAGGAGAGGGAGAGTTTCTGGATGACGGGCGTCCTTATATCACCAAGATTTTCGCAAAGTTTTCCCATGATGCTCCACTGCCCATTGTAAAGAAGAAGCATCTCACCATTGAGCAGCTGAATGCACGGCGACGTAAAGTCTGGCTCACCATCGCTAAAAAGGAGATTCCAAAGGTTTGTGTATAAAACTTAATGTGCATGAGTTTGCAGTTTTTTGGCAAAATGTTCTTCACATTTTTTTAAACTGCCCTAATGATCCTGTTATATTTTGCAGTCTTTCAAGCAGAAGACCTCTGCTAAGAACTTAGTACTGACAAATGCTAAAAAGGTAAGCAAAGTAAACATGTTACTGTGTTGTTTAATGAACTTACAACAAGTACAACATTTAACATCTGTTCTGTTTGTCCAGTTGGCTCATCAGTGCATGAGAGAAGTCCGGCGTGCAGCTATCCAGGCTCAGAAGAACTGCAAGGAGACGTTACCCAGGGCCCGCCGCCTCACCAAGGAGATGATGCTTTACTGGAAGAAATATGACAAAGTAGAGAAGGAACACAGGAAGAGGGCAGAGAAGGAGGCGCTGGAGCAGCGAAAACTGGACGAGGAAATGAGAGAAGTAGGTGGAATGGAAACTGACATCATCAGTGCCAGTTTTAACATGTAAAGATGTGGAATAGATTACACTGAACACACTGAGTGGTGACATAAAAGCTTGTTGTTTCTCTGTCTCTCGCAGGCCAAGCGTCAGCAGCGTAAACTGAATTTCCTCATCACCCAGACGGAGCTGTATGCTCATTTCATGGGCGGTAAGGCCAGCATGGGGGGTCCAGAAGGAGATACAGCTCAGGAGGAAATTCTGAGAAAGCTGGAAGACACTGCGGCGCACAGACAGATTGATATTGGAGGAGGCGTTATGGTCAACATGGGACAGGAAGACTATGGTACGAACAGTTCAGCCAAATCCACTCTGACACTGAAGCACAGTCAGTATTTGTTTTGCCCCTTTGAGGAACTTTTGAGCGAGTACCCAGAAATGTTGGGATGTTTGTGCAATGAAAGGTCATTTAGGGGCCACCATTTGTCAGCCAACAGATCACTTCCAGTCAATATCCTCTTTTTACTAATACTGATATTCTACGTTATTTTTCAGCTTAATAAGAAAACAGATGCAGATATTGTCTTTTAGAATTGTTTCTGACTTTGTTGAAATGCTCTTGTTCATGTGAAAGAAATGTGGGAATTAAATGGATTCTTTTGTTTTATGCACAAGTTGTTTGTATGTGATTTCAGATAGTGATTACTACAAGTCCCAGGCCATGAGGAATGCCAAAGAAGCCTACCAGATCCATCAAGAGAGAGTAAGTTGATGCATGCACTCTCCTGGAGGTACAATCATGCCACACACTCAACTGACGCTGCTGTCTATACTGGTCTGTTCTCTCATTCTCTCCCTGCAGACGCGAATGTTTGATGAGGAGGCGAAGGACAGCCGCAGTGCGTCGCTGCATGCAGCTGTTGGCTCGTCCTCAGGCTCCGGCTCTGGGTTTGGAGAGAGCTACAGCCTCTCCAACCCGTCCATCCACGCAGGGGAAGAAATTCCTCAGCCAACAATCTTCAATGGAAAACTCAAGGGTTACCAACTCAAGGGCATGAACTGGCTGGCCAACCTCTATGAACAGGTACTCATGTCTGTCTCTGACGTCAGCACTCCCAACAGTTTCAGGGTGCTTTTTTTTGTCATTGAAACACATATGTTCTCTATGGAAACAGCCCAAAAGAGAACTCAAAGATGCCTTTTGTTCAGTACAACACAGTTATAAGGTTTTAATCATAAAAAAAACTTTCTTTGCCTGGTCCTAGCAGCACAGAATTGAACGATACTGGTTTTGGCAATTTTTTTGTTTTGAAGAAATATCACTATTTTTAGCTTAGATTTGGTTACTTTTTCTGGCAGAAGCATTTGTCCCACAGATTTTGATGTCCAATGATCATTTAATAATTTTACAGTTCCTGGCTTTGATAAATAGTTTAGTTTTGGCTATTTAAAAAAAGAAAAGAAAAAGACATGCCTTTCAAATCCTCTGGTATCTTTTTAGGGTTAGAGATTTGCAGGGATGATGTTTGTGCCTTAGATTTTTCGACAACATTCTCTGTATTTCTCTAAGTCCTTTCAGTTGGAATTCTGTTTTAAAAATACATTGATATCAGGTTATTTTGCGTACATAAGTTCCCTTTTGGTCAGCGGATGTTTAGCAGTTCAGCTTTTCTGACATTTTTTTTTTTACAATGACTACAAGGTTTTTTGGCTCTCAAATGATTCCATATTATTATGCGCTCTTTGATACACATTGATTGTTTTATGTTCTTCTTTGTTTTTCCTCTCCCTCTGCAGGGAATCAATGGAATCCTGGCAGATGAGATGGGACTGGGGAAGACAGTGCAGAGTATCGCCCTGTTGGCACACTTAGCAGAGGTGAGAGAGCAGCGAGCCAAACTTACATTCATCACACACTTTTCCAGAGAACTTTGTGGAATATTCAATTGTCTCTGCTGTTGTTATTAACATTTGAAAACACCTGACATCCAGTTTCTTTGTGCACCTGCATCCTTTTAAAAAGTCCCTTGTTTCTGGCTCTGCATTTCACTTAATGACTCACACGACTTATTTCATTGTTGAGAACAGCTGATTTGCTAAAAACACCAAAAGGAGAACGAGTGGAATTTCAGGGAAATGTGTTCTTTTCGGTGTTGAGCTATTGCTGACAGGAAGATGCATACAGGGCTTCCTGTTATTGGGTGCTAGCAAAGGCCACCTGTTGTGACGGATGATTATGACATGCTCTGTTTTGTTCCGGCGCAGAGAGACAACATCTGGGGGCCATTCCTGATCATCTCTCCTGCATCGACACTCAACAACTGGCATCAGGAGTTCACCCGCTTCGTGCCCAAATTCAAGGTGAGAATCCTTGACGCTGATGAGTGAGCGTCAACGGAAACACCTGCAAAAACACGTCCATAGGAAATCTTTTCTGCTGTTTGTTCTAATGAATCCAGTGCTGTGTTGCACCTATGAGAACGAAGGAGGATAAATAGCTCAAAGTATGTCAGCTCTCCATTAGGGGGCAGTATTGTACTATTGGGAGCCCAGAGCTTTTAATACATTGATTGTTGAGTGACTGCACTTGTAAAATCTTTTTGCACGTCTTAACCGGCCTCTGACAGGCTGCTTGCATTCCTGAAATGTTAAAAAACTATCCATCAAACACATCAGTGTGCTGGCTACGCTTGCATGCATGCACACACACTCACATACACACAATGCCCATTTTCTCTGCAAGTTTGAAAATAAATCAAATCCAGTCTGCTTTGCTAATGAGGTGTGAAAAGAGCATATTACAGCATTTGAAGATAAGCTTCCTGAACACTCAAAGCAAGACTGACTGAAAACAATGGAATGCCAGCGTCCGCTGAGTGATGTAATGATGTGTAAATCTTTTCACATCACATTTTCACATCAACAAGTCAGCGACTGAAGCTGTGATTCATACATGATGCTATGCCTTAAATGTTTCCCCTGGGAACATCCCTGTAGCTCTGTTTTCATTATGCTGCTACGTGTAAATGTAAGCGCTTAGGTTGGATATTGGTTAGACACCATTTCTTCATGTTTTAACTTCAGTGATTTGTTCGTCAGGTGTTGCCGTACTGGGGGAATCCTCATGATCGTAAGGTGATTCGGAAATTCTGGAGCCAGGTAAGAAAGACGTGACTGTATTAACATATAAAGATGTAATGCTATCAGATGTTTTCTTGTTTTGTTTGTTCAACAATTGTGCCTAATTTTCTCTTATTTTAGTCCATAATCCTCTCTCTACCTTTGTATGTCTGTTTGAACAGAAAACCCTTTACACGCAAAACGCACCGTTCCATGTGGTGATCACAAGCTACCAGCTGGTGGTGCAGGACGTCAAGTACTTTCAGAGGGTCAAGTGGCAGTACATGGTTCTGGATGAGGCCCAGGCACTGAAAAGCAGCACCAGGTAAGATGTTCACATGGTCACTGTATCATCTTGTGTTAAAATCTTGTGTGTTGATCCCAAGTTTCTCAAAATTTTATGGACTGAGAGTTGCATTTTTCCATTCCCAGAATTCCAGATCCCAGAAAGCTAGAGTGTGTGACTTTAAGATATAAATGAATGTTGATTACGTTCAGGCCCGGCCATAGAGTTCACACAATAGCTACTAAGCCTATTGCTGCAGGGGAACGCTCTCTGTATTTTGCAGTATATCAGAGTTGTGTCTGTAGTGACTTTAAGCTGCTGGCATCTCAAATGGGGCGATGGGGTCTATTGAGAATTCACCTATAAGATTTTTGCATTGGATTTTGGATCATTGCAGATAATAAGCGTTTGTTCAGCAGGATAATCTTCACAAAGCATTAATACAGCCAAGAGAAGTAAAAAGCTAATGTTATGCTTTTGCCAATTACACCACGATTGCATGACTTCATTGTCACTATCGTTTGCTTCAGATGGTCTCTAACAAGCTAACCAGCCCTTTTGACAAGCTAGTGAAACCGTAGCATAATAAATTAACTTCATTTCTGAATTCTCATTAGGAAGTCTAATTAGAGAGTTCCTGTCCGTGTCCAGCATAATGAAGTTTAATGTCCCCTGACAACCACTGTAGTCTCATTTAGCCACTTAATAGCAACTGTGTTTTTAAGGACACGTAAAAGCTAAATTCACAAGTGGGGGAATTTACTGTCATATTTAATGTCGTTCAACAAAATGGGAACATCTCCTCAGCTTGTGTTAACCACAGACCTTATTTCAGCCATGTAACCACCAACCCATTTAAATCCTTATTGAGTTTGAGAGGAAAATGCTAACTTCCTGGTTTAACAACTCATTCCTCTTGTGTGATTGTTGTCACTGCCAGAGGGGGGAGACAGAAGTGCTATCTTTAAATAGATAGCAATTTGTAATACATTTTCGAGCTTAGTTTGGTTTAGCTTGATTGTCCTCAGAGAGACAGTTAGTTTACAAGAAAAAAACAAACAAACTACAAAATAAAAAAAAAAAAGAACAGCAATAGCAGCACACTATATTAGCTTTCCCAGCCTCCTTGGTCAAGGTAATTCTAATCATGAATAAATCAATATATTTTACCTCAACAATAAGACTACCACATATTATTTAACTATTTATCACCACAGGAATAACATCCTTTTTTCCTGGTTGGTTTTTAATTTTTTACCTGCCCGTGAATGGGAATGGTCCTGTCAGCCTGGTTAAGTACAGCTAATGCAAGTCAGTCTGCTGCAACCAATGATTTTCCGACACTAGGAATAAATGCTGGAACATGCTGAGCGGCATTATTGTTCTTTTAGTCAACAAAAAGGTCTCAAAAACTGTAAAGAAATCTAGTTGTGTACCTCTACAACTACATACATATGGATCACTCACAGCTACTGTTAGACACCGGGCAAAATCTACACACTTAGTTGCTAAATGTTTTGAAAAAGCTTGAATCTTGAAATGAGAAACATACATTTGCATACAAACGGTGTTCCCCAGTGTGAGTGATTGGTGTGATCACTGTTTTCCCTCTGTGTTTTCAGTGTTCGTTGGAAAATCCTGCTGCAGTTCCAGTGTCGAAACAGACTGCTGCTCACCGGGACGCCCATCCAGAACACCATGGCTGAGGTGAGCACCGTGTGTGTGTTGACGAGTGCGCATGTGTGTTCGTGTGAGTAGATGTAAGTAACTCAGACTGTGTGTTATTACCATCTCTCAGCTGTGGGCCCTGCTGCACTTCATCATGCCTACGCTGTTTGATTCCCATGAAGAGTTTAACGAGTGGTTCTCCAAGGACATCGAGAGCCACGCCGAAAACAAGTCTGCCATCGATGAGAGTGAGTACAAACTCTCAGCTCTGAGAAAGAATGTTCTTCACAGACGCCTTTTCAAGTTTCTTCCTATTTTCCAGCCCATGGCACATGATATTTTTCAGCTCATTTGTACGGATATTTTTACGATTTGTATGCCAACATTGAGCTTTTATCTCTGCTCAGTGTTGCATGTGATCTGTTCTGTAGCTAGACACGATTGTTTGTTTGTGTTTCAGACCAGCTTTCCAGACTGCACATGATCCTCAAGCCTTTCATGCTGCGAAGAATCAAGAAGGATGTGGAAAACGAGCTCTCAGACAAGGTAGGGGAGCAAACTTTATTCTTGTCCAGAGCAACAGGAACTCTCATTTTTCAAATAACAAAAACTGTTTTTTATATATTTTGAGGAAAAGGTTTTCCACTTGGTTTCCTCTAACAAAGATTCAGGTTTTCCACAAAGGTTTGGATATTATTGGAGAAACTTCAATATATTTTGTCAGCACCATGTACATCTACATCTCTCCTCTCCTGGTTAAACCTGCACCCTTCCTCCATCCGTCTCATTGACACACAAAGTGTTGTAATAAGCTTGTGAGCGATGCTTGCGCTGGCAGATCCTCTTGACAGATGTTGGACTCGGGGTCTGTTGCTGTCACACAAGGAACACACACACTCACTCATACGCTGTGGGAGTCTCAGTACACAGAGTCAGAAGAATGGCAGAGTTCACCGCGCCCCCACATCTGTCTTTTTCGCTTGTCTTCACACCCACATGCTGTCCTGCCAGCCCATTTCCTTTTTTTTCTCCACTTGTTGCTTTCTCTTCTTTTGTCAGCACACTGAAGCCAGCAGTAACTGGTTCACTCGTGGTTCATGGTTGGTTTGTTGATGCTCAGTTTCATGCTTTCATCGACACATGACACAAGATAAAACCAGAGATTCTGATGCGGGTGAAGCTGGGCACGTAGTCTGCACCCATAAATACAGCTTTTGTTAAGTCCATGTGAGAATACTGTGTGTTTTCATTGGAGGCATTTGTCTCAACTGTAGCTGCATGTTACATATGCAGCCAACTTTTACTTTGTGAATCAGTCTGAAATCAGTTGAGAAAGTTTTCATTCACTGTTGTTATATCACACGTGTTACTTCCTTCATCCTAAAATACAGCCAACATTCTTGGATTCCTCAAAAAAAGTAACGTGGAAATCAATATTTTCACCTGGCAAAACTTTTTCCCCACCAGTTTGACAGATGGAAAAAAAGCAACTTTTCACCTGTTCTTAAAACAATTGACCCTTCACATGAACACAGTCTGGCTGATCATAAGTTGTGTTTCCATCAACACATTTCGATGCACATTTTGAAGATTCGCTTGAGCAAAGCTTGATGGAAACACCAACATTTGATAAAACCAATTTTTAATGTGCATAAAAGTTTTTACGCTCAATTAAGTTGTTTTTCATCGTTTGCGATAAATAGTTAATGCGCTTAACAGGCAATGGAAACGCAAACAATTATAAGTTACCCAATTGAATCCAATTCCTGCAGACTTCTCTCCATTTTCTCTCGCAGTTGGCCAAAGTTTTCAGATTAGCAACCTCATTTTTGTTGTTATTTTTTCCCTCTTGCCCAATCTCTACTTCTACTGTTTACTAATTTGCATTTTCTTCAATGCAACATTTCAAAATTTCGCTTCAAAATCTATATATCTTTATAATTCTATAAAGTGAATTTTTCACAATTGTATTTATAGTAACTGTTGATGTGATGGTAAAGATTTCATGATTTTGGACTCCTAAAAGCTGCACAAAGCCTGACTTTACCTTTTTAACCTTTTAGCTGCTGACTCAGTTTGACATCCTGGATAATCCTTCAAACACTTATTGCACCCTTCCGTCTGCTTCTCTTTGAAATTGCTTTTTCATTTTCCCAAAAAGTACATAATATTTCTTCAGGGAGTAGAGTTAATAATAGTGTGGGCTTCATTCTAGCTGACAGTTTGACAAAGTATCTGCAGCTACAGATCAAGAGAAACAACATGATAGTAATGATGTTGCTTTAGTAACATATCTGTAATAACTCCTTCTTCTGGCTTGAAAAGGCCCATTTGTGTGTATCTGATTGTTTATTGATTTTCCACACACACTTGTCCTGCCCTCCCTCTGCAGATCGAGATCCTGACCTACTGCCAGCTGACGTCCCGGCAGCGGTTGCTCTACCAGGCTCTGAGGAACAAGATCTCCATCGAGGATCTGCTGCAGTCGTCCATGGGCACGGCCCAGCAGTCCCACAGCACCACCTCCTCCCTCATGAACCTGGTCATGCAGTTCAGGAAGGTAGTACAAAAATAGAATGAAGTACAACTGGATAATTACAGCTATAAAGGGTTATGGCTAATTTGTCAGTCAAGAGGATTGATGACTATTATTAGTTCTAATGATGTGAGGATCATTTGAAGTATCATATTATCTACATTTTATTTCTATAGTGGATTTTCAAAAGGCAATAATAGCACTTTGTTTTATGAGTGGGAATAAAGTTTGAGATGCACAATTAAACAATGAATTAGTTCTCTCAGAACAAGCCGGAGCATGAATCCACTGTCTGTGTGTGTCTGTGTGTAGGTGTGCAACCACCCCGACTTGTTTGAGCGCCAGGAGACACGCTCTCCTTTCCACATGTCCCTCAAGCCCTACATCATGTCCAAGTTCCTCTATCGCCACGGCCTCGTCCACGCACACAACCAGGCCAAAAACAAGTAAGTTCTTCCACACGGATACAGTTGGTTTTGAAGAGGATGCCTGGAATCCAATGTAAACAGCCCTGACACGATTCCTAAAGTGTTGTTTTGAGTAGGGTTAGGTTTACATTTAAACGACTGTGTAAAATACTCAAATATTTACTTTGTTCTTATGCACATGTGCTGATTCAGGCTATTATCCCAATTACAGCTATTAATACTGTGAAATGTTTTGGGTCGAACTAATCATAATCATCCCAAAATCCCGCTTCTTTTGCTTTTTCTCACATTCAGGGTGGTAACTGTATCCGTCTTTTCTCCCTCCTCAGATTACTTCAAGTGCTGTTGTCTCCCTTCTCTCCAAATCACATCCAGCAGTCTCTTTTTCACAGAAAAGGTGAGCACACATGGAGCTTTGAATTCAGACGCACACAAAGTTCGCAGGAATTTCAAACCTCATCCTTTATCCCAGTTTCTTTCTCCTCCTCATTCGATGTTTGCATCGCTCCTTCTCTTTCTCCTTATTTGTGATTTCTACATTTTTGTCTCCACAAGGCCAACACCATCATCATTAAAGCCAGTCAAGTTTAATAATTCCAACACTAACATCTTAAATTAGAGCAGAACTATCCAAACAGCTACAACTGATTGATATGAATTTAAAATTAAAGTATCGGCTTTATTGTGGCTCACCAACTGATATTCATAGAAAAGTTTGATCTCACTTGGACCAAAGCATCTGCAGATTATTTCCATACACAATATGTTAAAATACACTAAAGATAGTTCTGATACGAGTTTAATATATCCTCATTGTTGTTGTTTTCACTGCCATCTTGTTTATAACAGAGCTGGGAGACGGAGATCTCTACCGAGTGCACTTTTTGGTTCCTTTTTTTCTTTGTTTAATATTAATTCTTGTGTATGTTTTTATCTGGCCAGGTGACGACAAAGGAAGCTGTTTCTCCTTCCTGCGCTTCATCGACGTGTCACCGGCTGAGATGTCCAATCTCATGCTGCAAGGCACCTTAGTAAGGTAGGCTTCAAGTTTCCTCTCTTCATATCTGTTAGATCACAAATAACGGGCAACTTTACACAGTCGTTAAGCTGATTTTTTTTTAAACGTAATTCTATGAGTATTTCTTTTGGGTTTTCATCTCTCCTCTCCTGCCTCCTGCTATTTTCTTTCACAGATGGCTAGCCCTTTTTCTGTCCCTCAAAGCTGCTTATCGGCTCCACCATCAGCGCCTGTTCAGCTTTGAAGAAGAGAGTCAGGAGGAAGCCAGAGACTCTCAGGGGGAGAGAGGGAGGTTACAGCCCAGGAGTACGTGTCTGTCACACAAGGACCTAATTCTGTGGCTTAACAGGCCCACCAGTTTCCCAAGCACGCACACCAGCCTCGTCCTACAGGTGAGAAGCACGCCAGACAAGCACTCTCAGGATCAAATATATGTAGCAAAACCCCTTGAGCAGCCATGCGCAGGACATGTGGGTGTATGACAGGCAGGGAGGCATGTGCTGCTGACCATGCTGAAATTTCCCCCCAGAGCATCAGTCAGTGTTTGGCCACACAGCTTGCTCTCTGCCCCAGGCTTCCTCTACCTCCTCTGGGATCCAGTGTGGAACTCAATCCCTCTGTAGCCTTGTGACCCAGTAACACTGTCCTCCCTCTCTCTATGTGTCTCCAGGGTCCGCATGATTCAGCTTCTGTCTGCACTTCTGCTGTCAGACACGTAGAGAAAGAGAGTCACATTTTCACGATTAAAAGATGGAACTTTTTTGCTATTTCAGTCTGAAGCACATAAAATTAGGCAAACGAAAATTACAGTTTTGTAGACAAACCCGAGAGTTAGCATCGCCATGCGTCAGACGGTCTCTGACAAGCTAACCAGCAGTTTTGACAAGCCAGCTAACCGTAGCCTAATAAATTGCTTATAACCTTATCTCTGATAAACACGACGACATCCCATTTGTGTCCGGCGTGACGATGTTTAATGCTCCCACCACTGTAGTCGCATTTAGCCACTTGTTCACAGACATCTTTTTAAGGACATGTAAACAAAACACAAAATCATCAAGATAGACCCCAGGACACTAAAACCCTAATTTACTTGCTGGTTTAAGAACTCATCCCTCTGTGCTGTGATAAGAAACCAGTTTGGCTGACCGCTGCACTTTCAGCCCCTCAGAGGCTGTAATACTTTCAGGAAAGCTGCTTCTCAGGACGCTGATGGTCGTAACA